>SJYQ01004289.1:105192-117366 GCA_006410935.1 Redunca redunca
TCCTCTGCCTTTTCTAAATCCAGCTTGATCATCTGGAAGTTCTCAGTTCATGTACTATTGAAGCCTGGCTTGTAGAATTTTGAGCATTACTTTATTAGCATGTGAGATGAGTACAATTGTGCGGTAATTTGAACATTCTTTGGGATTAGAATGAAAACTGATCTTTTCCAGTCCTGTGGGACCTGCTAAGTTTTCCAATTTTGCTGACATTTTGAGTGCAGCACTTTTTAGCATCATCTTTTAGGATTTGAAATAGCTCAACTGGAATTACATCATCTCTACTAGCTTTGTTCATAGTGATGTTTCCTAAGGCCCACTTGACTTCACATTCCAGGACGTCTGTCTCTAGGTGAGTGATCAGACCATCGTGATTATCTGGGTCATGAAGATCTTTTTTGTACAGTTCTTCTGTGTATTCTTGCCACCTCTTCTTAATATCTTCTGCTTCTGTTAGGTCCATACCATTTCTGTCCTTTATTGAGCCCATCTTTACATGAAATATTCCCTTGGTATCTCTAATTTTCTTGAGGAGATCGCTAGTCTTTCCCATTCTGTTGTCTTCCTCTATTTCTTTGCATTGATCGCTGAGGAAGGCTTTCTTATCTCTTCTTGCTATTCTTTGGAACTCTGCATTCAGATGCTTATCTTTCCTTTTCTCCTTTGCTTTTCACTTCTCTTCTTTTCACAGCTGTTTGTAAGGCCTCCCCAGACAGCCATTTTGCTTTTTTGCATTTCTTTTCCATGAGGATGGTCTTGATCCCTGTCTCCTGTACAATGTCATGAACCTCATTCCATAGTTCATCAGGCACTCTGTCTATCAGATCTAGGCCCTTAAATCTATTTCTCACTTCCACTGTATAATCATAAGGGATTTGATTTGATTAGGTACTGCTACTGCTGCTAAGTCGCTTCAGTCGTGTCCAACTCTGTGCGACCCCATAGACGGCATCCCACCAGGCTCCCCCATCCCTGGGATTCTCCAGGCAAGAACAGTGGAGTGGGTGATTAGGTACTAGTGAGTAACTAATAAATGGTAGTTGTTTTTATCTATATGGTGAAGAGTCCAAATCTCTCCTCTGAGTTCGAAACCACATATCCATCTGTCTTCTGGGCATCTTCAATTGGATATCTCAAAGACACGTCAAACTTGATGTATCCGAAAGTCAAGTTCATAACCCCTCCACACCTCCCAAACTAGTCCTCTTCTAGGGCTGTTGCATTCATGAATAACACCATCAACCACACACTTACACAAGTCCTATCCTAGTAGTTGGACTTCCCTGGTGGCTCAGATGGTAAAGAATCTGCCTACAGTGCAGGAGACCTGGGTTCGATCCCTGGGTTGGGAAGACCCCCTAGAGGACTGCATGGCAACCCACTCCAGTATTCTTGCTTGGAGAATCCCCATGGAAAGAGAAGCCTGGTGGGTTACAGTCCATGGGGTCACGCAGAGTTGGACACGACTGAGTGACTAAGCACAACACAGCATCTTAGTAGTTTTTGCCCTTTCCTCTCATTCAGTCCCCATAGTTAATCAGTCAGCGAGTCTTGTGTACGGAATGTGACGAGTTTAGTATCATGGTTAAGAACAGAGACTTTGAATGAACTTGTGGGCAAAGCAGGGGAAGAAGAGGGTGGGATGAATTGAGCGTAGCACTGACAGGTATATATTACTATATGCAAAACAGATAGCTAGTGGGAAGCTGCTGAATAATACAGAGAGCTCGGCTCAGTGCCCTGTGACGATCTAGAGGGCTGGGGTGAAGAGGGTGGGAAGGGGGCTCGAGAGGATATACCTATGGCTGATTCCATGTTGTATGGCAGAAACCTATGCAACGTTGTAAAGAAAATTTCCTCCAATTAAAAAATTTTAAAGAAATTTCAAAATTTCTTAAAACAAAACCCAGAGACTTTGGAACCAAATGTGGTTAAAAATCCTAGTTCCACCACTTATTAGCTGCATAGTCAGCTTTCTCTGAGTCTCAGTTTTATCAGCACAATAGGGACCAATAATGGTATCTAATTCATTGGATTGTTGTGAGGATTAAATGAATCGGTACTTATAAATGTCTTAGAACAGTGCCTAGGATATAGAAAGCACTCAATAACTGCCAGGTGCTTTTTTAAAAATTAATTTTTTTTGGTAAGCTATAGCCTTGTGACCATACCCCTATGTGTTTTCTTACTCTGTAGATCTGTAGAACTCCAGGAAATGAATGTGTGAAATGCTAGTGCTGAAATCTGTATGGTAAATCCACCAATGACCTTAAATCAAACAGACCCTCCTCTATATTCCATATTTGTTAGGGGGAGGTTGGTCCTGACCTGGTACCTGGTAAAACCTGTTACTTAAAGGAGACAGAAGCTGACCCAGAGTAAAGTTATTTGAAACATGAATTCAAAGAGTAAAATTTTATTCACTGAAATACATACTATGTGATAGCCACTGAGGGGATAAATGAATCAGACCCAGGCCAGCCTTCAAAGACCTCCCAGGATTTGAAGACTGGAGAAGAACTGTGGAGGCTTTAAGGCATAGCACCACTCCCTCCCGCCCCCAAAAGGCCATGACCTAAGTGAGTCACTAAAGATTGCTCAGCACCAATTCCCTCATCTCTGCAATTGGACATTTGCTGGACAAATCTCTCTGTTAAAAACCTCACTTATCTGCTCTAGCACCCCTGCTCCATCACAATCCCAGATCTTGAGTCACACAGGCCAAGGGGCAAATCCCAGCTTTGCCACTTAGTCGCCGTGTACCTTGGAGGTAGTCACTCAGCCGCCCCAAGCCTCTGTTGCTTCATTTGTACACTAGAGTTAATAATAGTACCTACTTCACGGAACTGTGGAGGAGTCAAAGAGCTCATGCATATACCGCAGTGAAAACAGTGCAAAGAGTAAGAGCTCCATTCCTCTTGGCCATATTCTTACCTCCAAGTATACAGAACTATTCTGAGAAGGAATGGAAAAGGCCACAAGAATGTTCATATCTTGAAACAAGGAAGAATGTTCACAAAAGAAAATATTGTTTGATCATAGCCCAGGTTTATGACACAATTCCCGGGGCAGGGCGGGGGTGGGTGGGGGCTCGGTCATAACAGGGCTCCCAATATGAAAGTGAAGCTAACAGAGGGGCTGAAGATAATGAAATTAGAGGTCAGAAAGTCTTCGCTTTGAACCCCATTTTGTATTCCAAGAAGGCTTCCCTGGTGGCTCAGACGGTAAAGCGTCTGTCTCCAATGGAGGAGACCCGGTTCGATCCCTGGGTTGGGAAGATCCCCTGGAGAAGGAAATGGCAGCCCACTCCAGTACTCTTGCCTGGAAAATCCCATGGACGGCGGAGCCTGGTAGGCTACTGTCCATGGAGTCACAAAGAGTCAGACATGACTGAGCGACTTCACTTCACTAGTATTCCAGGAAGAGTTTTCTAGAAGTGACATATTTCTTCTACAGTAGTTTGCAGCTCAGATATGCTGTCATTAGGGAGGAAGTGGCCCTGGGTTGGGGTCTCATGGGGCATGTAACCAGGATTTTCAGACTTCTTTGCTGGTGGGACAGAAATAGTATTGTTTTTCACTCAGTTTTCTTGTGCTATTGTTTTGTTTTTCTGTAAGCAGGTGATGTAGGGTAATTGCTCCAAATAGGGTCTCTGGAGCCAGACTCCCTGGGTTCATATTCCAGCTGTGCCACTTACTCTGTGACTTAGCTTTTCTGAGCCCCAGTTACCAAACAGTAATAATAACATACCTCACAGGATGGCATTGAGGATAAAATGACATCGGTTCAGTTCAGTTCAGTTCAGTCGCTCAGTCGTGTCCGACTCTTTGCGACCCTGTGGACTGCAGCACATCAGGCCTCCCTGTCCATCACCAACTCCCGGAGTTCACTCAAACTCATGTCCATCGAGTTGGTGATGCCATCCAACCATCTCATCCTCTGTGTCCCCTTCTCCACGCAGCTTCAATCCTTCCCAGCATCAAGAATCAGCATCTTTTCCAGTGAGCCAGTTCTTTGCATCAGGTGGCCAAACTACTGGAGTTTCAGCTTCGACATCAGTCCTTCCAATGAATATTCAAGACTGATTTCCTTTAGGATGGACTGGTTGGATCTCCTTGCAGTCCAAGGGATTCTTAAGAACCTTCTCCAACACACAGTTCAAAAGCATCAATTCTTCAGTGCTCAGCTTTCTTCACAGTCCAACTCTCACATCCAGACATGACTACTGGAAAAGCCACAGCTTTGACTAGATGGACCTTTGTTGGCAAAGTAATGTCTCTGCTTTTTGATATGCTGTCTAGGTTGGTCATAACTTTTCTTCCAAGGAGCAAGTGTATTTTGGGACAAGGCAACTGGGAAGAGTAGCAGCTACATGCGCAGTGTTTGTCGTGGAGAATCCATGCTGTGCCTAATCCAAGCAGGTTTTCTGGAGCAGAAGGAAATTTCTAGAGCTGTGGGCAGTGAGGCCACTGGAGTGAGGGGACAACAGCTACTCATAATCAACATGTGAAAGGTAGCACTAACGACTGATTCCAAGGTTCTTCCAGCCTCCTGCCCGCTCCCACTCTCTTGCACTCAGTGGTTTCTCTTCTCTCACAGAGAACATGGAAACTATCATGTGCTACAGTCCCCCCTCACCCCTCTATTCACACCTGCATCTCCTGTTATTATTCCCCTTTCCTCTGCAGGCTCTGCTCACTGGCCCCATCCATTCTTCATCCTGCATTACATGCAAAATGATTCCAGGACCTAGAAGGGATAGTCTCTGAGAGGGGTGTATTCACACATGCCATACTGTTTCATTCTCATAGCGATCATCTGCAATGGGCATCCTGATAACCTCCTCTAAAGATGAAGAAACTGAGATTCAGAGAGGTTAGGCAACTCAGCCAAGATCACACTGCAACGCTGAGGTTCAAACTTAGAAATTCCTAGCTAGTCAGCTCATTTGCCTTCCACTGTACCAGAAAGGATCCCCAAAACATCTAAAAACTACTAGTTGAATAAAATTCTGCTCCTTTGAGACCTACCAGAGTTGGGAGTTAGTGGACTATACAATGCATTTTGGGGAAATAATCTTTGTAGGAACAAGACTGGAAATGTCAGGCTGCTGTGCCCATTGGCAGAGCTACTGGGGGTGTGGAGAGATCAAGCAGTAAAAATTAATGATGCAAAGACAAGCTGATTAAGAAAACCCTGCACATGTAGAGGGAAACATTGCACATTATCACTCCATCCCATAATTTATAAGTGATGAGTCTCGCAAGTGAGCGCCTGGACCTTCACCTAGTACAGGGGCCCTCCCAATTGTCCCACAGTACGAGGGTGGGTCAGACTGTAAAGACTCCAACCGCAGTGCAGATCCCCTGAACTCCAAGATCCCCTGGAGAAGGGCATGGCAACCCACTCTAATATTCTTGCTTAGGAAATCCCATGAACAGAGGAGTGAAAGATTGTCGGTATGAGCCGTAAACGATGCCGGGATTCTTGGCCTCGGGAGGAGAGGAGTTTGATCCAGGGCCAGTGATAAGGCTTGATTGCTCAGAGCTTTTGTGTAATAACGTTTTATTAAAGTATAAAAGAGATAGGGAAAGCTTCTGACATAGACATCAGAAGGGGGCAGGAAGAGTGCCCCCTTGCTAGTTTTTAGCAAGAAGTTACATACCTATTAGCAAGATGCTAATTAGAGAAAGGAAATGTCTCTCAAAACGCAGAGAGTGGCACCAGGCCCCTCACCCACAACATGCATTTTGAGATAGCATTGGCACAAGGTGAGTCATCCTGGGCCATAAAACAGTTGACATGAATCTTGAAGAAAGACAGGTTTCCGAGCAAATACATAGTTTCATTAACATAGCTTAAGAGAACATTTCCATGGGTAAAACATAATGGTTTGTTGAGTGATTATTGGTTCTGAGTCTTAGGCAGAACAGACTTGAAGAAAGACAGATTCTAAGGTGAGTGCATAGCTCATTAACATAGCTTAAGAAAAACATTTCTATAAGAAAAACACACTGGTTAGTTCAAGGTTTCAGAAAAGTTAAGTTCAGGTGGAACCAGGTTTCGTTATGGCAACACAGAATTTTAAAGGAAACTTCCTTTTAATTTTGTAGAGAAGGGAAAAAAATCTGACACTTGTAGTTTGTTTCCAACTCTATGGAGTTGGTGATGGACAGGGAAGCCTGGTGTGCTGCAGTCCATGGGGTCAAAAAGAGTCAGACACAACTGAGTGACTGAACTGAAGTGAAAGATTCCCCAGCCCCCATCCAGAGCTTTTCCAGACACCTTGTATGCTATGGTTTGTCATGGATTTTTCTCTTCCACTATCCTAATGTCTATGAATGCAGTGAACAATCAGCAGGTCTGTTTGGACTGGAAGCTTCCTGAAGACAAGATCAGGCTGGTGTAGTTAGTTCTCTCCCTGGAGACAGCAGAAGCACAGAGATGCCTTGCCGGCATTGCCTCCTGCCATCCTCTTTTCTGCCACTTGGGGGCAACATGGAGGCTCATAAGTCCCTCTTTGGCTTGACCTCATCTTTTCCATGGAGAAGGAAATGGCAACCCACTCCAGTGTTCTTGCCTGGAGAATCCCAGGGACGGGGGAGCCTGGTGGGCTGCCGTCTATGGGGTCGCATAGAGTCAGACACGACTAAAGCGACTTAGCAGCAGCAGCATCTTTTCCATAGCCACCCACTCCAGTGTTCTTGCCTGGAGAATCCCAGGGGCAGCAAAGCCTGGTGGGCTGCCATCTATGGGGTCGCACAGAGTCGGACACGACTGAAGCGACTTAGCAGCAGCAGAAGCATCTTTTCCACTTGTTGAAATGTGTCTTAAATTTTCCTGTCTCCCTTTCTTCTCTCTCTTTTCTCCTCCACTTCTCCCTCTTCTTTCTCTTCAGTTCTGTCTTTTTCTGTTGCTCTACCTCTCTTTCCCTCTTTAAATAAGTATCTCAGTAAGTATCTATTTCTATCTCTCTGCCTCGTGTATATGTGTCTCTCTTCTCTCTGCGTGTCTCTGTCTGTCTCTCTCTCTCCCTCTCTCTTCCTCCCTCTTTCTCTCCCTCTCTCTCTTCTCACTGATTCTTACTCTTTCACCCTGAGTGTTTCTCAGGATTTCTTAAACCCTGTGGAATTCCTTCACAGCAGATGGAGAATGTGAGAAAGTGCTTGAAGGAGGTGGCAGTGGTTGGGGCTGAGAAAGATTTACTGCAGCCAGAGAAAGAGCTTGTCTTCCCTCCATCTCTAAATGGCCTGAAACGAGTCCTTTGGAATCAGCCTCTGCCCCCTCAGCTACCAACTTCAGAAGATGCCTGCCATCTTTCACAGCCCCTGTGCCCCATGAGAAACCGTGTGTCCTCCCGGTTGCAAAAGGAGCCTGGGAGGTGGATTTCATCACAAGCCAAGGCGGCCTGTGGCAGATGGTGTAGTGTGTGTTACTAGGAACAAGGGATAAGATACCTTTCCATCTTTCCATACACTGGACCTTTGCCACTTGTCCAGTGTTCACAGGAACATACTCAGAAAATATCCCAAATACTCCTGATGTCAGGGACATAATATTTGCATCAAGCCTTGGCTCGGATGCTTCTTTATGTCACCTTAAACTGCCAATCTCATCCTCACGCCCTGACCCAGGCACTTGGCTTACAGAGAAGCTCAAGCTTTGGCAGGAGGCGTGCCTATGACCTTTATGAACTCCTCCAATGTTGGACTCCTCTGCTCATATGCTATGCTTAGGTTCAACACCTATTTTGCAACACAGTTCTGCCTCCCCCTCCTCAGCCCTGGGGTGCTGGTGTGAAAAGAACCCTGAAATTGAAGCCAGAAGCCTTAGTTTAGAGTTCCAACTCCCATAGCCTTCCTCCATTGCTACAGTGGCCCCCAGTGGTTTTAGGAAGGATCTCCCAGGTGAACAACCCTTTCAAAAGGAATGTGTGTGTGTGTGTGTGTGTGTGTGTGTGTGTGTGTATCCCAATTATTGACTCATTTTCATTACAGTGTTAAACTATGAACTATGTACAAAAAGAAAATGGGCTTCAGACTCCTGATGTTTATGGCTGAAACCCGATTATAAAGCTGAAACAAAGTTCCAAATGAAGTGTAAAACAAAGCTCCAAAACCAATAAAAATCAAATGAGCAACAATGATTTTAACAAGGTGGATGATGATGTTTTTCTAAAATTAAATGGCTGTTTAGACCGTGACTGCAGTACCGACTGGGTTACACGTTCTCTTGAGTTCCTTGTACTGTATTACTGAGTGCCGGGCGATGACTCAGCTCTCATATCACTTTTTTTTTCCTATTAGATCTACTGCTAAACTGTCATTCCTACAGCCTTCAGGGACATCATTTGGCCTTCACTGGGACTAAACCATCATTTATGTATTAAGTCTTCCTATGTTCTTTTCTCATTAGTCCTTGACAATGCAAGTAGGACAATGTGATGCTAATGAGATCTTTTATACAAACTGTGGCAGAGATTGCTAGTTATCTGCCCCCACAAAACACCCTCTTCCCACCATAGTGTGCCCAACTCAGACACTACTTTCCTTGGCCTGCCTTGTAGATAGGCATGACCATACCACAAAGCTCTGGCCAATGAGATACAAGTGGAAGTGCTCCTAAAAGGAGTGGGGACTGTCCTTCCTTTGCTTTTTCCTTCCTATTACTGCTTGAAATGAGCAAGTATTAGCTGAGCTATAGCAAGCAAGTTGGATCATGAGGATGAATGCCAGACTCTAAGGACGACCCAGGAGAGAGCTAGGAATTACAGTCCCTAACTTTTCACTTTCATGCATTGGAGAAGGAAATGGCAACCCACTCCAGTGTTCTTGCCTGGAGAATCCCAGGGGCGGGGAGCCTGGTGGGCTGCCGTCTATGGGGTCGCACAGAGTCGGACACGACTGAAGCGACTTAGCAGCAGCAGCAGCAGCAACAACTTCATGGAGTTACCATATTAAACCTACACATCCAATCTCTGGACTTCTTTGACATGATAGAGAACTAACCTTCTATCTTATTTAAACTAGTCTCATCTTAGATGACTTTTTGTTGCACGCAGCCTAACCTGACCCTAATAAACCAAGGCAGATATAAATGAGGATCCAAAAATTTGATGGCTGCCCTTAATTTTATAAAGTAGCCATCCAGATGGATGATTCAGAATAGGCTTCTAGCATACATTTTAGGTTTTTATTGTAATAAAAACACAATTTTAAAAATTATCACAGAAAACACTCTAACTCCTAAGAATATTCCATACCTCGACAGATTGCCAGAGCCTAGGAGAAACTTTGGCTTAGTAGTTATGACCCAGAAAGGATCTAGGAACCCAAGACTCAGGTGATGAGGTAAAGGCCTTTGAACTTCTATTAAGGATCACCTGAGCTTGAGCTTGTGTCTCAGGCCAGCAGAGGGCTCAGTGGGAAGCTCAGGAGAAGAGGGCATCAGCTTGGGAAAGAGGGCCAACAGCAGTGCCATCCTACCAAAACCTACTCCGCAGCCTTTCTCAGCCCCAGCTCCCTTTGTGTTTGCCCCACGTAACTGCACAGAAGACAGCTTTTGATAGAATGAGAAGCCACAAGCCAAGAGAGTGACTGTCATTGCTTCCTAGAACGCCAGGGTCATAAAGCAGGTGACAGGAAGGTTGGGGCCAAAACACTAGCCAGGAAGGGTCAGCTTTCTGTCCCTCCATGGGGCCCCGGCTGCTGGACTTAGCCATGGCCCCAGAAACTTGACTCCTGTGACTGAAATCCCCATGCTAACTTCAAATTTAGCCCTGGGCCTTGGGCCACTTCATAAACTGCCTCCTCATTTGTTCCCCTCCCCACCACTGCCTCAGGGTTCATGGCCAGCACTTAGTAGAAGAAAGGGGGGCTACGAAATATGAACCTCAGTTTGGCCTGCTTAACTTGTCTCCAGAAAATAAATCTTAAATCACTGGAGAGAGTTCCTTCTGCTTTCACCACAATTCTTTCTCTCTCTGCTCCCTTTGTCCCCCTTCCACTCCCACCACCCTTTCTGCCTTCCTGGAGTCTTTGCCCTTAGCCAGCCTGCCTTCCCTTCCCCTGCAGGCTGTGCTGCGCCCCACGGGGTGAAGTAGTGGAAAAAGCACATGTTTGGGCTACAGAATGATAATTAATCCTGGGATCTACCACTAACTAGCTGTGAGATCCAGGGCAAGTCACTTCAATCCTCTGAGTCTGTTTCCACCCCTGGAAAATGGAGCTAGTAATTCTCCTAATAAAGCTGCCATCACAATTTAATTGAGACAAAATGCGTGCTTCCAACACCTAGTAGGGGCTTTCAATCAATACGTGTGTGTGTATGTGTGCATGTGTGCATGGATGTGTAGCCCCCACTAGCCACAGCTATTCCCCAAACCTGACCCTCTTTCTCTGCTGCCAGCTTGAGTGAATGGCACCTGCTGCCAACCAGAAAGCAATGAATCACTCCTGACTCATTCTTCTACCTTGTCTTCCACCTGCAATCCATCACCAACCAAATCCTGTCCATTTTACCTCCCAGTCTTGCTCAGACACTGTCCCATAATACCAGNACCAGGGACCTCCAACACTGCTTTGAAAAGTTGCAGTTTTATATAAATGGCTGTGATCATTCATGCCCATCTCCTTTCTTATCACTGTATTCCCAGTGCCTATCACAATTCCGGTTAGGTGCTAAATAGATACTGTTGAATGAATGAATGAGGTAGAGGTAAGCTATTTGAGACTCAGAGAAGTTAAGCAACTTGCCCAGAGTCACACAGTAAGCAGCCATGCCATGATGTGAACTAAGATTTGTCCAATTCTCAAGTTGGTGCTCTTAACCATAGTTTTAGCAGTGATGAGGCCACCATATCAACAGGGTGGGCCATGGTACAGGTATAAGATAGGGCAGATGTATGTTTGTATATTTTTGCTTGGGGACTGGACTTGAACTCTTTCCCTTTCCTGGTTAGGGATTGCATCAGTGTAAATCTTGATCAGGATTCTAATTTGGCCAAGATGGGGTCTTAACCCTTTTCTATGTCCATGCCACATTGATGTGGACAAAGCATAAGTGGGGGTGTGTGTGTGTGGTGGGGGGTGCGGATCAAGGAAAAGAAAAAGGCCTAGACTTGGTACAATGGAGCGAGATATGGATCCATACAGAGGTTGCCTGAAGCCTGAAGGTGGTAAGGATGGGGAGTTAGCACCACCTGGTGGACTCCAGGCTTCAAGTAAAATATGAGAGGCGAGGAAAGTGTTGGAGAGTCTGGGCTGAAAAATGCAGTAGAGTAGGAATAGAAGTATATTCATTATTGAGAGCCTGCTGTGCTAGATGCTAGTTTAATCCTTAATCCTCACACCAAGCCAGCTCAGGAACCAAAGACCCGAGTGGTTAAGTGGCTTGCTTGAGATCACACAGCTAAAGGGAAAGAGTTAGGACTTGGACCCACTTCTGACTTTCTAGAGCTCACCTTCTTTCTAATGTGCCATATGCTGCATGATGAAAGCGTGAGGAGCCTAGGGAGGAAATTGTAAGGAAGAACAGAAGTCAAATCTCAGGTCAGTTCTGCTCAAGAAAGCAGCAGGCCACAGGCCTCTGGGCTCTGATGCCCTCAGGCTTCCTCTCAGTCTGCTGGTTAACAGCTGGCAATAATGTTAAGACAAGCTGTCAGTTCCCAAGGGTCTGCCACAGTGGCCTGGTACCCTATCTCCATGCCATCCCCTGCGCTCTGCCTCCTCTTTGCAGCAAGCTCTTGATACCTTAGTGTCTCAAAATGCTAATGACCACTCTCTTGGACCCTTTTTCTGTCCCAGCATCTCAAGGGGAGGAAACTAAGAAAGTTTATAAAGGCCACCCACAAATCATAGGAATTTGGGTTAAGTTAAATTAAAAATATTGAGCATCTATTCTAGTCTGGTTTTGTGCAATCTTTAAGGTTATGAAATAGACATGTACCTGAAATATTTAGCTCCCAACTCTACCACTTACCAACTGTGAGACCTTAGGGGAGTAACTTCCTTTCTGTGATTCTTGAGTTCCTCATCTGTAAATGGAGATAATCCTTCAGGGGCATCAGGAAAATTCAGAGAGGATGTCTACATATTACTGTAACACAGTTCCAGTGCCTGCAATGCTATTATTAATGACCAGCCACATCCAGCATAACATATCCTGTTCTAGCAGATC
>SJYQ01004290.1:0-60589 GCA_006410935.1 Redunca redunca
CATTGCATTTACTGCACTCATTGCAGAAAGGTGTTGAAGTGAACCATATACAGCTCATGCCATTTAACTGTATTGAAATATCATTCAAATGAATGATGCAGCTTGCATTGTGCTGTTACATCCTCACAACAAGTTAAATTATTTCTCAAAAGATTTCTTTTTGATTGAAATGATGTGTGTAAAATACCAGGCTGACATTCATTCATTCAGGTATACAAGAGACATCATTATGATTTTTAGTTAGCCAAGCATTGGAGATATGGAGGTGAATTAGACACAAAATGTTTTACCAGGTACATTCGAGTTTATAAAGTGAAATGATTAAATAAACAACTTAATTCTCAAAAGCTCACCAATGGTAAGGCCGAGGCTCTTGAGCAGTTACATGGGCACAGAGAGAAGGAGTGATGTGTGGAAGACTCACAACTCTGAATGGCACCAGTGACCATCACAGCCTGTGGCTCCTGGGAGAGTTCTGACAGCCTCAGTCAAGGCTCCAGGTAACAGAACGGAATTCCTGTTCTAGAGTCCTGGGGTTCCTGAGATGGGATGGTGGGAGATGCCCTAACACTGCTTCTCTACTACTGTGTGTGTGTGTGTTAGTCATTCAGCTGTGACCAACTCATTGTGACTCCGTGGACTGTGGCCCCTCCAGGCTCCTCTATCCATGAGATTTCCCATGAAAGAATACCGAAGTGGGTTGTCATTTCCTTCTCCAGAGAATCTTCCTGACCCAGGGATCGAACTCAGATCTCCTGCATTGCAGGCAGATTCTTTATCATCTGAGCCATCAGGAAAGCAGGTTAACAGTAGTACATACTACTACTACTATGTGCTACTGCTATTGCCTGGAAATTTCCGTGGACAGAGGAACCTGGCATGGGTTCGCAAGGTGTTGGCCACGACTGAGCACATCAGCATCAGCACATGTACTACTGTTAAACAGTGTTGTCATATCACATGCTAATGCCAACTCACTTAATCCTCACCAAAATCAGTCATCTTGGTGGGATCATAACCCTCCCTTTACTAATCAGAGAGTGTAAGAACCCTGTTCAAGGCCCACACTTGGCATGTGGCTAAACTGTGAGTCAAGACCAGGAGGTCTGGCTCCCAAGCCTGTTTTCCTGACCCCTGTACTGCACTCTCTCATGTTCATTGTGGACACAGCTGGGTTAGTGTCTTCCCTAAAGCTTTCCTCCTTCAAATCTTTGATGAGATTGGCTACTGAGATTTCTTTATATGTCAGAAAGATGTAACTTCATCCAAGGGTGAGTTTGTCCATGTTGACCCTGCACCCCCAGCTCAGGGGTAGAGGGTGCTGTGGGGACAGGCTGCCAGCCCTGAGTTTGCCACTCCTTATAGCCCATCCCTTTCTATAAAGTGTCTGGAGCCCTGTGAGATGTCCATCCCAAGTTGAGATGATGTGTACCTGGTTCACTATACGCATCCCTGTGTCATCCTGTGCCAGGGATACTGGACCCCAGGAAGCATGTCCTGTGTTCTAGGTGTCTGGCTGATGCTTTCTGGTGATGGTGTGGAGTCCATAACTGGGTAAGGAATGATGACTCTTGGTCCAGAGGGAATAGAGTATCAATTCCAAGTGACTCAGCAACTGGTCTTACTTCAGCAACTGAGTTTAAATTTTGGTTTTGATATTTATAAACAGTTTTTATCATTAATCTGTTAAATGTCCAGATATAGAAGGAGATTGTGTCAGGTACAGTCATGGGGCTTGAGAGTCAGAGGACCAGATGACAAGGAAGTGATTCTTGCATAAATAATGCGTATGGTGGCTCAGAGGTTAAAGCATTTGCCTGGAGTGCTGGAGACGCAGGTTCGATCGCTGGGTCGGGAAGATCCCCTGGAGAAGGAAATGGCAACCCACTCCAGTACTCTTGCCTGGAGAATCCCGTGGAGGGAGGAGCCTGGTAGGCTACAGTCCATGGAGTTGCAAAGAGTCGGACACGACTGAGAGACTTCACTCACTCACTCACTCATCAGCCTATGTGGAGGAAGAAAAACATCTGTTCAACTGTCTTTTCTCCCAAGTCTCAATAGGAAGGACAGGCATGGCAGGACAGATAAGTTGTGTCTGCTGACTGGGATGAGGGGTCCCTCTGGCGGGGGATGTGGCAGGGCTGTGGACTAACCTGCAGCTGCCCTCCGTGTTGGCCCTACTGAGACCTTAAGGGGCCATGGGTGGCTCCTGAAGCCGTCTCTGAGCTCCGGTGGGGCCTCTGGGGCCTGTGTGTCACAGATGCTTCCTTCCACGTCTGTGCTGAAAAGACGGAGTCAGGGTGAGGGGGCCTCAGGGTGGGCTTGTGTGGACCACAGGGCTGCATCATGGGAATCTTGAGCCTGAGGGGGCATGAGGAAAGGGGGCAGCACATTAGTGACCTTGAATTTCGATGGGGAGCTCTGTCTTGCATCCCTTATGGCCCTTCTCAGTCTCTCTATTCATCCCTGGGGTACCTTCTCGGGGAGCATCTGGGAGCTTCTCTGACGAGTGGAAAGAGAACAAGGCAGCAATGGCTACGCTGGACACCATCCCTTCTGCTTGGATCTGTCCCCTCAACCCACCTGGGCTTCCGTTCTTGCCGCCACCTTTCCTCTTAAATGCAGAACAGAGGAGGAGGGTTCATTGGTGGTTTCAGGCAGCATGAACCCCTTTCTCTTCTCTGCTTCACTCACCCCTTTTTAGCCCCCCTTCTGTAGCTACAATGTAGCAGACTTTATTACCCCATCTCTCTGGAGCTGTTCCCTTAAATTATATTTTGCATCTTCTTTACTTATGGTTTTATAATACAAATGTATTCTGATTCTTATCAAACCATACTCTCAGCATGTAAAGGGGGTGCATGTGACGTTTAGAAAACGTTAGTCTTTCCAAGTATAATTTTCTTGTTTTCGTTGTTTCGTCACTTACTCGTGCCCAACTCATTTTGACACGGTGGACTGTAACTAGCCAAGCCATTCTGTCCGTGGAATTCTCCAGGCAAGAATGCTGGAGTGGGTTGCCATTTCCTTCTCCAGGGGATCTTTCCGACCCAGGGATCGAATCCACGTCTCTTGCTTTGTGGGCGGATTCTTTCCTGCTGAGCCATCAGTGAAGCCCCGTGTTTTCTTCTAGAGATCCCTGCTCCTATTTTGGTGGGCTAGAGTTGAATGACGACTCCTACTTTCTCTTTGTTTCCTTTAATAGCTATTTCTTTCTCTCTGTCAGCAACATTTAGTGACTAGCTGAAAGAGAGACTTCACATAAAATGAAATGCAATAAAGGGAAAGGGATTTAACACGTCTGAATGTCCCTATAGGGAACCCGCCAGCCAGTGCAGGAGAAGCAGATTTGATCCTGAGTCAGAAAGATCCCTTTAGAAGGAAATGGCAACCCCGTCCAGTATTCTTGCCTGGGAAATCCACTGGACAGAGGAGGCTGGCGAGCTACAGTCCATGGGGTTCAAAGAGTCAGACATGACAGCATGCTGGCACTTGCTCCAGGACCCAGTCTCCAGATCATTCTGAGAAGGGGGAAACCCTGCAATCTCATCCCCCCAACTTATGGGTCTCACTTCATGCCTTCACAGTCACTGTGAATTCCTGTACTCCTGGTCCTCATTTTCTGCTGACCTGATAAATACACTCGTATTTCTTTTTCTTTTTTTTTAGAACTGACTCATATGTAGTCTTTTTAATGGCTGAGTAAATAATACTGCATTGTGTATATGTACCATAGCTTTCTTATCCATTCATTTGCTGATGGACATCTAGGTTGCTTCCATGTCCTGGTTATTAGAATGGCATTGAAACACGTATAATATCATATATGAAACGAATCACCCATCCAGGTTCAATGCATGACATTGGATGCCTGGAGCCAGTGCACTGGGACGACCCAGAGGGATGGTACAGGGAGGGAGGTGGAAGGAGGGCTCAGGACTGGGAACACGTGTACACTGTGGTGGATTCATGCCAATGTACAGGAAAACCAATACAATACTGTAAATAATTAACCTCCAATTAAAATAAATAAATTGATATTAAAAAAACATACTCTTGAACAACCAACGAATCAAAGAAGGAATCATAATGGAAATTAAAAAAATTTTGAAACAAATAATCATGGAAACAGAACATACCAAAACTTCTGAGATGTAGTAAAAAGCAGTTCTAAGAGGGAATTTTATAGTGATAAACACATATTAACATAGGTGAAAAAATATTTCAAATAAATAACTACACACGTCAAAAAACTAGGAAAAGAGCAAACTAAGCCCAAAGTGAACCAAAAGAAGGAAATAATAAAGATAATAGCAGAAATAAACACTAGAAAAACAATTTTAAAAGATTAACAAGACTAAGCTGTTTTTATTTTTTATTTTTTTGTTTTTTGCATTATGTGTATGTTTTATTTTATTTTATTTTTTAAAAAAAAATTATTTTTGCTTTATTTTACTTTACAATACTGTGTTGGTTTTGCCATACATTGACATGAATCTGCCATGGGTGTACACAAGCTCCCAACCCTGAAGCCCCCTCCCACCTCCCACCCCACACCACCCCTCTAGATCATCCGGTGCACCAGCCCCAAGCATCCTGCACCCTGCTCAAACATAGACTGGCGATTTGTTTCCCACATGATAATATACATGTTTCAATGTCCTTCTCCCAAATCATCCCACCCTCTCCCTCTCCCTCAGAGTCCAAAAGTCCATTCTATACATCTGTGTCTCTTTTGCTGTCTCACATACAGGGTTATCTTTACCATCTTTCTAAATTCCATATATATGAATACACTCATATTTCAAGTTGTGCTTCTCAAAAACATTTATATGCATATATACACATACCTATGCACATACTGATTTTCAATTTATAATTCACTGAACTGAAAATTTATGCTTCGGGCACTTTTTTGTATGTATGCTATACATCTAATTAAAAAGCTAAAAAACTAAAAAAAAAAAAAAAAAAAAAAAAAAGTCTTCTTGTAGTTTTCTGCTTCCATCCTGAGCTCAGTGCCAGGGAAGATCAATACTTGATTCTACAAACTTATTCTACACGAGTCAACAGATCCCACACACAGACCCTGTGAGATCTCACAGTCTTTAGATATTGACCAGGGTGATCTGGGGAGAAGAAAGGCACTCATGATTTTTGATGCACCTTTTCTATCCCAGTCCTGGTCATGGGACCCGGCTCTCAGGACCACGGAAGCAGGAGGTCAAAGGACCGTGTTGCTCATATAAGGAGATGTGGAAGGTTCAGAAGCTCATTGGTGTCTGAGCTTCAGAAAGTGGCAGATGCAGCCTCCGATAGTGCCTGAAATGGTGAGAGGTGTCGCTATTGGCTCTCAGGAGGGAGGGTGGAAGGGGTGGTCTATATAGACCCTGGTCGGCACCCTGACGCCTCCTCACAGACTGATCCTGCAGCTGGGACTGTGACCTTGAGGACGTGGGGTCAGGATGGCTCTGGGCAGACCCCTCTCCCTGCGGGGACTCTGTGTCCTCCTCCTCGGCACCGTGGTGGGTGGTCAAGGTAAGAGCTGCCCTCTGTCCTGGGTCCACAGCAGGCAGGTGTCTGGAGTTCTGGAGCTGAGCCTCAGTGTTTCTGACCAAAAAAGAACCATGCTGATGTGAATACTGGTCCCTCTCCTATGCGGGGTCCACTGGTTGTAGCGGCAGATTTTACAGAGCAGTGAGGTTTTGTCTGGACTGAGCTGGGTCAGCCTGAGTCCCTCCACTGTCTCCCTTGTTCTCAGGGAGCTTCTAGGGTCCCAGTGGCTCCCAGTGCGTGGAAGGTTCAGTGACTGAGCTCAGCTGGGACTCTGGGCTGTTCCCCCACATTCCACGTGCCTGGTGTGTGAGCACTGCCCCTGGGTCCCTGTGATTCCTGTGTCTGTGCTCATGTAGACTCTGTGATTGTGTGTGTGTATGTGTGTGTATGTGTGCAAGTGAGGAGTGTGTGAGGGTGTGTGTGTGTGAGGGTATGAAGACTGTGTGTGTGTATGTGAGGGTGTGTAAGTGTGAGGGTGTATGTGGGTGTGAAGAGTGTATGTGTGAGGGTGTCCGTGGGTATGAAGAGTGTATGTGTCTGTGGAGTGTGTGAAGAATGTGCAAGTGATGTACTAAGGTGTATGAGGAGTATGTGTGGGTGAGTGAGGGTGAGTGAGGGTGAGTGAGGAGCGTGTGAGTGTGTGTGAGCCTGTGTGTGTGTGAGTGTGTGAGGGTGTGTATGTGTGAGGGTGTATGTGGGTGTGAAGACTGTATGTGTTTGTGGAGTGTGTGAGGAGTGTGCAAGTGATGTATTAAGGTGTGTGAGGAGTATGTGTGGGTGAGTGAGGATAAGTGAGGGTGAGTGAGGAGCGTGTGAGGGTGTGTGAGCCTGTGTGTGTGTGGGGGAGTGTGTGAGCCTGTATGTGTGTGTATGTGTGTGTGTGTGTGTGTGTGTGTGTGTGTGTGTGAGGGGAGGTGGAGCCTGTCTGTGTGAGAGGAACAGAGCTGTTGAGCAGGGACTGAGTCCGTTGGTCTGTGAAGCACACAGGGTGTCCACAGGGCTGGGTGTCACGGCCGCTGCATGTAACTGGATCAGAGATAATCGTACACCTGCCTGCCTCTCTCTGGCTCCTCTCCCCCATCTCTTGGGCTCCCCTCTGCTTGTTGCCATGTCTGCCTAGCACTGGGCTCTGTGAGAGGCTCTGCCTGCTGGCCTGGCCTGTTCCCACCAGGTGTCCATTAGGGAGCAGAGAAGCCCGCATCCAGGAGAGGGGACCTCTTGTCTGTTCTGTTCAGTTCAGTTCAGTTCAGTTCAGTCGCTTACTGGTGTCTGACTCTGTGATCCCATGGACCGCAGCACACCAGGCCTCCCTGTCCATCACCAACTCCCGGAGTCTACCCAAACTCATGTCCATTGAGTTCGTGACGCCACCCAACCATCTCATCCTCTATCGTCCCCTCTCCTCCCACCTTCTCTCTTTCCCAGCTTCAGGGTCTTTTCCGGCATGTCAGCTCTTCACATCAGGTGGCCAAAGTATTGGAGTTTCAGCTTCCACATCAGTCCTTCCAATGAATGACTTGTCCCTCTGTTTGTAAAGATCAGTTGACGTGCAGCCCCACGTGTATAAGTTCCCGAGTCCCTGTCCTGGTCCCCGTGATGTTTCCTGATGTGCTGGGGGCCTGGGACGGTCCTTTCCCCTCCCAGGAGCTGCTGTGACTCTGTAGGGAGCCCTTTCTCCGTGCCCTCTCCTGACCCTCCCTGGAGCGGCTTTCCCCTGAGTGAGGGTGGAGGATGTCACCAATCCTTCCTCATGGTCTGCAGGGTTTCTTTGGACAATTCCGCTGATCTCCTTATGGGAGTCCTCTTGGGTGACAGAACTTTTTTCTTCTCTTTAGACTTAGAGTCTGTCTTTCTCTTTTTGCTTTTGGACAGTTTACTCTGTGCGTCTTGGAGAAGGTTGTTTTGGATTGAAATTTTGGGTGACTTATTAGCTTCTTGAACTTAGATGTCCAGATCTTTCCCCAGGTTTGGAAATTCGCAGCCTGTCTTTCTTTCTGTTTTAATTATTTACTTTTGGCTGTGCTAGGTCTCCCTGCTGCACGCGGGCTTTCTCTAGCTGCGGTGAGCAGGGGCTACTCCTCGCTGCAGTGCAGAGGTTTCTCACTGCAGGGGCTTCTCTTGGTGCAGAGCACAGGCTCTGGGTGCACATGTTTCAGCAGCCATGGCACGCTGGCTTAGTTGCTCTGCGGCCTGTGGCATCTTCCTGGACCAGGGATTGAACCCATGTCCCCTGCATTGACAGGTGGATTCTTAACCACTACTCCACCAGGGAAGTCCTCAGCCCTTAATTCTTTTCTCCTTCACTTCTTCTTCTGTGACTCCAGTCCGTACATTGATTCTCTTTATGGTGTCCACTGGCTTTCTATATTCCTTTCATTCTCTTTAGGCTCCTCGATTTGCATGCTTTCAACTAATCTTTCTTCTAACACACTGATTCTTTTTTCTTTTTCTTTCTCTTGGTCAAGTCTGTTGTTGAATCTCTGTTGAATTCTTCAGTTTACTCACTGTATTGTGCATGTTAAGTCGCCTCAGTCATGTCTGACTCTTTGTGACCCTATGGACTGTAGCCCACCAGGCTCCTCTGTCCATAGGATTCTCCAGGCAAGAATACTGAAGTGAGTTGCCATGTACTCCTCCAGGGGGTCTTCCGGACCCAGGGATCAAACCCGAGTCTCTTACATTTCCTGCACTTGCAGACAGGTTCTTTACCACTAGCGCCACCTGGGAAGCCCATTCATTTATTATTCAGCTTCAAAATATCTGGTTGAAGAATTGAAGAAGTGAAAGTCACTCAGTCATGTTTGACTCTTTGTACACAGTCCATGGAATTCTCCAGGCCCTGCTGGAGTGGGTAGTCTTTCCCTTCTCCAGGGGGTGTTCCCTACCCAAGGATCAAACNTTACTCACTGTATTGTGCATGTTAAGTCGCCTCAGTCATGTCTGACTCTTTGTGACCCTATGGACTGTAGCCCACCAGGCTCCTCTGTCCATAGGATTCTCCAGGCAAGAATACTGAAGTGAGTTGCCATGTACTCCTCCAGGGGGTCTTCCGGACCCAGGGATCAAACCCGAGTCTCTTACATTTCCTGCACTTGCAGACAGGTTCTTTACCACTAGCGCCACCTGGGAAGCCCATTCATTTATTATTCAGCTTCAAAATATCTGGTTGAAGAATTGAAGAAGTGAAAGTCACTCAGTCATGTTTGACTCTTTGTACACAGTCCATGGAATTCTCCAGGCCCTGCTGGAGTGGGTAGTCTTTCCCTTCTCCAGGGGGTGTTCCCTACCCAAGGATCAAACCCAGGTCTCCAGCATTGCAGACTGATTCTTTACCAGCTGAGCCACAAGATAAGACTGGAGTGGGGAGCCTATTCCTTCTCCAGCAGATATTCCTGACTCAGGAATTGAACTGGGGTCTCCTGAATTGCAGGTGGTTTCTTTACCAACTGAGCTATCAGAGAATCGCAACATATCTGGTTAGTTCTTTTTTTTTTAAATTTAAATAGAGACTTCTGGTACTGGGAAAGATTGAAGGTGGGAGGAAAAGGGGACAACAGAGGATGAGATGCTTGCATGGCATCACTGACTGAATGGATATGAGTCTGAGTAAACTCTGGGAGTTGGTGATGGACAGGGAGGCCTGGCATACCATAGTCCATGGGATCTCAGAGAATCATACACGACTGAGCAACTGAACCGAACTGAACCGAACACTGGTAATGTCTCCATCTATGATGTTCCTACTAATGAACTCCTTTTTATATGCAGAAACCAGAGTCTTCTTATGACTTAATCGCTAAAGTGGCATCTGATCACTTTTGTCAAATTCCATTTGCTAGATGTGTGTTACAGGTACATCGGAGTGTGGAATTACACAAAGACATGAACACCAGATGATAGGAATAGCCAGGACATTTTAGAGCCTGTTACCCCATCCCTCTGTTCCTGAGCTGGATGAGAGGCTTCTTATGGACAGGGAAGGAGAGGGAGGATTCCTCCCTGGATCCCGGGCCATGAGCTGTAACTGAGATGGGGAAGCTGGGCCCTAGGAGCCTTGGGCGCATCTCCAGGGAGGGCAGCATCCAGAGTCTCTGGAGGCCTGTCCTCGGTGGTGTCCCTGGAGCTGGCTCTACAGGCTCCTGAGAAACACCTGGTGCCTCCCTTCCTGCTCCGTGTTCAGTGATGGCACATTGGGGGCTTAGAGTTGACCATGCTGGGAATGTTTATACCACAGAGGTCAGGAAATACTATATCCCATGCACTGTTTTGCTCCTCAGAGAGCTAATGTTTTAAATATTATACCACTCTAAGGCTCCTAAAATCTTTCCTGTCATGTGTCTCTTTTGCAGTACTGGAGCTGAGGCTGAAGGATGGAGCCCACCGCTGTGAGGGGAGAGTGGAAGTGAAGCACCAGGGAGAATGGGGCACAGTGGATGATCTGGAGTGGAGCTTGAAGGATGCATCTGTAGTGTGCAGACAGCTGGGGTGTGGAGCTGCCATTGGTATTCCTCAAGAGGCTTATTTTGGGCCAGGACTTGGCCCCATTTGGCTTTTGTATACTTCATGTGAAGGGGTAGAGTCAACTGTCAGTGACTGTAGGCATTCTAATATTAAAGACTATCGTAATGATAGCTATACCCATAACCGGGATGCTGGAGTAGTCTGCTCAGGTAAGTCCTGTCTGGTCTGTGTGGGGATCTCTAGCAGGAGAAGCCTCTGTCTCATCACCAGAATGACTCGAGATTACGGATACAGCCTTTAGAACATGCTTGGGTGAAGGGTCTTTGTGATGTGTCACAGGAGGCAGAGGTGAGGTCAAAAGTTTCATACAGATTCAGCTTCTGGGTTTGACCTCTGTGACACAGTCTCAGTATGGTATTTGTTCTGTTTTCTTTGATGTAATGGTCAGTAGGGTGTGGCTACACTGTCGGTGGGGGGTGACATAGGAGAGTTGTAGGCAACAAGGTTTATTATCCTCATTCGTCCTAAAAGTCAGAGTCACCACACTCCATCAGGTTGGTACGTGGGTGATGTGCCAATAGAACAGGCTCACCCAAGCAATGGTGACCCCAAAAGGGCATGTTTAGACTCATGAACAAGTGAGAATACCCTAAGTCATTGTGCAGTTACACAGGAAAATGTGTGAGAGAAATTCAGTGGCTCATTTAAATGTCCCTAGGTCACAGTCAGAGGAGGCCAGAAGCGGGACTTGTGGCCGGGAAAATCTCATCACACTGGTGTACCTGATGAATCGAGTGGGGAGCTCACACCACATTTGCAGGGATGTTGAGGGAGCAGGAAAATGCAGTCTTGAAGTTTACAACACAGTAGCTGAAGCGCATCACGTATAAGAGGCAGTGAAGCTAGCAGTCCATGGGGTTCTCAAGGCAAGAGTACTGAAGTGGTTTGCCTTTCCTTCTCCACGGACCGTGTCTTGTCAGAACTCTCCACTAAGACCTGTCTGTCTTGGGTGGCCCTACATGGCATGGCTCATAGTTTCAGTGAGTTAGACAAGGCTGTGGCCCATGAACTGTGAACTTCCAGATGTTCAAGCTGGATTTAGAAAAGACAGAGGAACCAGAGGTCAAATTGCCAGCATCCATTCGATCACTGAAAAGGCAAGAGAGTTCCAGAAAAACATCTACTTCTACTTTATTGACTATGCCAAAGCCTTTAACTGTGTGAGTCACAACAAACTGCAAAATTCGTCAAGATATGAGAATACCAGCCCATCTGACCTTCATCCTGTGAAATCTGTATGCAGGTCAAGAAGCAACAGTTAGAACTGGACATGGAACAAAAGACTGGTTCCAAATCGGGGAAGGAGTACGTCAAGGCTGTATATTGTCACCATGCTTATTTAACTTCTATGCAGAGTACATCATGAGAAATGTTGGACTGGATGAAGCACAAGTTGCAATCAAGATTGTCGGGAGAAATATCAATAACCTTAGATGCAGGTTACATCACACTTATGGCTGAAAGCAAAGAACTAAAGAGCTTCTTGATGATAGTGAAAGAGGAGAGTGAAAAAGTTGGCTTAAAACTCAACATTCAGAAACTAAGATCGTAGCATCTGGTCCCATTACTTCCTGGCAACTACATGGGGAAACAGTGGAAATAGTGACAGACTTTTTTTTTTTTTGACTCCAAAATTACTGCAGATGGTGACTGCAGCCATGAAATTAAAAGACGCTTGTTTCTTGGAAGAAAAGTTATGACTAACCTAGACAGCATATTAAAAAGCAGAGGCATTTTTTGCCAACAAAGACTGGTCTAGTCAAAGCTATGGTTTTTCCAGTAGTCCTGTATGGATGTGAGAGTTGGACTATAAAGAAAGCCAAGCGCTGAAGAATTGATGCTTTTGAACTGTGGTGTTGGAGAAGACTCTTGAGAGTCCCTTGGACTGCAAGGAGATCCAACCAGTCCCTCCTAGAGGAAATCAATCCTGAACATTCATTGGAAGGACTGATGCTGAAGCTGAAACTTCAGTACTTTGGCCACCTCATGCGAAGAATCGACTCATTGGAAAAACCCTGATGCTGGGAAAGATTGAAAGTGGGAGGAGAAGGGGACGACAGAGGATGAGATGGTTGGATGGCATCACTGACTGAATGCACATGAGTTAGAGAAAACCCTGGGAGTTGGTGAAGGACAGGGAGGCCTGGCATGCTGCAGTCCATAGTGTTGCAAAGAGTCAGACATAACTGAGGAACTGAACTGAACTGAATTGAAGCTAAGAGGACCTGATGTGACTCCTAAGAATTACTCAGTGCTACCTAAGTGTGTTTGACCTATGCCAAGATGGATGCAGGAAAGACAGAGTGTGAGTGGGTGCTCACAGTATTTGACAGAGATGTTTCTAGTTGTTATCACAATTGCAGATTGGATGTCTAGGTTATTAATCACATCAGAACAACTGGACTGGAGGAAGATATTGTCAGTTATCACAGTAAATTCCCTAAGGTAGAAGGCTGGTCTTAGGATGGTATCACTCCATCTAATGGGATGGTGGGACAGGGGAGCCTTGAGGACATCTGCAGTAGGTCCTTAAAAGCCACAGCCAATCAGCTCTTGGGTGTTTATGTTGAGGAAGATCATTGGAAAAGTGATCTTTTTAATCTCACCTTCAGCAGAACTTTGATGATTCTAGTTGATGCCCTTAAGGAAACGATTCTTTTCCTTTTTAAAAAGTACTTTCTTGAGGTATGTTTGACATGCAAAACTGCTTGATAAGTATGCATTTGTGAAACCGCTACAGCACTTATGTCGTAAATCTATTCATCTCTTCAAAATGTTTTCTTCCATTCTCTTTATCATTCTTATTAAAACTAATTATTTTCAAGGTGAATTTGAATTTTAGTTAGAAACTTTTGTTTTAAACAAACCTGTTTTCTAGCATCTCAAGTAACCTTCCTTATTGGCACAGTGTCATAATCATGGTTCCACCTGAAGATAAATTTGTGGAAATACTACAGAGATCTCTACCATATTTTGATAAATCAGCATCTGAGTGCATATGGAGTATGTGATGTTGAAACTTTGTGTGAAATTAGAACTCCCAATGTTATCCTAAGAAAACTGATGTCTTGTTATTAATTCCAGTTAAGATATACTTAAAAGTAGAGAATTGGAAGTGCTCTGATATTTAACAAAGGTCCATCTAGTCAAGGCTATGGTTTTCCAGTGGTCATGTATGGGTGTGAGAGTTGGACTGTGAAGAAAGCTGAGAGCTGAAGAATTGATGCTTTTGAACTGTGATGTTGGAGAAGACTCTTGAGAGTCCCTTGGACTGCAAGGAGATCCAATCAGTCCATTTTAAAGGAGACCAGTCCTGGGTGTTCATTGTAAGGACTGATGCTAAAGCTGAAACTCCAATATTTTGGCCAGCTCATGTGAAGAGTTGACTCATTGGAAAAGACTCTGATGCTGGGAGGGATTGGGGGCAGGAGGAGAAGGGGATGATAGAGGATGAGATGGCAGGATGGCATCACCAACAAGATGGACATGAGTTTGAGTGAACTCCGGGAGTTGGTGATGGACAGGGAGGCCTGGCGTGCTGCGATTCATGGGGTCACAAAGAGTCGGACATGACTGAGCGACTGAACTGAACTGAGCTGAACTAATATTTAAACCCTGATTGTGGTCTGTACTCCCTGACTACCATTGCTCTAACTTAGACTCTCACATTTTTATGAACGGTTCCAGTTTCCTTCTATTTCTCTCTCTCTTTTTAAAATATAAATTTATTTATTTCAATTGGAGGTTAATTACTTTACAATATTGTATTGGTTTTGCCATACATCAACATGAATCTGCCACAAGTATACACGTGTTTCTCTTTTTGTCACTAGTTTCCTCCCCTTGTTCTGTCTTTTCTGTATTTTCAGACATATTTTAATGATGTGAGGATAAGTCAAAGTGGTGGTGATGTAGCAGAAATAAGATTAGAATAGCATGTGTTTTCATTATCTTAATCAGAACTCTTGGAGATTCTTCTGCTCAACCTTAGGAGTCAGGTATGGAGGAGAAATTTCAGCCTCAGTAGTGGATTGTTGGAAGTGAAGTACCGTATTTAAGAGAAATCTAGAGTGGAAACAATGACCAGAGCAGAATGTAGAGAAGCTTGTTTGAAATAATGAGGAGATTTCATGGAGTTCAGGTGGAAGATCTGGGAGGGAACACACAAATTGAGAAGGACTGTGGTGCAAGCGTTCCAAGTTGCTTCAGCCCTGTCCTACTCTTTGTGACCCCGTGGATTCACCAGGCACGAATACTGGAGTGGGTTGCCATTTCTTTCTCTAGGGGATCGTCCTCACCCAGGGATCAAACCTGGGTCTCCTTCATTGCAGGCAGTGTCTTGATTATCTTCTGAGCCACCAGGGACTACAGTACTGAAGTGCAAAATGGTGAGGGGATGAAGAGGCAAGGATTGCAGGAGCGGAGGGTTGGAAAGATGCAGGTCAACTCGTCCATTCACCACAGCCTCTGTGTTACACTTCCTCCCTGCCCCCATTCCTTCCCTCCCTCTCTTCTTTTATCTTGCTGTAGGAGTCATTTCTGAGCTCTGTGGAAGTGCTAGCATTTGGAGGTTGCAGTTTTCTTAGTGGATTCTGTTTATCTAACAAATATAAGATTACTCATATTTTTCTCTTTTTTTTGTATCAGATTTTGGTGAGTTGTAGTTCACAAGTGATTTGTCTCCAAGGATTTGGTCCATTTTACAAAAAGTTTTTCAAATTAGAATAACACCATTTCATATCTTATATCTTTAGATGTTGGTAAGATCTAAGTAGCACTGGTTTATATCTCGTATCTTTAGATGTTGGGAGGATCTATAATGATATTCCTCCTTTTGTTACTGGTTTTGTTAATTTGTGTTCCCTCTTTTTTCTTAATTGGTTTGCTGGAAGATTATCCGTGTTAATGTTCTTTTGAAGAGAATCACTAATGGAGTGTATTGATTTTCTTGATGGTGTATTTGCTTTCTTCTTAATTGATTTCTATGCTCAGTTTTCATTCCTCTTTTTCAGTTATGATTGTGATTGCTTTTGGAGATTCTTGAGGTGGAGTCTTGGATCATTTCCTTCTGTTTCTATTTTTATTCTAATATAATCATCAAGGAAGCATCAAGGTTCTATATTTTCCTCTAAGCATCCCTTTATTTTTAACCCACCAGTTTCAATACTATATAATTTCTTTTGTATTTTATTATCATAAAATGTTTCTTTTTCTCTGATGAATTGTTTATCTTATATTGTGACTTTGCATGATATTAATTTAGATATTATATACAGTTTTCTCTGACTTGTGTTTGCATGGTACATGATTTTTACCTCTTTAGTATGTTTCTGTGTTTATATTTAAACACATAAGTTTGTAGATAGTATATTGTTTTGTCTTACTTTATCTGGTCTGATTATCTTGTTTATTATTGGAGTACTTAAATTATTCACATTTAATGTAATTATTGACATAATTGGGTTTAAGTGTACTTGCCTGCTATTTGTCGGAGAAGGCAATGGCAACCCACTCCAGTACTCTTGCCTGGAAAATCCCATGGACGGAGGAGCCTGGTAGGCTGAAGTCCATGGGTAGCTACGAGTCAGACATGACTGAGCAAATTCACTTTCATTTTTCCCATTTATGCATTGGAGAAGGAAATGGCAACCCACTCCAGTGTTCTTGCCTTGAGAATTCCAGGGACGGGGGAGCCTGGTGGGCTGCCATCTATGGGGTCGCACAGAGTCGGACACGACTGAGGTGACTTAGCAGCAGTAGCAGCAGCAGCTGCTATATGTTATATCATTGTTCTTATTTAATCTTCGAGCATATTTTACCATTTTAATTTAAATACTGTATTGGTTTATTAATCGTATCACATTTTAGGTGATTATAATGTTTAATTTTTTTAATTTTTAAAGTAATTTTATTTTTTGCTGGCTGGGTCTTCACTGCTGCATGGGCTTTTCTCTAGTTGTGGAGATCAGAGGCTCCTCTCCAGTTGCAGGCAGGAGGCTCTCATCGCGGTGGCCTCTCTTGCTGTGGAGCACAGGCTCTACGGGGCACCAGCTTCAGTAGTCGTGCCCCCTGGGCTCTGGAGCACAGGCTCACTAGTTGTGGTGCACGGGCTTAGTGGCTCTGTGGTATGTGGGATTTTCCTAGACCATGGATTGAACCCACGTCTCCTGCATTGTCAGGTGGAGTCTTCAGCACTGAACCACCGGGAAAGCCCGATGTTGAATTATTAATCTTCAGTTACATTTTACTTTGAGATGATATAATGTCACAACATGCAGTGTCAGTCACTATGGTTTTCTTCCACTTCCCTGTTCTTGTCTTTGGTGCCATCATTGTCATACATTCTACTCATGAATTTATTATGAATCTTATAGTTTGCTGCTAATATTTTTGCCTTAAATCTTCTAATAGAGAATCAACATTTAGCACAGTCTCTATATCTTTGAGAGGATCCATGTTTTCATCTGCTGTCATCTCCCTTTATCTTGAAGAACTTTCTGAGGCAGTTTGGTGTAGGGTGTGTCTGGTGGCCTCCAATTCTATTCTCTCTCATTTACCTGAAATCATTTTAATTTTCATTCAGTTTTGAAAAGTATTTTCTTGGGTGATTCAATTTTAGGGTAACAAATGCCCAATCCCAATACTTTAAATATGCTCTTACATTGTCATCTGACTTTCATTGCCTCCAACAAAAAGTCAGGAAGTAATACTTATCCTTTTGTTCCCTGTATATACTGTGTCAAACTTCCCTGGCTGCTCTTAACATATTTTTGTTTGTTTGTTTACCAATGAATTTCAGTAAATACATTGTCAAGTTTTCTGAGAATGGGTTCATTATCTTGTTTGGGGTTTGTTTAGCTTTTTGGATCAGTGGGTTTACAGTTTTCAATAACTTTGGAAAAATGTCATTTATCTTTTCTTAATATTGTTCTGCACATCCCTTATTCTGAATCTCCAAATACACATATTTTATATATTTTGATATTATCCCACATGCCATTGAGTTTCTATTCATGTTTTTCTGCCGTTTTACTCTCTTTGGTTTAATTTAATTAGTTTATACTGCTGTGTTTTACTTCCTAATATTTTTATTCTGCAACGTCTGGTCTCTTGTATAATTAACCCAAATAATTGTTCATTCCAAGACTATATTTTTCAGTTTCAGAAGTCTCATTTGTTTATTTTTCCTAGTTTTTCTCCCTGTTTATTTTTATGCTTCATTAAGCATATTGATATGAGGGGTTTAAGGAGCTCTTCAGCCAATTCAATCATTTCTGTAATTTCTGAACCTGCTTTAAATGAATTGTTTTTAAAAAATGTGTTATGGGTTACATTTCTCTCTTTTGGAAATTCTAATAATTTTTTGGTTGGATGTTGGGCATCACTAAGCAGTCCTTTACCAGGAAGAACTTCAGAAGTAAATAATCAGAACACACCCAGAAATCAGGGAATTGTCCTTGATGAATTAAATAAAGTTGTTTCATTGGGTTATGTTCATTCAGTTCAAAATGTGTTCCTTTGATGACCAAAGGATGAACTCTTATTTTGGTTTTCCTCCTTTAGTTTCAAAACTTCCTTGATCCCACCTACATCCTATATCCATATACCCACCTACATCCTACTTCTTCAGCAGTAGCTACCCTTTCTGATTTTCTTTTCCATCCATCTGTATCTTTTAAAATGGCATTAGCTTGTCTGAAGTGGGAGAAACGAGAAAGGATAGCAGTTTAGGTGGTAGATGGGAAGGGCAGAGGGTGATGTAGTATGCTAACAACCTATTCAATGAGTGTTTCCCACAAATATTTGCATATTTATCCATACTGAGGCTTTTTCAACTTGGAACTCTCCAAATTATGGCTTGTTTGCTCATTTCCTCCACCACCTCCTTCTTCTTTTTCCTTCTTTTTGGCAACATGCCATCTTCTTTTAGAATTGTAAAACATTCATGAAAGAAATTAAAGACAATATGATCAACGGAAAGTCATTCTGTGTTTCTGGCCTGCAATAATTAGTATTGTTAAAATGCCTGTACTTCTCAAAGTGATCTATAGATTTAATGCAATTCCTATCGAAATGGCATTCTTTATAGAAATAGGAAAACAATCTTAAAATATGAGTGTGTGGTTTAATTTTTATATATTCATGAATTCCTGTTTTCTGATCATTATTGAATTTTAGTTCCATTCCATTATGGTCATGTAAGACACTTGGAATTATTTTAATAGTTTTGAATTTGTTAAGGCTTATTTGTAACCTAGCCTGGAGACTATTCCATGTGTGCTTGAGAAGAATACATATTTTTCTGTGGTTAGAATTAGTACAATGATAGTATTAAAATCAATTATTATCAGCCCTTAGCATTTTCTATGAGTCCTGTTTGAGAAGAAAAACCTTTAATAGGAGACAATGTGGAAACTCAGCTATCTGGTAAACTCCCACTGAGAGCACCCTCTCCCCCAGATTCTTTGACAAATCCTAGGTTTCCAGAGAGATGGCTGGGACTCTCTATGACTTTCTGAGTTTTCTTAACTCAGTTTCCTTCCCACTGAGGTGACTGAAGGAATTCATGGAATTTTTTGGCATCAAAAAGTATTAGAAAGACAAGATGTGATGACATAAATGTGAATTAGTGACAGTGTCCATATTTCTTCTCTGGAACTGTCATCCATCTACAGGTGGGCATGCCCTCATCGATCCAGCCTCAGGACTTTCCTTAACCTAAGTCACTTGAGGACTAGCTTCTGGGAGAGAAAACTGGTCAGAACATTAGCCCCACAAGTCCCATGAAAGCTTTCTAAGCTTGTCTGGATGCTAGGTCTCTCATCTCATAGCCCACGTCCCTCTGGGTGGCTTCTGGTCTGCATATCTCTATGTTCAAGTTTAAGTACCTGAATATTACACATTATCCTTGGATCTGTATGTAGGTCCTAGGCTGCTGAGTGAGAAATTCACTTCTCCAACCAATGCTAAAACACGTGTTTCCAGTATTCAGCCATTCCAATGATCTGAATTGGGCTCTGTACTTTCCAGGCTCCTAGACCAAGGAATTCACATTTCTAACCAGTCTCAAAGTGTATGTTCTTGGGATTCAACCATTCCAAACTGACCTTGTAATTCTTTTGGATTTTTCTTCAGAAACCTGCTCATGAAAATTCCATTAGGACACTAACTGTCAAAGACTCTCTACATGCTCCACTCCTAAAACAAAAGCTTTCACTCCACTGCCTGTGCCGTGCGGTCTCCAGTTGCCAAGTCAGCACCGTGCACACTCACGGGTTTTGTTGTTTCCTCTTAGGATTTGTGCGTCTGGCTGGAGGGGATGGACCCTGTTCAGGGCGAGTAGAAGTGCATTCTGGAGAAGCCTGGATCCCAGTGTCTGATGGGAACTTCACACTCCCCACTGCCCAGGTCATCTGTGCAGAGCTGGGGTGTGGCAAGGCTGTGTCTGTCCTGGGACATGTGGTCTTCAGAGAGTCTAGTGCCCGGGTCTGGGCTGAAGAGTTCAGGTGTGAGGGCGAGGAGCCTGAGCTCCGGGTCTGCCCCAGAGTGCCCTGTCCAGGGATCACTTGTCACCACAGTGGAACTGCTCAGGTTGTCTGTTCAGGTGAGATGCAGGTCAGGCCTTTCACCTCTGTGAACACCCTGTTCATGTGAGAAAGTCATGTAATTTTGCTGAAACTCTGTCTTCTTCTACCAGCATACTCAGAAGTCCGGCTCATGACCAATGGCTCCTCTCAGTGTGAGGGGCAGGTGGAGATGAACATTTCTGGACAATGGAGAGCGCTCTGTGCCTCCCACTGGAGTCTGGCCAATGCCAATGTTGTCTGTCGTCAGCTCGGCTGTGGAGTCACCATCTCCACCCCCGGAGGACCACACTTGGTGGAAGGAGGTGATCAGATCCTAACAGCCCGATTTCACTGCTCGGGGGCAGAGTCCTTCCTGTGGAGTTGTCCTGTGACTGCCCTGGGTGGTCCTGACTGTTCCCATGGCAACACGGCCTCTGTGATCTGCTCAGGTAAGAGAGAGGAAAGGGCTACTGGTATTCAGGATGCTCCTGGAGTGAAATGTTCCCAAGAACAGAGAGTGAGGGAAAATGGGCTTCAAAGTCAGAGATTTATTTTGTAGTGAAATACGTATCTTCTCATTGTTCATTCATTTTTCAGGTCAGGGCAAGAAGTGTGAAGGGGAATAATATATTTTTAAGCAATATTGTTGCTTACATGTAATCATAGAAAACAATGTAGGAGCAGTAAGTATAGACCTCAGTATGAGCCCCAACCCAGAGCAGCAAAGGGAACGTCCCCAGCACCACAGTCACAGTTGTCCCCAGTATCTGTGTCTTCCCTCCTCAACAGGGAAAAGTACTTAACTAACTTCTACTGACATAGAGAGTTTTATCAATGTGTGAACTTTATGTAAAATGATGCCGTATGTTTCATCTTTTTTATCTAATTTCATAGACTCAATATTATGTTTGGGATTCACACATGATGTTGTATATTGTAGCACTTTATTTTTTTTTTATTACTGTAGACTATGCTTTGAATGATCACATGGGCATGTACTGATCCATTCTACTGACAGAATAGATCTGAGTTATTTCCAGTTCTTGACTATTACAAATATGATATTACAACTTACCATGACAATGTCTTTGGATGCAAATATGTGTTATTTTCTATGTTTAACCCTTGGCCTTTTATTTTCATTTTCTTAATCAAATGGTGTCCTTTGATGAACTCATTTCTTAATCTTATGTAAATATAACTTACCAACATTTTTCTGTACATGTAATGCTTCTTTTATCCTTTAAAAAAGAATTTTGCCTACTCGAAGATCGTAAAAACATTCTCTAAGAGTATCTTATGGAAATTGTATCATTTTTCTCTTGCATATTATTGTGCATTCCTTCTGGGATTGATATCTGTGTAAGATAAGGGCCAGGTTTCATATGGACATCCCACTGACTCAGAATCTTTTTCTGAAAAGACTCTTCCCCACTGCAGTGCTGCCTTCATCATAAGCAGAAGGACAATTATGTCTGTCTTATTTGAGACTCTCTATTCTGTTCCATATTGTCATTTGTCTATCCTTGCACAAATACTTCATTTTCTTAATTATCATGACTTCATAGTTGTTGTTGTTCAATCGCTAAGTCATGTCTGACTCTTTGTGACTCCATGGAGTACAGCAGACCAGGCTTCCCTGTCCTTCACTATCTCCCTGAATTTCAAACTTTGTAGTTAGTCCGAATAATTTCAATTTACAGTTACTTTATATTAACTCCTCTAATATCATTGCTTTTCTTACCAACTGTACTCTTCATTCTTGGTTACTTGTATTTTGTATGAATTTAGAAGTCAGCTTGTCATTTTCACCAAAAGAATAGCTTAAGAGTATCATTGAGATTAGATTTAAAAATTTGAGAGTAGACATAGAAATTTGAGGATGAGTGACATTGACAATGTTGAGTTTTCCAAATCATTCACATAATACATCCCTCCATTCAGTTAGATCCTGAATTTCAGAGAATTTGCCCATCTTCTACTAGGATTTCTCCTAGGTATTTTATTTTTGATGTTATGAGTATTTTTGTGAAAGTGTCCTGCAATGAATTCTCTTTGACTTGTTGTCATCTTTTAATTCTTTCAGTTTTGATGTATGTTGAGACATAAAAATGTTGGGAAAACACTATAAAAATTCATTTATGACCTTTACCTGCGTTTCTAAATGTTAGTATCAATATTTTGCTTTAATCTGTGTGTGTGTGTCCTTCCTTCTCTGTTCCCCTTCTGCCCCATTTCTTTATGAATATGTAAATTCTTTCTGAATTCAGTTGAAGACATGATGTTCCTTTATCCTTAGAACAGTTCTGGGAATTTCCTTACAGAACCAGAGTTCAGTCAAGTCTTTAAATGACTTCAGCTGCAGGTGACAGCTAATTGCAGCACTGAAAGACTGCCAAACTGAGGTTTTTCCTGATTAATGACCCCAATTCATAAGCAAAATTAAGTACATATTTTTTTCTTCAACTACTAAGTTTTACCTTTTCATATTGATCAAATTCCCAACATCTGTTGGATCACAGAAAAAACAAGAGAGTTCCAGAAAACCTCTACTTCTGCTTCATTGACTATGCCAAAGGCTTTGACTTTGTGGATCACAACAATCTGTGGAAAATTCTTAAAGAAATGGAAATACTAGACCACCTACCTGCCTCCTGATAAATCTGTGTGCAGTTCAAGAAGCAACATTTAGAATTCGACATGGAACAACAGACTGTTTCCAAATTGGGAAAGGAGTATGTCAAGATTGTATATAGTCACCCTGCTTATTTAAATTATATGCAGAGTACATCACATGAAATACTGGGCTGGATGAAGCACAAGCTGAAATCAAGATTGTCAGGAGAAATATCAATAATCTCAGATATGCTGAAGACACCACCCTTATGGCAGAAAGCAAACAGGAACTGCAGAGCTTCTTGATGAAAGTGAAAGAGGAGAGTGAAAACGCTGGCTCAAAACTCAACATTCAAAAAACAAAGATCATGGTACCTGGTCCCATCATTTCATGGCAAATAGATGGGGAAATAATGGAAACAGTGACAGACTATTTTCTTGGACTCCAAAATCACTGCAGATGGTAACTGCAGCCATCAAGTTAAATGATGCTTGCTCCTTGGAAGAAAAGCTATGAGCAACCTAGACAGCATATTAAAAAGCAGAGACATTACTTTGCTTGCAAAGTTCCATCTAGTAAAAGCTGTGATTTTTCCAGTAGTTATGTATAGGTGTAAGAATTGGACCACAAAGAAAGTTGAGCACCAAAGAACTGATGCTTTTGAGCTGTGGTGTTGGAGGAGACTCTTGAGAGTCCCCTGGACTGCAAGGAGATCACACCAGTGGATCCTAATGGAAATTAGTCCTGAATATTCATTGGAAGGACTGATACTGAAGCTGAATCTTCAATAGTTTGGCCACCTGATGAGAAGAGCTGACTCACTGTAAAAGACCCTGCTGCTGGGAAAGATTGAGGGCAGGAGGAAAAGGGGATGACAGAGGATGAGATGGTTGGATGGCATCACCGACTTGATGAACATGAATTTGAGCAAGCTCCAGAAGTTGGTGATGAACAGGGAAGCCTGGCAAGCTGCAGTTAATTGGGTCACAAAGAGTTGGACATGACTGAGGGACTGAACTGAAGTGAACCAAGTTTTTTGGAAAAACTGCCATACAACAACATAGCCAGAACTCTTACTATGTGACCTGAATTAACTGAAGAATATCTTCTGATTTTGCATTTGATGTTTCAAATTTATGCTGAGCTAATGTGCGGCTAGACTTATTCTTTAGTTCTTAATTGCAGCTAACAAGTTTTTCAGCTCTAGAAGTATTTGGTTTCTGTTATCATTTCCATGCAAAGATGCACAGTTTGTCAATTCCATAAGTATTTTAACTGTGGCTATATGTATTCTCATCAGGTAACTCTAGCAGCTGAACACCCTGGGAAATTTTTTCTAATGTCTCCTTTTTTCCTTTCTGTTTTTAAATGAGATCGATTTTATATAAGTGTTTGTTTTAAAGATACACATTGAAGAAATTGTAGAAATCCTTCAGAAAGAATTTTGTTTTGCTTTTACTTAGGGATAGATTTGGGCTTCCCTGGTGGCTCAGATGGTAAAAAATCTGCCTGCAGTGCGGGAGACCTAGGTGTGATCCCTGGGTTGGGAAGATCCCCTGGAGGAGGGCTTGGCAACCCACTCCAATATTCTTGCCTGAAAAATCCTATGGCCGAGGATACTGGTGGGCTATACTGTCCAAGGGGTTACAAAGAGTCAGACATGACTGAGCGACTAAGCACAGCACAGGGATAAATTTAGGGATACAGCTTACTTAACTCATTCTTACAGCAACACTTGGATTAAAACAGAAATTGTGGTACTGTCAGAAACAGAACTCTCCAGGGAGAAGGTGAACACTAAGAGTATGATAACTTTACTGCTGGGTGACAATTCTCATCTTAGGCTCCATCAGTAGGTCATTATTTTCCTTAATTCAGTTTTCTGTTCTTCGTCCCTTCCAGACTTCTGATCATTGTTGTTTCTTCAGGAAACCAGACCCAGGCGCTGCCCCCTTGCAAGGATTCTATGGCGGAACCAGCAGGCTCTGCGGCCTCAGTGGAGAGCGCCCCCTACTGCTCAGGTGAGGGTCCCAAAGGACAGAAGACCCTTCTCAACCCTTGGAGTCACCGCCCCATTGTCCCATTTCTCTCTCCTCAGACAGCAGGCAGCTCCGCCTGGTGGACGGGGGCGGTCCCTGCGCCGGCAGAGTGGAGATCCTTGACCAGGACTCCTGGGGCACCATCTGTGATGACGGCTGGGACCTGGACGATGCCCGCGTGGTGTGCAGGCAGCTGGGCTGTGGAGAAGCCCTCAATGCCACGGGGTCTGCTCACTTCGGGGCAGGATCAGGGCCCATCTGGCTGGACGACCTGAACTGCACTGGAAACGAGTCCCACGTGTGGAGGTGCCCTTCCCAGGGCTGGGGGCAGCACGACTGCAGACACAAGCAGGACGCGGGGGTCATCTGCTCAGGTCCGCGCCGCACACCGTCTACAGGCTGGGGGAGGGGTGGGGCCCTGGAGAACGGGGATCTGAGTCCTGAGAGAGACGCTGAAAGGAGCAGAGAAGGAGGCTTCCTCCCGTGGAGCCTGTCTTCCCAGCAGACGCGAAGAGGAGGTGCTTTCACTGCCTCCTGCAGCAGCTGAGGTTCTGGTCCTTTCTTCTCAGCAGTGTTTCCTGGCAGAGCCTTTTCTCACAGGTTTTCTTGAAAGCAGGGCTCTCTTTCCAGTTACATACAAAAAATTTAAACCCATGGTACTAGTTTCTGTTTGCTTCCCTAACAATTTACCAGTTAGTGGTTTAAAACAGCATATATTTATTTCCTTACTCTTCTCTAGCTTACATGTCCAGCAGGGGTCTCACTGGGCTGGGATCAAGGCTTCAGCAGGGCCGCATCACTTTTGTGGCTCTAGGGGAGAATCTGTTTCTTGCCTTCTTGAAACCACCTACATTCCTTCCTTCACAGCACCCTTCATCCATTATCAGACAAGCAATGCTGCAGGCCTTCAACCATTATCCAGAGTCACATCTCTCTTTCTAGCCAGAGCTAAGAAAAGTATTCCACGTTAAAGGATAGTGGGTCTAAGGATGTGATTAGACTGGGCTCATATTGTTAATACATTTTCTTACCATCCCGAGGTCCTTAATCACATCTGTAAATCCCTCTTGACAGGTACGGTAACATATTCACAGGTTGTAGAGATTGGGATGTGGATATTTTTGGGTTAATTATTATCCTTATCTCCCTAATATCCACATCACATCCCTTTGACATTCTCTTTAAAGATTTCTTCAGGAAGCAGGATTCAGCTGCCCCTCCCTGACTAGTGCCCATGAAGTCTGGTCTTCCTCTCAGTTCATATCCACTACACCATTGTGGTAGAAATAGAAAGACAGATACAAATGGGCAAAGTCAGTTAAAATGGAGGTGATGTCAGTCTTGTCATCTAGTGAGTATCTCTTGAACATTCAGAGATGACTGTTCACCATTTCTAGAAGAAAGGAACACCTAGAACATCCAGCAAAGTTTTTACTGTGTCCTGTCTCCTCCTCTTTCAACCTTAGAGTTCCTGGCCCTCAGGATGGTGAGCGAGGACCAGCAGTGTGCTGGGTGGCTGGAAGTTTTCTACAACGGGACCTGGGGCAGTGTCTGCCGCAGCCCCATGGAAGACAAAACTGTGTCCGTGATCTGCAGACAGCTTGGCTGTGGGGACAGTGGAAGTCTCAACACCTCTGTTGGTCTCAGGGAAGGTTCTAGACCCCGGTGGGTGGATGGAATCCGATGTCAGAAAACTGACACCTCTCTCTGGCAGTGTCCTTCTGACCCTTGGAGTTACACTTCATGCTCTCCCGAGGAGGAAACCTATATCTCGTGTGAAGGTGACTTACTGTCTGTTTCTGTGTGTCTGTCCCAACCTTGTAGCATGCAGTGAGATTTGACATTTTAAAGTGTAAGTGATAAGTTTAATCTGGGTTCACAAAATGACATAAAGGGAAAATGCTAGTTGCTCAGTTGTGTTCATGTGGCCACGTGGACTGTAGCCTGCCAGGCTCCTCTGTCCACGGGATTCTCCAGGCAAGAATGCTGGAATGGGTACCATTCCCTTCTCCAGGGGGTCATCCTGACCAGTTATGAAATTGAGTCTCCTATACTGCAGTCAGATTCTTTACTGTCTGAGCCACCAGAGAAGCTTAAATGAGGTAAGAATGAAACTAATTTAATCCACATATTCCAACCTTGTTTGTTAAAATTTTTAATTGAGATATAATTCTCATAACATTATATTAGTTCTAAGTGTAAAACATAGTGTTTATGTATTTGTACATATTGGTAATTCACCACACATACAGTAATATCCATCACCACATGCAGTTACAATTTTTTTTCTCTTATGATCCCACAAATAAGAATTTGCATGCTGAAACTAAAACCCAGCACAACCAAATAAATACTTAATTTTAAAAGAGAGTATAATTTTCCTCATAGCATCATGGTTTTTTATCCACATACGGGCTTCCCTGGTAGGTCAACTGGTAAAGAATCCGCCTGCCATGCAGGAGACCCTGGTTTGATTCCTGAGTCTGGAAAATCCGCTGGAGAAGGATAGGCTACTCACTACAGTATTCTTGGGCTTCCCTTGTGATTCAGCAGGTAAGGAATCTACCTGCAGTGTGGGAGACCTGGGTTTGATCCCTGTGTTGGGAAGACCCCCTGGAGAAGGGAATGGCTACCCACTCCAGTATTCTTGCCTGGAGAATTCCATGGACTCTATGCTCCATGGAGTCGCAAAGAGTTGGACATGACTGAGTGACTTTCACAAACAGTATATACAAAAATATTATCTTCTTTCCTATATTACTGTCTTAAGATATCTTTCATGACAATATTTTTTCTCTATAATGTTTTAAAATTTCTTATTTATTCATAGGAACTCTTTATAAACAAACATCACTTACTGTTTTTGTTAAATATTTTTGTAAGATTCTCCCTATATTTTACATATATTTTAAAGTTGTATATGTGTATGGGTGGGTTACATGATCAAATCTGTAATGTTTTACTTTTTTGACTTCTGCCTTTAGTGCAAAGTTTCAAATGCCATTTTTTAATCTCAAAATAACATTGAATCAAGTTTTATTTTCTGCAAACAATTTTATAGTTTCACTAAAGAATATTCAAAACCTAATTTCAAATTATTTATTTATCTGNAAGAATATTCAAAACCTAATTTCAAATTTATTTATGTATCCGAATTTATTTTACTATGTGTGATGGTGTAACATCATCACCAGATAGGAATTACATTTTAGATATGTGATATCTTAGCTCCATCACAAAATAAAAGCACATGGTTTCATGAGTTCATGGATATGACATCAAAAGTACAGGCAGCAAAGCAAAAATAGACAAGTGGGAATATATCAAACTAAAAAGCTTCCACAAACCAAATGAAAGATCAACAGAGTGAAAAATCAAGCTAGCACAAATTATATAAGGTATTAATTTCCAAAAATAATAAGGAACTCCTATAACTTAAGAGAAGAAAATCCCAACAAGCTTAAAACATAGTAACTCAATTAAAAAATTGGCCAAGGGCTTGAATAGAAATTGCTTTAAAGAAATGGCAATACAAATGGCGATAGGTATATAAAAAAATGCTTGACATTGTCTATCATCAGGGAAATGTAAATTAAAATCAGAAAGAGATATCATCTTACACATGTCATACTGACTGTTTTTTTTTTTTTTTTTTTTTTTAGAGACACTTAGTGTTGGCAAGGCTGTGGAGAAATCGATACTTTATGTGTACTTATCCACAGTAAATATATAAATTGTAATAATAAAACTATGTAATTCAAGGTTACATCTCTGGGCTTTCACTGTCCTGGGTCCAGGTTCAATCCCTGACCTGGGAACTACGATCCCATGAGCAACAGCACAGCCAACAAACAAACAAACAACAGCACAAAAACCATGGCCAACATATTGTATGATTTGTGCTGATGTCCCTTTTCGCTCTTGGTATTGTGAGCTTCATCTTCTCTCTGCTCTGCATTAGTGTTGCTCAGTGTTCATCAGTTTTCAATGAGCCACGTTTAAAGGTTTTTTTTCTACATTTTCTATTTTATGCTTACCTTCTTTTCTACTCATTTTTGTTCCTTTGTAAATTAACCCTGACATTCTACATTCTTGAATTTCTCATCTAGTTTCTTAATTGGAAGCTTACTTTTTTTCACTTTCAGTCTTTCCTCTTCTCTAATCTAGGCTATAAATTTCCCTTAGGCACTACTTGAGTTTCATTAGAAGAATTTATCATACCATTATTTTGTGTTTGTTATCATTATTTCACAATATTTTGTAAGTTTTAAATTTATTCCCAGACTCAGGTGGTGTTTGGAAGGATCTTGCTGAATTTCCCCAAATAGAGGTGGCTATAAATATTTCTTATTAGTTCTTAATTTTATTCCACTGTGGTCAGAGTAAATATTCAAAGTATGAATTCAAATATTCAAAGTATGAATTCAAAGAGTGAAAGATTTTGTCCTATTATGTGGTCATTTTGGTAAAAGTTCCTAGTGCATTTACAGTAATGTGACCTCTTGCGTTGTTGGGTGCATTGCTCTATGTGTTACTTAGTTAAATGTGCTGATTATGTTGTTGTGCATCTACTGTATTCTTCTTTGTTTTTTGTATGTTTGGTCTGCATGCTATTGAAAAAGATTTGGTAATAATCCTCCATTTTGATTGTGATTTTGTCTATTTCTTCTTTTCACTCTATCAAGTATGTTTCAAAGTTATGTTCTGTTACTTTTCTTGAATTTTGTTGTCTAAAATATCTTTATTAAGGGTACATCTCATTATAATCATGAAAATTCCCTCTTTAATTCAATTAGTGTATCTTGGCTTANATTAAAGTCTACTTTCTGGGACATTGATATAGCTACTCTAGTTTTGTTACCGTTAGTACATTTTTTACATCATTTACCTTTCAACCATTCTTTGCTTTCATAATATAAGGTGGGCATTTTGCAAGCAACATTTGTGTCAATTTTGTTTTATCTTAATGCATTCACTGTAAATGCAGTTACTGATATTGATGTGTTGGTATCTGTCATTTGTTTTTAATTGATCCACATGCTTTATGTTCCTTTTTGTCTCCTTTTTTCCCTCCTTTTGTATTAAATAAATCTGTTATTATTCTAGATTTTCCTTTTTCCTTTTGATTTTCAGCAGCTCTACTGGGAGTGGGGGTTTTCATAGTCCTTCACTGATTTTTTTTTAAAAGTTCTCTATTGTTATATCTTCAGATATTACTTCTGCAGTTCTGTCTCTCTATCTCTGATCTCTTCTCCCTCTCCTCCTCCTCTTTCTTCTCTTTCTCATCTCTCATCTTTAGGACTCCTCTAAATCACTATATTCTAAGTTCTATATAAAATTCTTTTAACTTATTCATTCACTTTTTAAACGTAGATATTTTATTTTAGGTTGGCAATAGTTCCTTAGATATTTTTATTTATTTATGATTTTTTTCATCTTTTTACCTGTTTATTCTCTTCTTCTCTCTTTTCCCCTAAATACATTGATTGTAGTTAAAACCCTTATCTGCTGAGCCCAGCATTTCTATCATGTGTGTCTCTGCATTCTCTCATCTTTTTTCACTTTGGTCATTTGTCATGTTATCCTAGCTTGTCAAATGTAATGTCATTTTTTATTGGATGCTATAGATTATATATGAAAAAGTAAGATACTCCTGATATATTTTCTAACACCTGAAAGGATTTACCCTTTGTTTTCCTAGGCAGGTAGGGAGGGGTGTGTATCCCCCAAACATCTAAATATAACCTAAAACTGAGCTGTAACAAGTGTGGGTTGCAGTTTTGGTAGCACTCAGTCCACCTCTGATTTCTCTGTCCCTATGACATAGGCTTTCAGAGATTTCAGTTCAGAGCCTATATTCTTTGGTAGCTAAGCACCCAAAATAATGAAAAAAGACTCTGCTTTCCAAGTCTTTTTCTATAGTTCTCTAGCTTCCAGCCCTTCACAGCTGATATACTGGGCAAATATTTGAGGAGAAAACCTGCTGTGTGAGAGAGGCTCTCAAGACTCTAATTTTGTCTCTCCAGCACCAGGTAACCCCCAGATTATGCTTGCTTCCTGTCACAACAGTAGTCTTCTGCTTGTCCAAGCCCAGATTCTGAATCATTAAATTATGCAATGAATTGGCAAATTCCCACAGAGAAAAAGAAGCTATAGATCCTGGACTAACATTGAAATAATCTCCACTCTTTAGAATATTAGCATATTTACTCCATGTTGTGTTAACAAATGTTGAATACATTTACTGTTTCTTAAAAAGCATTTCCAAGCTTTTAAAGTTGTATCCAGAAAGACCCAGCAAGACACATTGGCCTGCTGGGAACTCCATTCCCCCTGGAAGTGGTAAATTTTAGGTTTAATTCTCTACTTACTTATCAACTTAAAGTGCAGCACTGATAGACATTATTCAACCTTTCTTTACCTACTTTTTTTTTTTAACCTTTCCTCCTACTTTTCAACCTTATTAATTATCTTGGCACTGCTCTAAGAAACCAGACCCAGCTGCTGCCCCAGTGCAATCCTGCAGCTGCTGCTGCCACCAAGTCGCTTCAATTGTGTTCGACTCTTAGCGACCCCATGGACTGCAGCCTACCAGGCTCCTCTGTCCATGGGATTGTCCAGGCAAGAATACTGGAGTGGGTGGCCATTGCCTTCTGCAGGAGTGCAAAGACTCCATATCAGAACCAGCAGGGTCTGCAGCCTCGGAGGAGAGCGCCTCCTACTGCTCAGGTGAGGGTCCCACAGGACAGAAAACCCTTATTCTCCAGGTCAACGCCCGGTGTCCCATTTCTCTCTCCTCAGGTAGCAGACAGCTCCGCCTGGTGGACGGGGGCGGTCCCTGCGCCGGGAGAGTGGAGATCCTTGACCAGGGCTCCTGGGGCACCATCTGTGATGACAGGTGGAACATGAACAATGCCCGCGTGGTGTGCAAGCAGCTGGGCTGTGGAGAAGCCCTCGATGCCACTGTCTCTTCTTCCTTTGGGGCGGGATCAGGGCCCATTTGGCTGGACAACGTGAAGTGCACAGGAAAGGAGTCCCACGTGTGGAGGTGCCCTTCCCAGGACTGGGGGAGGCACAACTGCGATCATAGTGAGGATGCAGGAGTCGTCTGCTCAGGTATGGTCAGTTCATTGCCCACCAACTGCGAGAATGGAAAGTTCCAAGAAAGCTGGTCAGTGGGACAACAGGGGACGGGTGGGCTGGAGAGGACTGAGACAACTACCCATCCTCCCTGAGTGCCCTGTAGCTGTGAGCAATGAGCTTCACATACCTTCCTCTTACAAGTCAAGCTATTCTTTTTTGCTCCAGTGCTCTTACCTGACACTAAAATAGCTTTATTTATTCTCCCAGTTAAAATAAATCCTCATAATTTTTTTTTCATAATTCACTTTTTGTAAGAGTGAAACATTTGCTAAGAGCCACATACACACTCCCTTTGCATGGGAAGGCTATGAGAGGCAGGGACAAAAATGATGATGTATTTTCCTGGGTAGAGTTGTTTCTATACAAACAGTGTGAGTCATTATTTTGCACTAGGTTAGTATGAGTGGAGGCTACTCCTACTATAGGAGGATATTATTTACATGTATAGAGTGTATCCCTACAGGGGCTATCATTTAACAGATCAGAGATTCTTATGGATTTGTGCCAGATTTCAAGTTTCCTTTGCAAATTTAGACATAAATGTTTTTAGTTCTTTGATGGTAGAGAATTGCTGATGGAATGCTCTGAGTCAAATATTCTTCCATTGTTACTAGAAAAGTCTCTCTCTCAAATTTTTCCTTTAAATTATCTCTATAAATGCAAACTTTGGAGGAACACTTAGCCATGCACTGAAAAGTCAAGTTCAGTTCAGTTCAGTCACTCAGTCGTATCCGACTCTTTGAAACCCCATGAATCGCAGCACGCCAGGCCTCCCTCTCCATCACCAACTCCCGGAGATCACTCAGACTCACGTCCATCGAGTCAGTGATGCCATCCAGCCATCTCATCCTCGGTCGTCCCCTTCTTCTCCTGCCCCCAATCCCTCCCAGCATCAAAGTCTTTTCCAATCAGTCAACTCTTCGCATGAGATGGCCAAAGTACTGGAGTTTCAGCTTCAGCATCATTCCTTCCAAAGAAACCCTGGGGTTGATCTCCTTCAGAATGGACTGGTTGGATCTCCTTGAAGTCCAAGGGACTCTCAAGAGTCTTCTCCAACACCATAGTTCAAAAGCATCAATTCTTTGGTGCTCAGCCTTCTTCACAGTCCAACTCTCACATCCATACATGACTACTGGAAAAAACATAGCCTTGACTAGACTGACCTTAGTCGGCAAAGTAATGTCTCTGCTTTTGAATATACTATCTAAGTTGGTCATAACTTTTCTTCCAAGGAGTAAGCGTCTTTTAATTTCATGGTTGCAATCACTATCTGCAGTGATTTTGGAGCCCCCAAAATAAAGTCAGCCACTGTTTCCACTGTTTCTCCATCTATTTCCCATGGAGTGATGGGACTGGATGCCTTGATCTTCGTTTCCTGAATGTTGAGCTTTAAGCCAACATTTTCACTCTCTTCTTTCACTTTCATCAAGAGGCTTTTTAGTTCCTCTTCACTTTCTGCCATAAGGGTGGTGTCATCTGCATATCTGAGGTTATTGATATTTCTCCCAGCAATCTTGATTCCAGCTTGTGTTTCTTCCAGTCCACCATTTCTCATGATGTACTCTGCATATAAGTTAAATAAGCAGGGTGACAATATACAGCCTTGACGTTCTCCTTTTCCTATTTGGAACCAGTCTGTTCCATGTCCAGTTCTAACTGTTGCTTCCTGGCCTGCATACAGATTTCTCAAGAGGCAGGTTAGGTGGTCTGGTATTCCCATCTCTCTCAGAATTTTCCACAGTTTATTGTGATCCACACAAAGTCAAAGGCTTTGGCATAGTCAATAAAGCAGAAATAGATGTTTTTCTGGAACTCTCTTGCTTTTTCCATGATGTAGCGGATGTTGGCAATTTGATCTCTGGTTCCTCTGACCCCATGAACAATATGACAAGACAAGTCAAATGTGGAGGTATTAAAACTTGAATTTTTGTGTTTTATGTTAAAATATGATATAGTTTATATTTGATGACTTCAGTGATATAAGAGAATTGCATTTGGGGGCTTATTTGGAGTAAGTGGACAAATATAATTTTTGAAGAAGTTGGAAAACGTTTTATAATAGCTGGGAGGAAGGAGAATGGCAATGGGAGCTGATGAAGGTAACTGTGAGGTTCTCTGAGCAGCACTGAGGGGCCAGGTGTGGTGTGAAGGATGCTACGTGTCCCTACGGACACAGGATGTGTACAGAGCAAGAGACCAGAAAAGGATATGTCTTTACTATATTTAATATCTTTACTCACACTGGCCTTCTATTTAATAATTTTCTTGGAATTATCACACACTTATTCTTCCATGTAAATTTTAAAATCAAGTAGAAAATAAAAAAGATATACTATATCTCAGAAGTCTCTATCCTGATATGTATAAGACTTTATTGATTATTGAGCATATATTTGAATATTTCACATGTATCAGGTTATATAAAGCAGAATACAAGAAATACCTTTTTCTTGTTCTTTCTAAATTTTTAATATCATAGAATTAATATAACAATATCAATAACCTCAGATATACAGATGACACCTCCCTAATGCAGAAAGTGAATAGGAACAGAGGAGACCCTCTTGATGAAAGTAGAAGAGAAGAGTGAAAAAGCTGGCTTGAAACTCTGCAGTCAAAAAACTAATATCATGGCATCCAGTCCCATCACTTCATGACAAAGAGATGAAGAAAAAATGGAAACAGCAACAGACTTAGTTTTCCTGGGCTCCAAAATCACTGCAGACTGTGACTGCAGCCATAAAATTAAAAGACGCTTGCTTCTTGGAAGAAATGCTGGAGAGGGTGTGGAGAAAAGGGAACCCTCTTACACTGTTGGTGGGAATGCAAACTAGTACAGCCACTATGGAGAACAGTGTGGAGATTCCTTAAAAAATTGCAAATACAACTGCCTTATGACCCAGCAATCCCACTGCTGGGCATACACACTGAGGAAACCAGAATTGAAAGAGACATATGTACCCCAATGTTCTTTGCAGCACTGTTTATAATAGCCAGGACATGGAAACAACCTAGATGTCCATCAGCAGATGAATGGATAAGAAAGCTGTGGTGCATATACACAATGGAGTATTATTCAGCCATTAAAAAGAATACATTTGAATCAGTTCTAATGAGATGGACGAAACTGGAGCCGATTATACACAGTGAAGTAAGCCAGAAAGAAAAACACCAATACCATATACTAACACATATATATGGAATTTAGAAAGATGGTAAGGATAACCCTGTATGTGAGACAGCAAAAGAGACACAGAGGTATAGAACAGACTTTTGGACTCTGAGGGAGAGGGAGAGGGTGGGATGACTTGGGAGAATGGTACTGAAACATGTATACTATCATGTAAGAAACGAATCGCCAGTCTGTGTTTGATACGGGATACAGGATGCTTGGGGCTGGTGCCCGGGGATGATCCAGAGAGATGATATGGGGTGGGAGGTGGGAGGGGGGTTCAGGATTGGGAACTCATGTACACCCGAGGCGGATTCATGTCAATAAATGGCAAAACCAATACAGTATTGTAAAGTAAAATAAAGTAAAAATAAAAATTAAAAAAAAGAAAAGCTATGATAAACCTAGACAGCATATTAAAAAGCAGAGACATTGCTTTGTGACAAATGTCCATATAGTCAAAGCTATGTTTTTGTTTTTTTTTTTCCAGTAGTTATGTATGGACGTGAGAGTTGGATCATAAAGAAGGCTGAGCGCTGAAGAATTGATGCTTTTGAACTGTGGTGCCGGAGAAGACTCTGGAGAATCCCTTGGACAGCAAGGAGATCAAATCAGTCAATCCTAAAGAAAATCAACCCTGAATAAGTCATTGGAAGGATATATGCTGAAGCTGAAGCTCCAATACTTTGGCCACATGATAAGAAGAAATGACACATTGGAAAAGACCCTGAGGCTGGGAAAGATTGAAGACCGGTGAAGAAGGGGACAACAGAGGATGAGATGGTTGGATGGCATCACTGACTCAATGGACATGAGTTTGAGTAAACTCAGGGAGATAGTGATGACAGGGAAGCTTGGAGTGCTGCAGTCCATGGGGTCACAAAGAGTTGGACACGACTGTGACTGAGCAACAAAAACAACCAGTTAAATAAAAATGCTTTAATTAGAATGTGTAGCCTGTGACCAAACTCCCAGCCAGAGGAGGCTAGGGTCCTGACCTGGGCCTCTCTGGGGAGATGGAAGTGGATAAATAATAAAAGTCAAGCAGATCATCCTCTCCCTTATCATTCATTCTTATATCAATGGTCAAGCTAATCTTTCAATTCTTAAATTTCTGTGGTATCTTTTCTCTTCTCTCCTGTTCTCTATAGTAGATTTTTATTCTGTTACATCATTCTTTTTGAGACTTCAAAGTTCACATACTTATGCAATCAGGGTCCTTTACCAGGACAAATTCCACCATTATGTACATAACCATGAGCACACTCAGAAACCAGGTAAATTATTTTAAAGATTGTTCTTTATGATTTGCAGGGTTTTTTTTTTCCCATTGGATTACCATTTCTCTGTCCAAATATGGTCCCTGAAGGATGAAATCATGATCATGAGTCTTTTCCTTGGTCTCTCTCTCATACTCCATCCACTCCCCATTTAACCTACCACTCACCCCACCTCACTCCCTACAGAAGCTCTTCCTTTTGGAGTGTCCTTTCCATCTATTTGTAGCTCTTAAGATCATTTCTTCTTTTCTGCATTGGGGTAATTGGGAAATGGTAGCAGTGTTAGGTGGCAAATGGGAGAAGCACAGGGGATAAAAGGTGTTAAAATCTTGTTGAACAAGTATTTGGTTTCCAAATCTGTGTTTTATCACTATTGAGGCTTTTGCAATTTAGAAATCTCTAAAATATATATGGTTTGCTTGCTCTCTGCTATCTTCCTCTTACTCTCCTTTTTCGTGGCTTGCTGGCTTCTTATCTCAGAAATCCAAATAGTAAAGGAATATGCAGTTGGCATATAGATGGGGTTCAGTTCAGTTTAGTTCAGTTCAGTTGCTCAGTCGTGTCTGACTCTTTGCGGCGCCATGAATCGCAGCACGCCCAGCCTCCCTGTCTATCACTAACTCCCGGAGTTCACTCACACTCACGTCCACCAAGTTGGTGATGCCATCCAGCCATCTCATCCTCTGCCGTCCCCTTCTCCTCCTGCCCACAATACCTCCCAGCATCAGAGTCTTTCCCAATGAGTCAACTCTTTGCATGAGGGGGCCAAAGTACTGGAGTTTCAGCTTTAGCATCAGTCCTTCCAATGAACACCCACGACTGGTCTCATGGATCTCCTTGCAGTCCAAGAAACTCTCAAGAGTCTTCTCCAACACCACAGTTAAAAAGTATCTGTTCTTTGGCACTCAGCTTTCTTCACAGTCCAACTCTTGCATGTATACATGACCAATGGAAAAATCGTAGCCTTGACTAAACGGACCGTTATTGGCAAAGTGTCTCTGCTTTTCAATATGCTATCTAGGTTGATCATAACTTTTCTTTTAATTTCATGGCTGCAGTCACCATCTGCAGTGATTTTGCAGCCCCAAAAGATAAAGTCTGACACTGTTTCCACTGTTTCCCCATCGTTTCCCATGAAGTGATGGGACCTGATGCCATGATCTTCGTTTTCTGAATGTTAAGCTTTAAGCCAACCTTTTCACTCTTCTCTTTCACTTTCATCAAGAGGCTTTTTAGTTCCTCTTCACTGTCTGCAATAAAGGTGGTGTCATCTGCATCTGATATTTCTTCCGGCAATCTTGATTCCAGGTTGTGCTTCTTCCAGCCCAGCGTTTCTCATGATGTACTCTGCATAGAAGTTAAATAAGCAGGGTGACAATATACAGCCTTGACGTACTCCTTTTCCTATTTGGAACCAGTCTGTTGTTCCATGTCCAGTTCTAACTGTTGCTTCCTGTCCTGCATACAAGTTTCTCAAGAGGGAGGTCAGGTGGTCTGGTATTCCTATCTTTCAGAATTTTCCACAGTTTATTGTGATCCACACAGTCAAAGGCTTTGGCATAGTCAATAAAGCAGAAATAGATGTTTTTCTGGAACTCTCTTGCTTTTTCCATGATCCAGCGGATGTTGGCAATTTGACCTCTGGTTCCTCTGCCTTTTCTAAATCCAGCTTGAACATCTGGAAGCTCACAGGTCACATATTGCTGAAGCCTGGCTTGGAGAATTTTGAGCAATAGTTTACTAGCGTGTGAGATGAGTGCAATCATGTGGTAGTTTGAGCATTCTTTGGCATTGCCTTTCTTTGAGATTGGAATGAAAACTGACCTTTTCCAGTCCTGTGGCCAATGCTGAGTTTTCCAAATGTGCTGGCATATTGAGTGCAGCACTTTCACAGCATCATCTTTCAGGATTTGAAATAGCTCAACTGGAATTCCATCACCTCCACTAGCTTTGTTCGTAGTGATGCTTTCTAAGGCCCACTTGACTTCACATTCCAGGATGTCTGGCTCTAGGTGAGTTATCATACCATCATGATTATCTTGGTCATGAAGATCTTTTTTGTACCGTTCTTCTGTGTATTCTTGCCACCTCTTCTTAATATCCTCTGCTTCTGTTAGGGCCATACCAATTCTGTCCTTTATTGAGCCCATCGTTGCATGAAATGTTCCCTTGGTATTTCTACTTTTCTTGAAGAGATCTCTAGTCTTTCCCATTCTGTTGTTTTCCTCTGAATACATTAAATTCTCATCACTCCTTCACATTTGCTAAGAATCTCATGTCTAGGATGAAGTTATCCACTAACTCAGTTCTCTTGCATAATCCCATTGAGACTTCAGTTTCTCTCAGGTGTGTTCATAAATCCTAGGTTTTTAAGAAAGACGGCTAGGACCATTCCCTCCCTCTCCTATGACTCTCTGAGCTTTCGTCATTTCCAAAGTTATCTGTGAACAACTTCTTTCACAATTAGGTTACCTAATTGTGACCTACTGCCTGCACTCAGATCCAGCCCTCATGATGTTCCCATCCCCAGTGACTTGAATATTGGCTCAGAGAAAACTACCCAAAATTCTAGCCCCAGAAATTTCAGGATTACCTTCTAAACTTCTCTGGCTCTTAGGCCTCTAACCTCTTGAATCCCATGGTCTTTTTTCACTCTCAGTTAGTTCAGCTATGCACTAAAGTTTGAATGTTTACTAGTGTGCAATTTCTTTGGGCCTTGTAATTTCCAGGCCCCCAGATAAGAATTAACATTCCTAACCAATATATATTCTCAGGACTCAGCCATTCCAAACTGACCCTGCAATCCTTCTGGATATCTCTTCAGAAACTTGCTCATGAAAATGCAATTTGACAATGAGAGTCAAATTCTCTCTTCTTATCCCCTCTTATTCCACTGTTGGAAAGAAAAGCTTTCCCACCATTGCCTGTGAGATGTTGATTCCAATTGTCAAGCCAGGTTCATGAACACTCACTGGGTTTGTTGTTCTTTGTTTCTCTTAGGATTTGTGCGTCTGGCTGGAGGGGATGGACCCTGCTCAGGGCGAGTAGAAGTGTATTCTGGAGAAGCCTGGATCCCAGTGTCGGATGGAAACTTCACACTCCCCACTGCCCAGGTCATCTGTGCAGAGCTGGAGTGTGGCAAGGCTGTGTCTGTCCTGGGACAAGTACCCTTCAGAGAGTCCAATGGCCGGGTCTGGGCTGAAGAGTTCAGGTGTGAGGGGGAGGAGCCTAAGCTCTGGTGGTGCCCCAGAGTGCCCTGTCCAGGGGGCACGTGTCACCACAGTGGAGCTGTTCAGGTTGTCTGTTCAGGTGAGATGCACCTCAGGATTTAGCCTCTGTGTACATTCACTTCAAGCTAAAAAAGAAACAAGATTTTTCTGAAATCCTGTCTGTTTCTATCAGTGTACACAGATGTCCGGCTCGTGACAAATGGCTCCTCTCAGTGTGAGGGGCAGGTGGAGATGAACATTTCTGGACGATGGAGAGTGCTCTGTGCCTCCCACTGGAGTCTGGCCAATGCCAATGTTGTCTGTCGTCAGCTTGGCTGTGGAGTCGCCATCTCCACCCCAAATGGAGCAGAAGGAAGTGATCAACTCTGGAAAGTCCGATTTCACTGCTCAGGGGCTGAGTCCTTCCTGTGGAAATGCCCCATGACTACCCTGGGTGTTCCTGACTGTTCCCATGGCAACACGGCCTCTGTGATCTGCTCAGGTAAGAGAGGGAAGGGCTACTATACTTAGGATGCTCCTGGAGTGAAATTTCCCCAGAGCAGAGAGTAAGGGAAAACAGGCTTAAAAAGAAAGATATTCTGTAGTGAAATGTTTAATCTTGTTACTGAACTTGAGTTTCAGCTGCTCATTACTCAAGAATCCAACACTGAGAGGCAAGCATGGGGTAAAATTAAAGACAGGTTTATTGAGGATACCAGCATTCTGGGGAGACAGAGGGCTAATGTACCAAAGAACCAGCTCCTCCTTGCTGATCAGGGGTGAGTGTCTTAAATGGGAATTTCAGGAGTGCACAGGTGGAAGTCGGGGACAGTTTACCTGCAGAATAGCACAGCTAGCTCTGACAATCATCTTGAAATAGGTCTGATCAGTGTCACCTTTATTGTTTGAAACACAGTTAATCATCAGTTCTAGTGTTGGTCTGTTCCCATTTCCTTGAGGCCGATCTTGGAATTGTGTAAGGTGAAGATCATGAGCTTCCCTGTTGGCTCAGATGGTAAAGAAGCTGCCTGCATGCAAGAGTCTCAGGTTTGATCCCTGGGTTAGGAAGATCCCCTGAAGAAGGAAATGGCAACCTACTATTCTGGTCATCATGTAATTTATTGCTACCACCTGTTTGGGATTTCAGTATCTGCCAAATAGCTCAAAAGATAAGGCTCAGAATGTTATCTAGAGCCCACGAGAAGGAACTAAAGGTCCTTGAATTTGTTTAGGGCTAAACTATTATTATTTTGTCTTATTTGACTGTTTTCCTTTGTTTCTGTTTTTTTTTTTTCTTTTTTTCAGAAAATATTCTTTATTTAGGTTTTGCTACACACAGAGGCAGGTGGAGGACATGAGGGTGGTCTGTCCTGAGACGGCTCTGTAAGGTCCTGCTCCATAGCATTCTCATTGTTCACTCATTTTTTCAGGGGAAAGAACTGCTAATAAATGCTAAGAAGTGCTATGTCAGGGAAAGAAACACCTAGATGAATACTATTTTTTAATGAAACATTATTATTTAAGGATAAGAATAGAGAACAAAGCACAATAGAGAGAAATAAATGTATACCTAGGTCATGTTCTCCAACCCAGATCTACAGAGAACATTTACAGCACCACAGAATCACTATCGCCTCCCAATAGCCGTGTCCTCCTCCTCTCCAGGGAAGACTGCTTACCTAAGAACTGTACTTCCATAGAATATTTTCTCAGTTTTTGAACTTTATGTAAAAGCATACAGTATGTTTTCTTTTGTGTCTAATTTCTTTGACTCCAAACTATGTTTGAGATTCACTCATGATGTTTTTTACGGCAACATTTCATTCATTTTTATTATTATAGAGTATTCCTTTGAATGATCACATGACCCTGTGTTTAACCATTCAACTAATGGCAGAGATGTGAGTTTATTTCCAATTCTTGACTATTACAAATACAATGGTGCAAATTACCATGATGATGACTTTTGGCAAAAGTATTTATTATGATTTTTGTGTGTTTAATTCTTGATCTTATATTTTTATTTTCTTAATGGTATGCTGTACTTCAGTGAGCCAAGTTACTCATCTTAGGTTTGACTTTTTTTCTGTCCATGTAGTGCTCTTTCATTCAGTCAGTTCTGTTCAATCGCTCAGTCATATCTGACTCTTTGCAACCTCATGGACTGCAGCATGCCAAGCTTTCCTGTCCTTCACCATCTCCTGGATTTTGGTCAAGCTCATATCCATTGAGTTGGTGAAGCCATCCAGTCATCTTATTCTCTGTTATCCCCTTCTCCTCCTGCCTTCTATCTTTCTCAGCTTCAGGGTCTTTTCCAATGAGTCAGTTCTTCACATCATGTAGCCAAAGTATTGGAGCTTCAGATTCATCTTCTAATGAATATTCAGGACTGATTTCCTTTAGGGTTGACAGATTGGACCTCCTTGCCATCCAAGGGACTGTCAAGAGTCTTCTCCAACACATCAGTTCAAAAGCATCAATTATTCAGCATTCAGCTTTTTTTTATGGTCCAACTCTCACATCCATACATGATTACTGGAAAAATCATAGCTTTGACTAGATGGGCCTTTGTCAGTAATGTCTCTGCTTTTTACTATGTTGACTAGGTTGGTCATAGCTTTTCTTCCAGGCATCAAGCATCTTTTAATTTCATGGCTGTAGACATAATCTGTAGTGATTTTGGAGCCCCAGAAAATAAAATCTGTCCCTGTTTCTCCATCTTTTTGCCATAAAGTGATGGGACCAGATGCCATGATACTAGTTTTTTGAATGTTGAGTTTTAAGCCACATTTTCACTCTCGTCCTTCAGTTTCATCAAGAGGCTCTTTAATTTCTCCTTACTTTCTGCCATAAAAGTGGTGTCATCTGCATATCTGAGGTTACTGATATTTCTCCCAGCAATCTTGACTCCAGTTTGTGCTTCATCCAGCCCAGCATTTCGCATGATGTACCCTGCATATAGGTTAAATAAGCAGTGTGACAATATACAGCCTTGACGTATTTCTGTCTCAGTTTTGAACTAGTCCTCTGATTCAGTCCCTAGAACTCCTTATATTCTTCTAAAATGAACTTTGTCTACTCCAAAATTACAAAAATGTTCTCTGAGAGTATCTCCCGGAAGTGTAATTACTTTTTTTTTGCATGTAATTGTACACTGCTTCCAGGATTGACATCTGTGTAGGATAAGGGTCAAGTGTCCTGTTTTCATATGGGTATCCAGTTGACTCAAAATCTTTTTCTGAAAAGAATATTCCCCCCTGCAGTGCCACCTTTGTGATAAGCGAAAGGCCACATATGTCTGAGTACATTGTTTAGACTCTCTATTCTGTTCCACTGTATCCTTTGTCTCTCCTTGCACCTGTACCACATTTTCTTAATTATTGTAATTTTATAGTAAGTCTTGAACCTTCCCTGATGTCTCAGAGAGTAAAGAATCTGCCTGCAAGGCGGGAGACCTGGGTTTGATCCCTGGGTTGGGAAGATCCCCTGGAGAAGGGCATGACAACCCACTCCCATATTCTTGCCTGGAGAATCCCTGTGGACAGAGGAGCCTTGCGGGCTACAGTCTATGGGGTCACAAAGTGTTGGACATGACTGAGTGACTAAACACACGGTAAATCTGGGTAACTGTAATTTAAAGAAATTATGTTGTTGCTTTTCTGGCCAACTACTTTGCTCAGTCTTGGTTTTTATATTTTGTATACATTATTGAGCTGAAGCTCCAATACTTTGGCCACCTGATGCGAAGAGCTGACTCACTAGAAAAGACCCTAATGCTAGGAAAGACTGAAGGCAGGAGGAGAAGGGGATGGCAGAGGATGAGATGGTTGGATGGCATCACTGCCTCAAAGGACATGAGTCTGAGCAAGCTCCAGGAGTTGGTGATGGACAGGGAAGCCTGGTGTGCTGCAGTCCTTGGGGGCACAAAGAGTCAGACACGACTAAGTGACTGAACAGCAGTGTAAATTTTGAGTCAGCTTGTCATGTTTCAGACATACAAAAGCACAAGGGACTTTGATTGAGGTTAGATTTAATCTGTGTATAAATTTGAGAATGACTGACTTTGACAACATTAAGTTTCCCAATTCACTGACAAGATAACATCCCTTCATTCAGTTAGGTCTTGACTTTCTCTCAGATGTGTTGCACATCTTTAACTAGGTTTTCTCCTAGGCATTTTATGGGTTTGATGTTATTAATATTTCCTTTAGTGAAGGTTTTCTAGGAATGAATTCTCTCTGAACTTCATCTGGATTCCCCAAATGTTAGATTATTAGTTTGCTTTAATCCTTCTTTCTTTCTTTTCTCTCTCTCACTTGCTCTAGCTTTCTCTTTTTCTCCTTATTTGTTCCCCTCCTGCCCTGTTTTTCCCTGAGTATGTAAAATCTTTCTGGATTAGGTTGCAGACATGATGCTCCTTTATCCCTCCCTCCCAACAACAACAAAAATACTTCTGGGAATTTCCTTACATAACCACAGTTCAGTTAAACCTTTAGAAATGTCAGTCCCCCATGACATCTAAATGCAACCACATGAGAAACCCCAAAGATAGAACTGCCAAGTTGAGTCTTTCCCAACTTACTGACCCGGGAAATCATGAGCAAGATTTAAAACTAAATTCCTTCAACTACTAAGTTTGGGGGGAACTTTTGTTATATAGCATTATTAACCAGGCACTTACCATAGGACCAGCATTTCTAAATAGAGGAATATCTATCCTCTGATATTTCCATTTTACTATTTCTACTTTATGTTGATCTAATGTGCTGATACATTCATTCTCTAGTTCTTAATTTCAGCTGTTAACTTTTTCAGCTGTAGAATTTTCATTTGTTTTTGTTATCATTTCTCTGCCAAGATACACATCATGTCAATTAATTCTTAGTGCATTTTAATCATGGCTATTTAAATTCTCTGTCAGACTACAAAACTGTTAGAGGAAAACATAGGCAGAACATTCTTTGATGTAAGTTGCAAGAAGATCTTTTTTGATCAACCTCCTAAAGAAACTAAAAACAAAAATAAAAAAAATAGGACCTAATTAAACTTAAAAGCTTTCACATATCAAAGGAACCATAAACAGAACAAAAAGACAACTCTCAGGATGGGAGAAAATATTTGCAAATGAAGTAATAAACAAGGGATTAATCTTCAAAATACACAAACAACTCAATATCAACAAACCAAACAATCCAATGAAAAAATGGGAAAAAGTCCTAAATAGACATTTTTTTCCAGACATACAGATAGCTAACAAATACAATATCACTAACTGTTAGAGAAATGCAACTCAAAACTACAGGCAGGTAATACTTCACACCGGTTAGAATGTCTGTCATTTAAAAAATCCACAAATAAATGCTGGAGAGGATGTGCAGAAAAGGGAATCCTCCTACATCTGAGTGTGTAAATTGGTACAACTGCTGTGGGTTGCCATGCCCTCCTCCAGGGGACATTTCAACCCAAGGATCAAAGCCAGGTCTCCCGCATTGCAGGCAGATTCTTTACTGTCTGAGCCACCAGACTCAGAAGCCCTACACTATTGGTGCTAAGTATAAAATAGATTTTGCTTGGAGAATCCCATAGCCATGCAGCCTGATGGGCTATAATCCATAGTGTCACAGAGTCAGACACGACTGAAGTGTCTTAGCATGCATGCACACAGAAATAGATAAATAATAACTTCTTTATAGCACAGGGAACCCTACTCAGTGTTCTGTGGTGACTAAATAGGAAGTAAATCCAAGAAAGAGGGGAGATGTGTGTATATATAGATTTCTATCTATCTATCTATATAAATTGTTGTTGTTCTTTAGTCACTGAGTTGTGTCTGACTCTTTTGTGACCTCATGAACTGCCATGCTCCTTTGTCCATAGGATTTCTCAGGCAAGAATACTTGAGTGGGTTGCCATTTTTTTTTCTCCAAAGGCTCTTCCCAACCCAGGGATGGAACCCCAGTCTCCTGTTTGGCAGGCAGATTCTTTACCACTAAGTCACCTGGGGAGCCCATATGTATATCTATAACTTAATAAATTTGCTGTACAGCAGAAGCTACCACAACATTGTAAAGCAATTATACTCAAAAATTAATAAAAATTCAATAAAATAAATTAACTGTCAGGTAACTTTAAGAGCCAAATACCCCGGGAAATTTTTTAATGTTTCTTTTTGCTCTGGTTTTCCATGAGATCTCTTTTATATAAATATTTTTTAAATAACAACCATTGTAGGTAAATAATTGTACAACTCCTTCAGAAAGGCTTTTGTTTTCCTTCTTGTATTTAGGGATAGATTAAGCTCAACATTCAGAAAACTAAGATCATGGCATCTGTTCCCATCACTTCATGGCAAATAGATGGGGAAACAGTGGAAACAGTGTCAGACTTTATTTTTGGGGGCTCCAAATCACGGCAGATGGTGGTTGCAGCCATGAAATTAAAAGATGCTTGCTCCTTGGAAGGAGGGTTATGACCAACCTAGATAGCATATTCAAAAGCAGAGACAACTTTGCCAATAAAGGTTCATCTAGTCAAGGCTATGGTTTTTCCAGTGGTCATGTATGGATGTGAGAGTTGGACTGTGAAGAAAGCTGAGCGCTGAAGAATTGATGCGTTTGAACTGTGGTGTTGGAGAAGACTCTTGAGAGTCCCTTGGACTGCAAGGAGATCCAACCAGGCCATTCTAAAGGAGATTAGCCCTTGGGTGTTCTTTGGAAGGAATGATGCTGAGGCTGAAACTCCAGTACTTTGGCCACCTCATGAAAAGAGTTGACTGATTGGAAAAGACTCTGATGCTGGGAGGGATTGGGGGCAGGAGGAGAAGGGGATGACAGAGGATGAGACGGCTGGATGGCATCACCGACTTAATGGATTGAGTTTGAGTGAACTCCGGGAGTTGGTGATGGACAGGGAGGCCTGGCGAGCTGCGATTCATGGGGTCGCAAAGAGTCAGACACGACTGAGAAACTGAACTGAACTGAAGGATAGAACAACTTGTTTAACTCATTCTTAGGGCAAAGCTTGGCTTAAAACAGGAATAATGCCATTGTCAGGACCAGGGCTCTTCCTGGAGAAAGGGAACACTAAGATTATGGTAACTTTACCAGTATGTTCCAGCTTTCATCTCAGTTCCATCATTAGGTTTTTTTTTTTTTTTTTTTTTTTTCCATTTGAACTTTCTACTTTGTATTGGGGTTTTGCCGATAAACAATGTTGTTATAGTTTCAGGTGAACAGAAGGGACTCCCCCATACATATACATGTATCCATTTTCCCCCGAACACCACTCCCCTCCTAAAAGTTATTTAGTTTAACTGACTTTCGTGTCCTTTAACCCTCCCAACCCTCTAATCATCGCTGTTTCTTCAGGAAACCACACCCAGGTGCTGCCGCAGTGCGACCACTTTGTGTCGGAACGAACAGGATCTGCGGCCTCAAAGGAGAGCGCCCCCTACTGCTCAGGTGAGGGTCCCACAGGATAGAAGACCCTTCTCACTCCCCCGGGGTCAACGCCCCATTGTCCCATTTCTCTCTCCTCAGACAGCAGGCAGCTCCGCCTGGTGGACGGGGGCGGTCCCTGCGCCGGCAGAGTGGAGATCCTTGACCAGGGCTCCTGGGGCACCATCTGTGATGACGGCTGGGACCTGGACGATGCCCGCGTGGTGTGCAGGCAGCTGGGCTGTGGAGACGCCCTCAATGCCACGGGGTCTGCTCACTTCGGGGCGGGATCAGGGCCCATCTGGCTGGACGACCTGAACTGCACTGGAAACGAGTCCCACGTGTGGAGGTGCCCTTCCCGGGGCTGGGGGCGGCACGACTGCAGACACAAGGAGGACGCGGGGGTCATCTGCTCAGGTCAGCACTGCACACTGTCCACAGGCTGGAGGAGGGGTGGGCCCTGGAGGACGGGGATCTGAACCCCGAGGGAGAGATGCTGAAAGGACCAGAGAAGGAGGCTTCCTCCCATGGAGCCTGTCTTTCCAGCAGACGTGAAGATGAGGTGCTTTCACTGCCTCCTGCAGCAGCTGAGTTCTGGTCCTTTCTTCTCAGCAGTGTTTCCTGGCAGAGCCTTTTCTCACAGTTTTTCTTGAAATCAGGGCTCACCCTTCTGGTACATAGAGTAGAGAAGTCTCAAAGCCACTGTGCTAGTTTTTGTTTGTTCTATAACAAATTGCTACATTGTCAGTGGTTTAAAACAGCATATTTGTTTCCTTATACTTCTCTGGCTTAGATGTCCAGCAGGGATCTCACTGGACTGGGATAAAAGCTTCAGCAGGGCCACATCACTTCTAAGCCTCTGGAAAAGAGTCTGTTTCCTGTCTTTTCAAGCTCCTAGAAACTACCTGCCTTCTTTCACTCATAACCCCCTTCTGTTCATCATAAGACCAGCAACGCTCCACCTCTCTAACCATTATCCATATTCACATCTCCCTCTAACCAGAATGAGGAAAAGGATTCCGTTTTAAAGGATAGTGAGTCTGAGAATGTAATCAGACTGTGCTCAGGTGGTTAATCCGCCATATTTCAGGTTACTCTTACCATCCCAAGGACCATACCTTAATCACATATATAAAGTCCCTTTTGCCAGATAAAGAAACATAGACACAGCTTCCATGTAGACATCTGTGGGTCCATTATTCTCTCTGCCTCCACACTGTCCACATCACATCCCTTTCATACACTCTCTTAGATGTTTTGTCAGGAAGCAGGAGTCAGCTCCCTCTCCCTGCAGGTGTCCAGGTTGGTCTTCCTCTCATTTCATATCCACTACTTCATGGTGGTAGAAATATTTAGAAAGACAGACACAAATGGACAAAGTCAGGTGAAAAGGAGACAAGTTTCACTCTGGTCATCTAATGGATTTGCTTCCTCAGCTGGGTCACAGACAAATGTTCACAATTTTGGGGAGAGAGGAAAACCCAGAGCACTGAGTGGGGTGCTCACTGTGTCCTGTCTCCTCCTTTTCAACCTTAGAGTTCCTGGCCCTCAGGATGGTGAGCGAGGACCAGCAGTGTGCTGGGTGGCTGGAAGTTTTCTACAACGGGACCTGGGGCAGTGTCTGCCGCAGCCCCATGGATGATGTCACCGTGTCCATCATCTGCAGTCAGCTTGGCTGTGGGGACAGGGGAAGTCTCAACACCTCTGTTGGTCTCAGGGAAGGTTCTAGACCCCGGTGGGTAGATTTAATTCAGTGTCGGAAAACTGATAACTCCCTCTGGCAGTGTCCTTCTGGCCCGTGGAAAAACAGTTCATGCTCTCCAAAGGAGGAAGCCTACATCTCATGCACAGGTGACTTATGTCTGTTTCTGTGTCTTTCCCAACTCTGTAGGAAGTTATTAGTGAGATTTGATATTTTAAAATCTAAGTGATGGGTTTAAGTTGAGTTTATAAAATGAAGTTTGGATGGAGCTAATTTAATCTACATGTTCCACACTTGCTTTATTAAAATTTTTTATTGTTATAATAGATACAACATTATATTTTTTGCTGTGTACAACATAATGCTTATATGTTTGTGTGTACTGATAATTGATCACTACAGTAAGTCTAGTTATATCTCTCTATATGGATCCATATATATAGATCCAAATACATAGTTAAATATTTTTCTTATATGATGAGAATATTTAAGATGTATTTTCTTGCCATCTTTCAAACAGACAAACAGTATTCACTATAGTCACCATGCTGTATATTATATCTCTTCACCTATTCATTTTATAATTCAAATTTATNGTGCTGGGTGGCTGGAAGTTTTCTACAACGGGACCTGGGGCAGTGTCTGCCGCAGCCCCATGGATGATGTCACCGTGTCCATCATCTGCAGTCAGCTTGGCTGTGGGGACAGGGGAAGTCTCAACACCTCTGTTGGTCTCAGGGAAGGTTCTAGACCCCGGTGGGTAGATTTAATTCAGTGTCGGAAAACTGATAACTCCCTCTGGCAGTGTCCTTCTGGCCCGTGGAAAAACAGTTCATGCTCTCCAAAGGAGGAAGCCTACATCTCATGCACAGGTGACTTATGTCTGTTTCTGTGTCTTTCCCAACTCTGTAGGAAGTTATTAGTGAGATTTGATATTTTAAAATCTAAGTGATGGGTTTAAGTTGAGTTTATAAAATGAAGTTTGGATGGAGCTAATTTAATCTACATGTTCCACACTTGCTTTATTAAAATTTTTTATTGTTATAATAGATACAACATTATATTTTTTGCTGTGTACAACATAATGCTTATATGTTTGTGTGTACTGATAATTGATCACTACAGTAAGTCTAGTTATATCTCTCTATATGGATCCATATATATAGATCCAAATACATAGTTAAATATTTTTCTTATATGATGAGAATATTTAAGATGTATTTTCTTGCCATCTTTCAAACAGACAAACAGTATTCACTATAGTCACCATGCTGTATATTATATCTCTTCACCTATTCATTTTATAATTCAAATTTATACCTTTTGGTTACCTTTGCCTGCACCAAATCCCCCACCTCTGGCAGCCACCCACTACTCAGCATCTCTGAACTTGCTTTTTGTTTTAATATTACACATATAAATGAGATTACATGGTATTTTTCTTTCTCTGTGTGATTTGTTTCACTTAGCATAATGCCCTCGAGGTCCATCCATGTTGTTGCAACTGGCAAGATTTTCTTCTGTTTTATGGGTGGATATAAGTCTATATTACATTTTCTTTATCCATTCATCAGTGAAGACTTACATTGTTTGACTCATATATATTCCTATAAAATACTAAAAGGTAATACTGTTAAAGTGCTGCAGTCAATACGTCAGCAAATTTGGAAGATTCATCAGTGGCCACAGGACTGGAGAAGATCAGTTTTCATTTCAGTCTCAAAGAAGGGCAATGCCAATGAATGGTCAACTGCCTCACAATTGTGCTCATTTCACATGCTAGTAAGGTTATGCTCAAAGTCTTTCAAGGTAGGCTTCAGCAAGCAGTAAGTGAACTGAGAACTTCTGAGATGTACAAGCTGGGTTTAGAAAAGGCGGAGAAACCAGAGATGAAATTGCCAACATTTGTTGGATCATAGAGTAAGCCAGAGAATTCCAGAAAAACATCTGCTTCATTGACTACATAAAGCCTTTGACCATGTGGATCACAATGAACTGTGGAAAATTCTTAAAGAGATGAGAATACTGGAGCACCTTACCTGCCTCCTGAGAACCTGTATGCAGGTCAAAAAGCAGCAGTTGGAACTGGACATGAAACAACCGACTGGTTCTACATTGGGAAAAGAGTTCATCAAGGCTGTATATTGTCACCCTGTTTATTTAACTTATATGCAGAGAACATCATAGGAAATGCCAAGCTGGATGAATCACAAGCTGGAATCAAGATTGCTGTGAGAAATATCAACAACTTCAGATACACAGATGCTACCACTCTAATGGCAGAAAGCAAAGAGGAACTAAAGAGCCTCTCATTGAGGGTGAAAGAGGAGAGTGAAAAAGCTGGCTTACAGCTCAACATTCAACATTCTAAAAACTAAGATCATCAGCACTTCGTGGCAAATAAAAGAGGAGAAAGTGGAAACAGTGACAGGTTTTCTTTTCTTGGACTCCCAAATCACTGCTGACAGTGACTGCAGCCATGAGATTAAAAGAGGCTTGCTCCTCTGTGACAAACCTAGACAGGGTGTTAGAAAGAGACATCACTTTGCTGACAAAAGTCCATATGGTCAAAGCTATATGTTTTCCAGTAGTCATCTCTAGACATGAGAACCGGCTTATAGAAGAAGCTAAAAAGAGTTGATTTTTTTAAATTGTGGTGCTTGGATGCCACAGTTGAATTGAGAGTCCTTTGGGCAGAAAGGAGATCAAACCAATCAATCCTAAAGGAAATCAACCCTGAATATTCATTGGAAGGACTGATGCTGAAGCTGAAGCTCCAGTACTTTGGCCACCTGATGAGAAGAGCTGATCATTGGAAAAGACCCTGATGCTGGGAAATATTGAAGGCAAAAGAAGAAGGGGGCCACAGAGGATGAGATAGATAGCATCACTAGTTCAGTGGACATGAATTTGAGCAAACTTTGGGAGATAGTGAAGGACAGAGGAGCCTGGCATGCCGCAGTCCATGGGGTTGCAAAGAGCCAGACACAACCTAGCAACTGGACACATGCTGCTGCAGTGAACACTGGGTTCCAAGTTAGTGTTTCCTTCAGATAAATACTCCAGAGTGAAATTCCTAAATCATATGGCAGTTCTATTTTTAATTTTTGATGCACCTCAATACTGTTTCCATAGGGGCTGCATCAACTTACATTCCCTCTAACTGTGCAAAAGCTTTCCTGTCTCTTCACATTCTCCTCAACTCCTGTTATTTCTTCTTTTGGATAAAAGCCTTTCTAGAGGATATGAAGTGATATTTCATTGTGGTTTTGATTTGTATTTTCTGATGATTAATAGTGTTGAGCACGTTTTCATGTACCTATTGGCAAGTTGTATGTAATCTTTAAAAAAAAAGTCTGTACAGGTTCTCTTCCTATTTTTAAAAAATCAGATTGTTTGTTTTTTGCTACTGAGTTGTATGAGTTCTTTGTGTGTTTTGGATAATAATCCTTACCAGAAATATAATATGCAAATATTTTCTCCAATTCCATAGGTTGCTTTTTCACTTTGTTGATGGTTTCCTTAATTGGGCAAAAGCTTTTTAGCCTTATGTCATCACAACTACTTGTTTTTACTTTTCTTCCCTTTGCTTTTGTGTCAAATACAAAAAATCATCACAAAGACTTCTTTGTCAAAAATTAATTGACCATAGAAATGTGGGTTTATTTATGGACTCTCTATTCTGTTCCATTGATCTCTGTGTTCATTTTTATACCAACCACATACCGTTTTGATTAATATAGCTTTGTAATATAGTTTGAAAACAGGAAGCATGACACCTCTAGCTTTGTTATTCTTTCTCAAGATTGCTCTGGTATTGAACGTCTTTTGTGGTTCCATGCAAATTTTAGGATTGTTTCTTCTGTATCTGTGAAAATTTCCATTGGAATTTTGATAAGGATTGCAGTGAATCTGTAGATTTCTTTGGGTAGTATGGGCATGTTAATAATATTAGATCTTCCAATCCATGTGTACAGAATATCTTTCCATTTATTTGAGTCATCTTCAGTTTCTTTCATCAATGTGTTTATAGTTTTCAGTGTATGGGTCTTTCACCTCCTTGGTTAAATTTACTCCTAGATATTTGATTCATTTTCATGCAAATGTAAATAGAATTGTTTTCTCAGTTTCTCTTATAGCCGTTTGTTGTTCGTGTAAAGACATGCATATGATTTTTGTATACAGATGTTTCTTCTACAACTTTACTGAGTTTATTGATTCTCATATTTTTGCTGAAGTCTTTAGTGTTTTCTACATATGATATCATGTAAGGGGGTTTCTTTCCTCATGACTCTGATGGTAAAGACTCTGTCTGCAATGCAAGAGACCTGGGTTCAGTCCCTGGGTCAGGAAGATCCCCTGGAGGAAGGAATGGCAACCCACTCCAGTATTCTTGCCTGGAGAATCCCAGTGGACAGAGGAGCCTGGCAGGCTGCAGTCCTTGGGGTTGTAAAGAGTCAGACACGACTGAGTGACTAACACTTTCACTTTTCAATCTGCAGATAGTGTCAATTCTGCCTCTTCCTTTCAGATTTGGATATCTTGATTTTCTTTTTATTGCCTGATGGATCTGGACAGGACTACCAAAACTAAGCTGAATAAAAGTGGTGAGAGTAGACATTTTTGTCTTGTGTCTGATTTCAGAGGTAAAGCTTTTGTTTTTTTACAATCAAGTATGATGTTAGCTGTGTACTTTTCATATGGCCTTAATTATGCTGAGATGCAATCCTTCTATACCTACTTTGTCAAAGAGTTTTTACTGTAAGTGGATGTTGAATTTGTCAAACACTTTTTCTTTATCCTTTGAGGATATGATTTTTACCTTCATTGTATTTATTTGGTGTATCACATTGATTAATTTGTGAATGTTGAACTATCCTTGTATCCTTGAAACAAATATTACTTGATCATCATGTATTGTCAAATTCAGTTTTCTAATGTTTTGTTGATTTTTGCACCTGTATTTATCAGAGTATTAGCCTGTAATTTTCTTTTCTCATGGTGTCCTTATCTGGCTTTGGTATCAGACTAATGTTGGCTTCATGAAATGAATTTGGAAGTGTTTTTTCTTCTGTTTTTGGAAGAATTTGAGAAGGCTCCCCCACTAAATACTTTTACATTGGGATTGAGATTTCAGCAATAAATTTTGAATGAAATAAATAAATGTTGGCGAGGGCAACAAATAGTCAAACCATAGGACCTTATTCCTTCAACATTTCTCTCTCTGTTTCTCTTTCTCCTTCCCTCCCCCTCCACATACACCCCCCCACCCCATTCAGGTACACCTTGAATGGTATGTTGGATGTTGCCTGAAACCCATAGCTAAGAGAATGTGGGATCAGATACTTCAAAAGCAGAGGCTCACTCCCTTCCTTGCCTCTCTTTGCTCATCTCTTTGTCTTTTTCATTTGAAGGCCAAAGAGGCATTAAACTATGAGACCGTTTATTGATGATGTCTTTCCTACAATTAAACCCTGTGAATTGAGAGGTGGTAAAGTCTTTGACTATGAAAATGAGCAACCTGCTCACAGAGGTCCTGCCATCGTTTTCTCAGAGGTTCTCTGCATAGAGTGGGTAGGCGGTTTGATAGGATGATCTGGAAAGAATATAGAAATATTGATACTTTATGACAGGTACTATTTACCCTTCTGTTTTTTTGAATTTATATTTACTTCTGTCAGCTTCCATTCTTTTATATATATTTTCATTCTTTTGTTTATTATTTCTGCATCTTCTCAACAAAAATTTTTCTCAGCAGGCTTTTTTTAACTATTGCAAAAATTTCTGGCTTATCAGTGTGTACAAATATGTGTCCATATATCTTCTCAGATTTCTACAGAAGTCTTTCCTGTATATTTCCTTTTTAAGAGATTCCTAACCAACACTATGGGCTTTTCTGGTGGCTCAGACAGCAAAGAAACTGCCTGCAGTGCAGGAGACCTGAGTTTGATGCCTGGGTAGGGAGGATCCAGTGGAGAAGTGAATAGCAATCCACTCCAGCATGTTTGTCTGGAAAATCCTATGGACAGAGAAGCCTGGTGGGCTGCAGTCCATAGGGTCACAAACAGTCAGACATGACTTAGCGACTAACACACACACACACATAACCAACACTACATTGTGGAGCAATTATCTCCCAATTAAAAAGAAGGTTAGAAAATAGAGTTTCCTTTGACAACAGTAGTCTTCACTTGCCCACTTGTCACACTGAATAATAGGTAAGAGTAGTTTATAATCTATTTAATAATTTTCCATTAAAATTATGTACATGAGATTTTGAATATAAATTGACTCTGTGCTTCTGGACTGATTATTTTTAATGTGAACTATTATCATAGACTGTTACCATAAATTTATATTTGGATTACTATTTCACTGATTAGCATGAATTTAAAAAAAGAAATTTTATTTCACTGAATTTTATTTGTCTATTCATTCATCTAATAAATATTTATCAAGCCTCTATCTAGGTATTTAGAAATGGTTTTCCATAGATATTGTTGAATGAGTGCATACAATGTGCAGGCACTGTCCTAATAGCAGAAACATGGCACATATAAGATATACAAGGTCCTTCTAATGGAACTTTCATTCAGAGGAGTGTGTGTACATTCGCAGATGTCTGTGTTTATATTTGCTGTGGGGTGTGAAGACTGATAAACAAGTAAATATCTAAAGTAATTTCAGCTGGTGATCAGATGCAGTGAATGTTTCAGCCCAAGAGATAATGAGCCTGTATTTCACGTGTCATTTGCACTGAGCCATGCTCCTGCTGCTAAGTTGCTTCAGTCGTGTCCGACTCTGTGCGACCCCATAGACAGCAGCCCACTAGGCTCCTCTGTCTCTGGGATTCTCCAGGCAAGAACACTGGAGTGGGTCGCCATTTGCTCTCCAATGCATGAAAGTGAAAGGCGAAAGTGAAGTCGCTCAGTCGTGCCCGACTCTTAGCGACCCCATGGACTGCAGCCTACCAGGCTCCTCCGTCCATGGGATTTTCCTGGCAAGAGTACTGCAGTGGGGTGCCATGGACCTTAGATAATCTTATGTGGGGACAGGATCACCGTCAGCTGTTCCTGATCCACTGTTTCCCTGTTGTTTGCAGGAAGAAGACCCAAGAGCTGTCCAACTGCTGCCCCCTGCACAGGTACGTCAGCCCGCCCCCTCCCCTGTGGCTCCCAGGGGCTCCTTCCTCCCACCAGGGCAGTCACAGGAGGGGCTGCTGCCTTTTCAGACAGGGAGAAGCTCCGGCTCAGGGGAGGAGACAGCGAGTGCTCAGGGCGGGTGGAGGTCTGGCACAGCGGCTCCTGGGGCACCGTGTGCGATGACTCCTGGAGCCTGGCAGAGGCCGAGGTGGTGTGTCAGCAGCTGGGCTGTGGCCAGGCCCTGGAAGCCGTGCAGGCCGCGACATTCGGCCCTGGAAATGGGAGCATCTGGCTGGACGAGGTGCGGTGCGGGGGCCGGGAGTCCTCCCTGTGGGACTGTGCTGCGGAGCCCTGGGGGCAGAGCGACTGCAAGCACGAGGAGGATGCTGGCGTGAGGTGCTCTGGTGAGTGAGGGGCTCGGGGTCCACCCTGGGTGAGCTGGGGCAGCACGGGGGCAGTGGGTTGGCCCGGGCGTGGTGGGGAGTTTGTGTTCAGACATCCCGGGTGCTTGGGCTCTGATCTAGGATGAGGGAGCCGGGAGGACTGGACACTGATGTTGTGGAGACTGAGGGGTGATTTCAGGTTCAGGAAGGAAAAGGTTTGCCTGCGTTCTGGCCAATTCTTCTTCCCCACACTACTGTTTTTCTCTTTAGGTGTAAGGACAACATTGCCCATGAATACAGCAGGTAGTGTGATCCATCCACGGGCAGGGGAGAATACTCAAATCCTGGGGACCTGTTCTGTGGGCTCTCTGACAGCTCAGAAGAGGAAAGAGTCTGAGGAGCCGTGGCTGTTGGGGAGCAGCCAGGGCATTAAACTGGGGCAGTCCCCTGCCTTGATGTTCAGGGTCCAATGTTCTCCTGCCCGGGGCCAAGGAAGTCTGGTCCCCATGTTGGAGAATGTAAGGAACTCCCACCTGCCCTTGAGTGTTGCTCCTCATCAGTGAGGTGCAGGTCCCTGGATGTTTGATGCTGTCTCCTGAAGCCCAAGGAGAGGGGATGAGCTGGGTCCTCAGAGGCTGTCTCTGCAGGGCAGCTCCCTGACAATCCCCAGCTCTGCCTCGGGGCCACACTAGCCAGAGTGGAGTTGACTTGTCTCAGGACGAGACCCAGGGGAGCCCTGACACTGTTTGAGGCTGAGACGCCATTGTCCAGAGCTCCTGAAAATGCTGACACAGGAGATTTCTCTGTGCCCAGGACTATCTCCAGCCTTTTTCCTGTTCTCCTTAGGGACAAAAACAACTTCAAATTCTATCCCTGGCATCTTCTCCCTGCCTGGGGTCCTCTGCCTCATCCTGGGAGCCCTTCTCTTCCTGGTCCTCATCACCCTGGTGACTCAGCTGCTCAGATGGAGAGCAGAGCGCAGAGGTGGGCTGCAGGGGGACCTGGGGACCAGGGAGAGTGTGTGGAGGCAGGAGATGGGGCAGGTGTGAGGAGGGGAACCTGGGCCAGGTCTCTGTTGTGAGTTTGAAGAACTCCATGCACTCTGTGCTGAGCTCTAAGGGGTGAGTAGACAGAGGTTCTTAAGACTGTGGTGTGAACTCTCATGAGTCATGGCTTCTCCTGTGAGAACAGAGTTGGCACTGAGCTGTAATCAGGGTCAGACGAGGGGAGAAGGCGCTGACATGGTGCACGGGGTAGGAGATGACACTGAGGTCCTGGCAGCCCCCATGTGAGCACCAGGGAGATGGAGGTGGGCTGGCTGGAGGGCTATCTGGGGAAGTTTCTCTGACCTGCTGGGTGATCTCTCAGCTTTATCAAGCTATGAAGATGCTCTTGCTGAAGCCGTGTATGAGGAGCTCGATTACCTTCTGACACAGAAGGGAGGTCTGGGCAGCCCAGGTGAGTGTCTCTGTCTGCCCTCCTGGGATCTCTGGTTGTCACCACCCCCTGGCTGTGCACATCTTCTCAGCATCTGCAGACCCCATGTGTGCCCCAGGCTCACAGAGACGGCTCCTCCAGAGAGGCAGAATGGCCTATCAGAGCTCCTTCATCTCCCAGCCTCTGTCTACACTGCAGGAGCCAGGCATGTCCCTTCTCAGCCCTAACACAGGTCCCGTGGGTGGGGGAGGGTCATTCTGTGTGTTGTGTGATGTTTGTCTCCACATGAGGCTTCCCGTCAGATTTCTTACTGACTATACTGCCGTATTACACCAGAGATGGTGAGGACAACAGTGACTCCAGGTCCGCTCCAGGAATGAGAGGTGGACCTGCCTCGGCTGGGCTTTGGGGAGGAGAGTTTCCCTCAGAGGAGGTTTAAGGGGAATGGTTTTCCTTTGATGGACCAGAGGCATCCTTTGTGTCCAGACGGGGTTCGTCCTTTTCCTTCTCTGACTGTTCTGTGATGTCTCACATCAGGGCTGATCTCTCTGTGTCCAGAATCACCACAGGCACAAAATGTTTTTTAAAAATAACATCTGTAAAGCACAATTTGTCAAAGTCCTTTAGCAATGCTCAAGGATGGAAGAGTTGCTTTGAGATATTTAGTTTCCATCAGAAAATATTAAGATATGTAAAATCATGTTTTGGCTTATGGACACATCAAAATGAAACATGGTCTTAGAGAAAAAAGTCTTTTGAAACAAGGAGTGACTGGTGCCTCTATTCAGAAACAGAAACTCCGGGTCAGAAGGTATCTTAGGATTCCCCAGAACAACCCACTTACTGCGGTTTCATACACTCCCTTGTCTGCTCTTGGAACCCCTAGATCAGAGGACTGATGTCCCTGCTGAAAATTATGATGATGCTGAAGAAGTACCAGTGCCTGGAACTCCTCCTGCCTCTCAGGGGAGCGAGGAGGAACTGCCCCCAGAGACAGACGATGGGGTGAGGTCCTCTCAGACCGGTGAGTGGGGTCAGTTGATCTCCTGCAATATTTCTATCTGGAAAGAGTGGATTTGTGTTCCTCAATGCCCAGCCTCCCTAGAGATTAAAAATATAGGTAATTTCATACATTTGGTAGCATCATCTTGACCATATGCCATATTTAATGCTGTCAGACTCCTTGCAAGGAGTGAGGAATCCCTCTGCTTTTGGCATTTATGTCTCCATAATGTGACATAAACTTATCACTTTATATGTGATATACTTGCATGAAGATTTATAGATTAGGGAATTTCCTGGTGGTCCAGAGGTTAGGATTCTGCACTTTCACTGCGAGGGCCTAGGTTCAACCCTGGTCAAGGAACTAAGATCTCACAAGCATTGTGTCATGGCCTAAAGAGAAACATTGAATAATTGAGCATATTTAAAAGAAAGCTAAGTGCTGAAGAATTAATGCTTTTGAACTGTAGTGTTGGAGAAGACTCTTCAGAGACCCTTGGATGGCAAGGAGATCAACCCAGTCAATTTAAAGGAAATCAGTCTTTAATATTCATTGGTAAGACTGAGCTGAAATAGAAGCTCCAATACCTTGGCCAACTGATGTGAAAGAACTGACTCCTTAGAAAAGACCCTGATGGGAAAGATTGAAGGCAGGAGGAGAAGGAGATGACAGAGGATGAGATGGTTGGATGGCATCACCGACTCGATGGATACGAGTTTGAGCAAGCTCTGGAAGTAGGTGATAGACAGGAATCCTGGTGTGGTACAGTCCATGGAGTCACAGAGAGTCAGGCATGAGTGAGTGACTGAACTGAACTGAACCAAATTCAAAGGTGGAACAAGTGTTTTAAGAATATCTTTGCACTGTTGCATACATGAAGGTAAACCATTCAATATCACAGTAATCCAGGTCTACGCTGAATCAGTAATGCTGAAGAAGCTGAAGTTGCCATTCTATGAAGACCCTCATGACCTTTTAGAACTATCACCTAAAAAAGATGTCCTTTTCATTATAAGGGACTGGAATGCAAAAGTAGGAAGTCAAGAGATACCTGGAGTAACAGCCAAATTTGGCCATGGAGTACAAAAAGAGGCAAGGCAAAGGCTAATAGAGTTTTGCCAAGAGAACGCACTGGTCATAACAAACACCCTCTTCCAAGAACACAAGAGAGGACTCTACATGTGGACATCATCAGATGATCAGTACCTAAATCATATTGATTATATTCTTTGTAGCCAAAGATGGAGACACTCTATACAGTCAGCAAAAACAAGACCTGGAGCTGACTGTGGCTCAGATCATGAACTCGTTACTGCCAAATTCAGACTTAAACTGAAGACAGTAGAGAAACCCACTAGACCATTCAGGTATGACCTAAATCAAATTCCTTATGATTATACAGTAGAAGTGACAAATAGATTCAGGGCATTAGATCTGATGGGCAGAGTGCCTGATGAATCATGAACAGAGGTTCGTGACATTGTATAGGAGGCAGGGATCAAGATCATCCCCAAGAAAAAGAAATGCAAAAAGGCAAAATGGCCTCCTCAGAGGCCTCCTCAAACATGAGGAGGCCTTACAAATAGCTGAGAAAAAAGGAGAAGTGAAACCAAAGGAGAAAAGGAAAGATATATCCATTTGAATATAGAGTTCCAAAGAATAGGAAGGAGAGATAAGAAAGCCTTCCTCACTGATCAATGCAAAGACACAGAGGAAAACAATGGAATGGGAAAGACTGGAGATCTCATCAAGAAAATTACAGATACCAAGGGAATATTTCAGGCAAAGATGGGTACAATAAAGGACGGAAATGGTATGGACCTAACAGAAGCAGAAGATATTAAGAAGAGGTGGCAAGAATACACAGAAGAACTATACAAAAGAAAATCTTCATGACCCAGATAATCATGAAGGTGTGATCACTAACGTAGAGACAGGTATCATGGAATGTGAAGTCAAGTGGGCCTTAGGAAGCATCACTATGAACAAAGCTAGTGGAGGTGATGGAATATCAGTTGAGTTCTTTCAAATCCTAAAAGATGATGCTGTGAATGTGCTGCACTCAATATGCCAGCAAATTTGGAAAACTCAGCAGTGGACATGGGCCTGGAAAAGGTCAGTTTTCATTCCAATCCCAAAGAAAGACAATGCCAAAGAGTATTCAAACTACTGCACAGTTGCACTCATCTCACATGCTAGCAAAGTAATGCTCAAAATTCTCCAAGCCAGGCTTCAGCAATACGTGAACCGTGAACTTTCATATGTTCAATCTGGTTTTAGAAAAGGCAGAGGAACCAGAGATCAAATTGCCAACATCTGCTGGATCATCGACAAAGCAAGAGTTCCAGAGAAACATCTATTCTGCTTTATTAACTAAGCCAAA
>SJYQ01004290.1:60595-101891 GCA_006410935.1 Redunca redunca
GAAGAGGTGGCAAGAATACACAGAAGAACTATACAAAAGAAAATCTTCATGACCCAGATAATCATGAAGGTGTGATCACTAACGTAGAGACAGGTATCATGGAATGTGAAGTCAAGTGGGCCTTAGGAAGCATCACTATGAACAAAGCTAGTGGAGGTGATGGAATATCAGTTGAGTTCTTTCAAATCCTAAAAGATGATGCTGTGAATGTGCTACACTCAATATGCCAGCAAATTTGGAAAACTTAGCAGTGGACACAGGACTGGAAAAGGTCAATTTTCATTCCAATCCCAAAGAAAGACAATGCCAAAGAATATTCAAACTACTGCACAGTTGCACTCATCTCACACGCTAGCAAAGTAATGCTCAAAATTCTCCAAGCCAGGCTTCGGCAATACGTGAACCGTGAACTTTCATATGTTCAATCTGGTTTTAGAAAAGGCAGAGGAACCAGAGATCAAATTGCCAACATCTACTGGATCATCGAAAAAGCAAGAGTTCCAGAGAAACATCTATTCTGCTTTATTAACTAAGCCAAAGCCTTTGACTGTGTGTATCACAATAAACTGATGTTTCAGTAGCTGCGAGAAGACACTCATTCTCTAGAAAAGAGTGTTTCTCTATCTGGGGGCCTGTGTAGTTTCTGGGGAGGTGCTGTCTGTGGCTGCACCTGTGATGCTATTTGTGGGCATTTGGGAACAGGAGTCGAGTCAGCTAAGAGCAGACCTGGGTCGAGTGAGGAATTCAGGTTTCTCCTGTCTCCAGTCTCCCTCTTCCTGTGCATTTGCATCTATCGCCTGTGAAGGAGAACATCTAAATCCTTTTTGTGATTCTCCCCATTGCTGGGCGTCTCCTTGGCGTTGTGTTGCCTGGAAGCAGGTCTCCCAGAGCTCTGAGCCCAGCTCTCCTGTGATGCAGGATTTCCACATGCACTGAGGCCCGGGAGACCAACGAGCTGGATCTGAGAGGACAGCCGGGATCCATCCTCACTGGGACTCATGGGACATAGCCTGAGCCGCCTGCCCACCCCTGGGTCACAGGGAAGCTTTGTCACAAGCACTTGCTCGACTCCCTTCCACCAGAGGGTTCTGTCCCATCCTCGTGTCTCAGTTCTAATCAAACTTCTCTTTTCTATTTCAGGCTCTTTTCTGAACTTCTCCAGAGAGGCTGCTGATCCTGGGGAAGGAGAAGAGAGCCTCTGGCTGCTCCAGGGGAAGAAAGGGGATGCTGGGTACGATGATGTTGAACTCAGTGCCCTGGGAACATCCCCAGTGACTTTCTTGTGATGCTGTATTAAATATGAGATGAAGTGTCAGATATTCTAACTGCCTGTATTTCAGCAGAGTAGTGCTGACCTGTAATGTGTCATATCAAAGTTGCTCAAAATGAAATATTCTGAATAAATTAACTTTTTGCTGTGCTGTTAATTTAGCAAGTTCCATGTCAAATGCTTTTAGAGGATTGGCCCTCAAATGCCATCTTCTTCAAAGAAAATGCAAGATGAGTGAGCTGACCTGCTTTCTCACCTATCTTAGAGGCTAATGAGGGCATGCTCACAAGTGCTCCAGGTCACTCTTATTTAGAAAGGAATGTAAACTATGTCTACATTCACACACCCCTTCCTAACAAGATGAACTCATGGGGGGTTTGGGGGGAAAAAGGCAGTTCTAAACATCTCTGAGTTTGTAGCTTGTTCTTGAACACCAGACTGTGTGTGAGTTTAAAGTGGAAGGTTGGCTGGTGGGAAATAATGGATACAGCTTTCCTTATCCTGCCTCAATATTCACAGGCCAATTAAAAATCTAACTGTACATAACTACCTCTTCCTTTTTCATCTCTCATTTATTCCTTTAGTGGATACAGACACCTCTTTGCTTGTCTCCCATGTCTATTTGATTATCCAGTCCTTCTAAATCCATTCTTTCTTCTCCATCTCTTCCTACCGTTTCTTCAGGATGGTGCTATTTCTTATCTCTCCAAGGATCTCTCCTTCTAAGTGAATTATATCAGTTCATATACATCTTCAAGTTGATGGAGGGCAAATTGGTGCTCACCCACACCCTGTATTCAGGTGGGACAAGAGGGTAAGAAAGTGGAGACCTAGGCAGAGGGGATCCAGAAGAATGGATGTATAGAAAGATCAGGAAAATTTGGCTATTTATGTTTCAGAAATATGGATGGAGGCATCTGACATGACTGATCTCTTAGAGGAAGAATTTCAGACCATGGGGCTTCTTTGAAAACATCTATTTTTCAGATGTTTCAAGATTGTTTCAAGATTGCTTTAATCTGGTTACTACTGAAAATGTAATTGTGATCCTGCTGTGACTCCTCAGGGTAGAGAGAGCTGTCATGAAGAAGTGGCAAAGTAAAGATTACGTTTACGCAGCACTACCCCCGCAACACCCCTGCACCCCCACCCCCCGGCCAATTCCATTGTGGACATGTGGAGAAGCTGCTGAACTAATATAAAACCTGAGAGTGCTGGCCTGGTTGTGAGCTGGACCCACCCAGTTACTTGGTTGATGAGTCTGGGCGGTTTCTAGGGCTCCAACCTACACTCACGCTTGGAGTCTTCATAGTTCTAGGCTGTGCTTGGGGATGGGAAGATGCCCAGGGCTTCTTCCAGGGCAGCTCACATCCCTATTCACTTGGGAAGTGATGAAATAGATGCCATATGATGAAATAAGGCTTACATCCCATGAATCTCAATGAATTCCAAGAAAACACAGTCAAACGATTAAATTTAGGAAGACAATATATGAAGAAAATAAGATTTAAAAAATCATCATCATCATTATTATTGTTTTTAATTTTTGGTTGCACTGAGTCTCTGTTGCTGCACATGGGCTTTCTCTAAATGCAGCAAGCAGGTTTCTCTATGTGAGGGCTTCTCTTATTGTGAACAGGTTCTAGGCACCCAGGCTTCAGGGGTTGCAGCATCACCTCCTATTTGTGATTTGCGGGTCCTAGAGCTCAAGCTCAGTAATTGTTGAGCTAGGGTGTTACTTCACAGAATAAATTCAGATTTTTTTTAACAGAGATAGAAATCATGAAAAAGGAAGTAAACAGGGAGTTTGCTGATGGTTTTGTGGTTAGGATTCGATGACATTTGCTGCTGTGGTCTGGATTCAATCCCAGTAGGGGAACTGAGATCCCTCAAGCTTTGCAGTGAGGCAAAGAGAATAACAGAAGGAACAAAACAGAAAAATGAACCAAACAGAAATTCAGATGCTTAAGATTCAGTTCAGTTCAGTGGTTCAATCATGTCCGACTCTGCGACCCCATGGACTGCAGCACGCCAGGCTTCTCTGTCCATCAGCAACTCCTAGAGCTTGCCCAAATTCATGTCCATTGAGTTGGTGATGCCATCATCCAACCGTTTCATCCCCTGTTGTCTCCTTCTCCTCCTGCCCTCAATCTTTTGCAGCATTAAGGTCTTTCCTAATGAGTCAGTTATTTGCATCAGGTTGTCAAAATATTGGAGTTTCAGCTTCACCATCAGTCCTTCCAATGAATATTCAGGACTGACTTCCTTGAGGATGGACTGGTTGGATCAGTTGCTTAAGGCTACAATGAATGAAATGCAACAAAATGAAAAATGCTACCTAGAGCATCAACAACAGCAGAAGACTCTGTAACTCAGAAGGCAGGACCATTGAGATCACCCAGCCAGGGGACAAAGGAAAAGAGGAATGAAAAGTGTGCAAGAACCTGTGTGAACTATGGGGCAACATTCACAGAAACAACCTGCACAGTATTGGAGCCCCAGAAGGAGAAGAGAGGGAGAAAGGGACAGAGATTGCACTTCAAGAAATAATACCAGAAAAGTCCCAAATCTGATGAGATTTAGACATCCAAGTTCAGGTAGCTAATAGGCCACTCCTCAGAGTTCATTCAAAATGATCATCCCCAAGACACATTACTTGTAATCAAGAAAAAGAGAGAATTCTGTAAGCAGCAAGAGAAAAGTAAATGCTCACAAAAGAGAAATTCCCTTAAAAATATCAGTGGACTTCTCTGTAGAAACCTGACAGTCCAGGAGAGAAAGGGATGATATATTCAATCTTATGGAAAAAAAAAATCCTACCAACCAAGAATAATTTTTCAGGAAGGTTGTTTTTCATAAATGAAGATGATATAGACTTTCCCGATATAAAGTCAAATCATGAATATCCTGTTGAGGAAAATAACAGTTGATGGAATTCTCCAACATTAGGCTTGTCTTACAAGACTGCTGAGGGCAATTCTTCAAACTAAATGAAGGATGCTAATTTTTATATGAAAGAAGTAGAAATATGCAACAGACTTGTAAATGTAAATACTGAATCCAATTCAGCATACTCTAACACTGTAATATGGTAGTGTGCTAACCAGTTAGCTTTAGTCTAAAGAAAGTATTAAAATAGCTATAGAGAAAAATATTTTGTTAGTGGATACACAATATAGAGAGAGGTAAANTCATTATTATTGTTTTTAATTTTTGGTTGCACTGAGTCTCTGTTGCTGCACATGGGCTTTCTCTAAATGCAGCAAGCAGGTTTCTCTATGTGAGGGCTTCTCTTATTGTGAACAGGTTCTAGGCACCCAGGCTTCAGGGGTTGCAGCATCACCTCCTATTTGTGATTTGCGGGTCCTAGAGCTCAAGCTCAGTAATTGTTGAGCTAGGGTGTTACTTCACAGAATAAATTCAGATTTTTTTTTAACAGAGATAGAAATCATGAAAAAGGAAGTAAACAGGGAGTCTGCTGATGGTTTTGTGGTTAGGATTCGATGCATTTGCTGCTGTGGTCTGGATTCAATGCCAGTAGGGGAACTGAGATCCCTCAAGCTTTGCAGTGAGGCAAAGAGAATAACAGAAGGAACAAAACAGAAAAATGAACCAAACAGAAATTCAGATGCTTAAGATTCAGTTCAGTTCAGTGGTTCAGTCGTGTCCAACTCTGCGACCCCATGAACTGCAGCATCTCAGGCTTCCCTGTCCATCACCAACTCCTAGAGCTTGCCCAAACTCATGTCCATTGAGTTGGCGATGCCATCATCCAACCATTTCATCCCCTGTTGTCCCCTTCTCCTCCTGCCCTCAATCTTTTGCAGCATTAGGGTCCTTCCTAATGAGTCAGTTCTTCACATCAGGTTGTCAAAATATTGGAGTTTCAGCTTCAGCAGCAGTCCTTCCAATGAATATTCAGGACTGACTTCCTGGAGGATGGACTGGTTGGATCAGTTGCTTAAAGCTACAATGAATGAAATGCGACAAAAATGAAAAATGCTACCTAGAGCATCGACAACAGCAGAAGACCCTGTAACTCAGAAGGCAGGACCATTGAGATCACCCAGCCAGGGGACAAAGGAAAAGAGGAATGAAAAGTGTGCAAGAACCTGTGTGAACTATGGGGCAACATTCACAGAAACAACCTGCACAGTATTGGAGTCCCAGAAGGAGAAGAGGGAGAAAGGGACAGAGACTGCACTTCAAGAAATAATACCAGGAAAGTCCCAAATCTGATGATGTAGACATCCAAGTTCACGGAGCTAATAGGTCACTCCTCAGAGTTCATTCAAAATGATCATCCCCAAGGCACATTACTTGTAATCCAGAAAAAGAGAGAATTCTATAAGCAGCAAGAGAAAAGTAAATGCTCACAAAAGAGAAATTCCCTTAAAAATACCAGTGGACTTCTCAGTAGAAACCTGACAGTCCAGGAGAGAAAGGATGATATATTGAATCTTATGGGGGACAAAAAAAGAAAAACTACCAACCAAGAATAATTTTCTCAGGAAGGTTGTTTTTCATAAATGAATGAAGACGATATAAAGACTTTCCCGATATAAAGTCAAATTATGAATATCCCATTGAGGGAAATAACAGTTGAGGGAATTCACCAACATTAGGCTTGTCTTACAAGATTGCTGAGGGCAATTCTTCAAACTAAATGAAAGATGCTAATTTTTATATGAAAGAAGTAGAAATATGCAACAGACTTGTAAATGTAAATACTGAATCCAATTCAGCATACTCTAATGCTGTAATATGGTAGTGTGCTAACCAGTTAGCTTTAGTCTAAAGAAAGTATTAAAATAGCTATAGAAAAAACTATTTTGTTAGTGGATACACAATATAGAGAGAGGTAAACTGACATCAAAAACAAAATGCGTAGCAGGGGATAAAAAGGCAGAGCTTTGCATGTCACTGGGATTAACTGGTTATCAGTGTGGTTTATACTGTTGTCCCTCTAAGATGTTTTATGTGAGCCATGTGGCAACAAAAATGTAAAAACCTACAGTAGACTCACAAAAAATGACAAGAAGGGACTCAAAGAGCAACATTATCCAAAATTATCAGTTCACAGTTCTAACTGCTGTGCAGAACAGTTCAGTTGTCCTGGACTCCACATCATCTTTCAAGATCAGCCCAAGAGGACTCTCCTTCAAAGAGTCGAAGACTAATTAAGCTGTCTGTTATTTTAAGCCAAAGAAATCTTTTGGCCCCTCGTCTCCTTCCTTATGTCATATCGATGGTGCAGCTGTACTTTTGTTAATCACAAATTTTCTTCCTCTGATATTGCTGTGTGATTTTAATGAAAAAACTGCCAATGATAAGCCATGTGAATATCCTGTCTCCTCAGTTGGGTTTGACTAAGACTTATTAAGAAGCCACATGTAGGTACTTTGTGGTTTGTCTTGTGTATCCTCAGAGATAGAGATTTGCAGTGTTCATTGTGACATATTTGTTGGTGATAAGCTGCTTGTTTGTGAAAATCAAATCTTGCCTCTCTAATTGCAAGAAACATACGTCTTTAAACCAAAAATATTAGCTAAATGATGTTCTCAGAAACATTTCTTTAAGACAATTTCTGTTCAACATTTAGTACAGTGCCACTCAGCCATTCAATAAATATTAGCTGAGCATCTGTTAAGTTCGAGAGAGGGGAAATACAGAGCTTATACACAGGCACAGGCCTCACTGCAATCCTGGGCCCTGGCAAGGCCTCAGACAATGCCTGCAGACTGCAGGCCCCTTGGTTAGCATGCCCAGATTGGGAAGCTTTCGATGACAAGGAAAAGAGATCTGTTCGCAGAGTCTTTGATGTTAAAGGAGGAAGACACTTTGCTGTATTCCCAGTGTTCTTAGGCTGGTCTGTGGGCAGGACTCAGCTGCACCAAAGCTCCACATGTGATAGAGCCTCAGTTCGTAGACTTTGAGTCTGAGCAATCATCAGGCTTTGAACTCTGAGAGCCACCCCAGAGGCACTAACCTTAGGTTGCAGTGGTTTAAGAATCACCACCCACAAGAGCTCAATAGCTCTGCAGTTGGTAATTACACCAGCTCTGAGCAGAGGTGGGTTAATCATGAAGTTAATGAGGCTCTGTTCTTCAGAGCCTCTCCTTGCTCCAGCCCCTTCCAAGTCCCGAGGGGGCCCTAGGGCTGTGGTTGAAACAGAGAGGACTCTATGATCCTTGCCCATCACAGTGTCTTCTGCCTGCCTTTTGCCTGTGGAAAACTTTAGTCAAAGAATACGTTTAATTGGAGAAGTGAGAAACATGGAAACAAAAGAAAACAGTCAGAGGAGACTAAATAATAATAATGTGGTCATTAAGCACAGTAAGGACCTTTAGTTCTTTCTCAAGGGTTATGGGTGATATTCTGAGCCATGTCCTGGGAGCTGTCTTATAGATACAGATCACCAGGTGGGGCAGTGACTACATGATGACCACACTGCACCCAGGACTTGAGCATCCACAGTTCTGAGAACTGACCACAAAGACATGGGAACAAGTCCACCCCAGCACTAAAGATTAAATATACCTAAAACAAACAGTGGATGTTTTGGATGGCATCACCGACTCAGTGGACGTGAGTTTGAGCAAGTTCCAGGAGTTGGTGATGGACAGGGAAGCCTGGCGTGCTGTAGTCCATGGGGTAGCAAAGAGTCAGACATGACTGAGCGACTGAACTGAATTGAAAGTAACCAAGATGACACTCGTCAAACCACTCATGACCAATTTGAAGATGACTGTACTATTTCTGCATGTAACCCTCCTCCCACTTTGTCTATAAAACTCTCACTGCCTGCTTGTCATGGGGGGTGAACGTTGGCCTTTGAACAGATGTCTGCCACTGCCCCTGCCAGTTACTGGCATATGAAATAAAGCAAACTTTATTTTCCACCAGCCTGACCTGTTTACTGGCTTTTAAGCAGTGAGCAGCCAGACCCCACACACATACCTTTCGGTAACATGGTCACAAAGAGATAGGCTTTGAATGTGCCAGTTTCTTCAGTTGAGGGGAAAAAAATTCAGCAAAATTATTTCTTACCCAAAGGTGAAGAAATTAATCAACTACATAGAGCACTACATCCAGGAATCAGATCTGTTCAGGAAATCAAGAAGAAACTGAAGAGGTTTAGAAAGTACATGCTGCCTTTTCATTAGTACAGGATTGGTGGAAAGGAAAAATATGGTGAACTGACTAACTCGAGCAAAGGAGAGCTGTTTAAGATGAAGGTTGAGATGCTAAGAGACAAATTTGGGAAACTGAGCCTGACTGTCAGCACAGAGTGGTGTAAAGGGAACAGGAGACACACCAGGGTCGGGTGCTCTTAGACAGGACTTAGATCTACTTGTTGGTCAGCCAGAAATGGTGATTGAGAATCAACCAGGCCCAAGAGAGGGTGCAAGCTGACCACCTGAAGGGGTATCTTGGGATGAAGACGCAGAGGAAGAGGAAGAGGAGATCCAGGAAAGTACCTGATTCATGTGACAGCCTCTGTCTTTTGTCAAGTCTTCCTTCCCCTTTGGATCTGTCAGAATAGACTCCGTTCTGCTACTGGAACAACTGACCCCTAAATCGCAGAAGCAACACATACATGCACACACACACGCCTTACCAACCTACAGATGTACCGCAGTCAGCGAGGCACCATCAGCTGGCATGTGCACCACTGGGAACACACAACTTCTGGGCAGAAAAGAGAGAGACTAGAGAGTCACATGGGGTCTTCATGTCTCCACTCGGAAGAGACACATGTGTCACCACCCACGTTTCACTGGCCAGAATGAGTCACTGGGAGCTAGAAAAACAGCTATTTGATGAGTATTACTGTCAATGCCACATCCTTGCTAGCAATGCTGTCAGTTTTTTTCTTGCCTTGGTGAAGTTTCTGAGCTACAGCTTTGTGCAGAAATTAAATGTGATTGGACCCTCCCCAGAGTGAGATTTGAAGAAGGCATTTTCTATCTGGTTCCTTGGTCTGGTGTGTCTCTGACTCCTTACTCCACTTCAGTCTATGCTGAGTGGGATTAGTCAGATTTGTGTCTCCCCTATCCCTTTCCCACTCAGTATCATTAACTCAGGGTGATTTTCCGCATTTGTTCATGCATTCATTTCTTTATTTATCCACTATTTGTTAAGCTCTTTCTTTTCTTTTATTTTTTAAAATATAAATTTATTTATTTTAATTGGAGGTTAATTACTTTACAATATTGTATTGGTTTTGCCATACATCAACATGAATCTAGTAACGATAGCCCTGTTAAGCTCTTTCTATGTGTCTTAAAGTAAAATAAAGTAAAAATTAAAAAAAAAAAAGATATTGAAGAGTAAGACACAATACTTGTTCTCAAGAAGCCCCCACTAAAGACAATGGGCAAGATTTTATAGATTAAATAGGCACAGTGGTAATTTTGAGCTGGAGAAATTAGAGTGCATTTAAAAATGAGATGATTTATGAGTTTTCTTCCTGTAGTGGGCTTAAAAATGTGCCCTCGATTTATGAATATTCAAATATACATAAATGTAGTATACTCTTTTTATCACTGATTTCATCTTGTGCACTAGCAAGGGATGTTTGTGTGAACTGAAAGTTCCATAAAGTTAACACAGACTCTTCTATTTAAAATTTGTCCCTCAACTTAGCTTGGGTTCATTGTAATAATTGTTTTGTCATTTCTAGTTTAAGCTCCCTGCTCAGACTGATTTTTTTCTATTTACGGAGGCACCTTCTTGTCTCCCACAGATGGTGTCTGGGGTGGGAGGGCTTCTTCCTTTCCAACAGCAGTGGCAAAGGGTCCTTTGTCTGCATGCTCTCCACTTAGAATCTGCTTGTTTTTGATTTATTAGCTTTGATCTGCTCTTGTCTCTGGGTATCTGATGTTGCACTATGGAGGAATGAATGAGGACAATTCAGTGCCACACTCTTTGATGTTTCTGATTATAGACTGTAAAGGGCTGAACAGAGGTGATGGGCTGGACATCACCAGCTCATAACCTTGCTTCCCTTCATGCCCTGGTAATGAAATGGTCTTTGATAAAGGAGTCTTTACGAACCTTAGCCCCATCCATGCAAGGAACACAGATGGTGAGGCAGGTCTCCAGTGCTTTGGTATAACAACTCCGTTAATAATTTTCTGTTAGAGTTGTATGCCTCTTTTTTAATTAAAAAATATTTAGTATTTTAGTCACTCTGATTGGTCCTGAGGAAATTTTCCTCAAGCAAGCAGGTTTAATTATTAACTTTCCTAGCAAAGAGATTACTGAACCTCTGAAACCACTATATTCTCGTGGTGGTTTGGGAATAATAATGCTACATGTTGTATTGCTTTACAATCCATAAGGACAAATAGCCTAAGTAAAAGAACAAGATTTTTTCTCCTTTTTACTTCTGCACTTCTAATTCAAACGGAAGCTGTTCACATTTTTTATAACAAAATTGCTTCCTGTTACAGTTGTGTGTTTTGAATTGAAAATGTGCCAAATGATACATAAACATCCTGACCACTTGGCCATATCTGATTAAGACAGAACAGGAGGCTTCATGGTCCTCACCTGTCAGTGTTCTGTGGTTTGTCTTCTTTATCTCCAGATATAGAGAGAAATTTGCAGCGTTTATCCATGTTTAGAACTGGCTGTCTCAGCACAGCTCTTGTGCTGGGGCTTGGTTGCTTCTAGTTATTGAAATTTACTGCACGCATTGCAGAAAGGTGTTGAAGTGAACCATATACAGCTCATACCATTTAACAGTATTGAAATATCATTTAAAAAATGATGCAGCTTGCACTGTGCTGTTACATCATCACAAGTTAAATTATTTCTCAAAAGATTTCTTTTTGATTGAAATGATTTGTTTAAAATATCAGGCTGACATTCATTCATTCAGGTACACAAAAGACAACATTTAGGATTTTTAATTAGCCAGGCACTGGGGATATGAAGGTGAATTAGATGCAAAATGTTTTTTTTATTTTTTTTTTTATTTTTTTACTTTACAACTTATATATAGCTGTGGCGGATTCATGTTGAATTAGATGCAAAATGTTTTGCCAAGTACATTTGAGTTTATAAAGTTAAATGATTAAGTAAACAATTTAATTCACAAAAGCTCAACAATGGTAAGATTGAGATTCTTGAGCAGTTGCACGGTGCACAGAGAGAAGGGGTGATGTGTAGAAGACTCATGACTCTGATTGGCACCAATCACCATCACAGCCGATAGCTCCTGGGAGAGTTCCAAAAGCCACAGTCAAGGCTCCAGGTAACAGAATTGAATTCCTGTTCTAGAGTCCTGGGATTCTGCGACGAGATGGTGGGAGATGCCCTAACTCTGCTTCTTTACTACTACTGTGTGTGTATGTGTGTGTTAGTCACTCACTAATGACTAACTCTTTGCGACTCCATGGGCTGTAGCCCTGCCAGGCTCCTCTGTCCATGGGATTTCCCAGGCAAGAATACCGAAGTGGGTTGCCATTTCCTTCTCCAGAGGATCTTCCTAACCCAGGGATGGAACTCAGATCTTCTGCACTGCAGGCAGATTCTTTACCATGTGAGTCCTCAGGAAGGCAAGTTAACAGTAGTACATAATACTACTACTATGTACTACTGTTATTGTCTGGAAAATTCCATGGACAGAGGAATGTGGTGGGCTACAGTCCATGGGGTCGCAAAGAGTTGGCCATGACTGAGAAAGTCAGCACCAGCACATGTATTACTGTTAACCAGTGTTGTAATATCACATGCTAATGCCAACTCACTTAATCCTCACCCAAACTCAGTCATCTAGGCATGATCACAACCCTCCTTTTACTAATCAGAGAGTGTAAGAACCCTGCTCAAGGCCCACACATAGCATGCAGCTAAACTGTGAGTCAAGACCAGGCAGTCTGGCTCCCCAGTCTGTTCTCCTGAACCCTGCCTTCCACTCTCTCAAGTGCACTGTGGGCACAGCTGGGTTAGAGTTCTCTCTACAACTTTCCTCCTCAAATCTTTGATGAGATTGGATACTGAGATTTTCTTATGTATCAGAGAAGAAGTAAATTCTTCCAAGGGTGAGTTGGTCCATGTTGACCCTGCAGCCCCATCTCTGGGGTAGAGGGTGCTGCCTGGGGACAGCCTGCCAGCCCTGAGTTAGCCCCTCCTTTCCAGCCCATCCTTCCCTATAACAGAGTCTGGAACCCTCAACAGTGTCTTACCGTGTGAGATCTCAATCCTAAGGTGAGTGAGACCGTGTGTACCTGGTTCACTAAATGCATCTGTGTGTCATCCCATGGGAGGGATGACTGGACCCCAAAAAGCATGTCCTGTGTTCTAGGTGTCTGTCTGGTGGTTTCTGGTGATGGTGTGGAGTCCATAACTGGGTAAGGAATGATGACTTTGGGCCCAGAGGGAGTAGAGCATCAATTCCAAGTGACTGAGCAAATCTTGGTCCTTTTCCAGCCCCTGACTTTAAATTTTGGTTTTGATATCTATAATCAGTTTTTATCATTAATGAGTTAAAGGTCCAGATATAGAAGGAGATGGGGTCAGGTATAGTCACGGAGTTTGAGAGTGAGAGGACCAGATGACAAGGAAGTGAATCTTGTATAAATAATGGGCAAATATTAGTATATTTAGAGGGAGGAAAGCTTGTGTTCAATTGTCTTTTCTTCTGAGTTTCAAGAAGGAAGGATGGATGTTACAGGACAGAGAAGCTGTGTCTGCGGACCAGGATGAGGGTCCTTCTGGTGGGGGATGTGTCAGGGCTGTTAAATGGCCAGCAGCTGCCCTGGGTGTTGGTCAGGCTGAGACATTAAGGTGGGCATGTGTGTGTGGTTCATGAAGCCATCTCTGAGCTCCGGTGGGGACTCTGGGGCCTGTGTGTCACAGATGCTTCCTTCCATGTCTGTGCTGAAAAGACGGAGTCGGGATGAGGGGGCCTCAGGCTGGGCTTGTTTGGACCACAGGGCTGCATCATGGGAATCTTGAGCCTGAGGGGGCATGAGGAAGGGGGCAGCACATTAGTGACCTTGAATTTTGATGGGAGAGTTCTCTCTTGCATCCCTTATGGTCCTTCTCAGTTGTATACTCATCAGGATTACTTTCTGGTAAGCATCTGAGAGCTTCTCTGATCAGTGGAAACAGAACAAGCATCAGTGGCTGTACTGGACACCATCCCTTCTGCTTGTATCTGTCCCCTCAACCCACCTGGGATTCCATTCTTGCCTCCACCTTTCTTCTTAAATGCAGAACAGAGGAGGTGGGGTCACTGATGGTTCCAGAAGCATGAACCCCTTCTATTCTCTGCTTCACTTGCCCCTTCTTTCCCCGTCACATGCAGCTATAATGTAGAAGAACACTTTCTATTTCCCCTTTTGTCTGGAGCTGTTCCCTTAAATTACATTTTGCATTGTCTTTAGTTATGGTTTATAATACAAATGTATTCTGATCTTATCAAACCATACTCTCAGCTTATGAGGGGGATAAATGTGAAGTTTAGAAAACTTTAGTCTTTCTAAACTTTAATTTTCTTGTTGTTTAGTTCCTTAGTTGTGTCTGACTCTTTTCAATGCAATGGACTGTGATGGACGCGAAAGGATCACCAGGCCCTTCTGTCCACAGAATTCTCCAGGCAAGAACACTGGAGTAGGTTGCCATTTCCTTATCCAGGGGATCTTCCTGACCCAGGGGTCAAATCCACATCTCTTGCTTTGCGGGTGGATTCTTTACTGGTGAGCCATCAGGGAAGCTCCACGCTTTTTTCTAGAGATCCCTGCTACAATTTTGGAAGACTAGAGTTGAATGATGATCCCTCCTCCCTTTGTTTCCTTTAATAGCAATCTCTTTCTCTCCATAAACATTTTTGGTGACTAGCTGAAAGAGATACTTCACATAAAATGAAATGCAATAAAGGGAAAGGCATTTAACACGTCTGAACGTCCCTATAGGGAACCCGCCTGCCAATGCTGGAGACACAGGTGACACGGTTTTGATCCTTGAGCCAGAAAGATCCCTTTAGAAGGAAATAGCCGCCCACTCCAGCGCTCTTGCCTGGGAAACCCGCTGGACAGAGGAGGCTGGCGAGCTGCGGTGCGGGGGCTGCAGAGCCAGACGCGACTGAGCCGCAGGCCGCGCTTCAGGACCCGGTCTCCAGGTCACTCTGAGGGGGGAAAGAGCTGCAACCTCATCCCCCAACCGGATGCATCTCACCTCATGCCTCCGCAGTCACCTGTGAATTCCTGTACTCCAGGCCCTCATTTTCTGCTGGCCTGATAAACATTGTTGTATTTCGAGACTTCTGGAGGTCTCTGCTTCCACCCTGAGCTCAGTGCTGGGGAAAATCATTACTTGACTGTACAAAAGATATTCTCCACAGGCCAACAGATCCCACACCCAGACCCTGTGAGATTTCACAGTCTGCAGATGTCGACCAGGGTGATTAGGAGAGAGAAAGGCACTCTGGTTTCTGATGCACCTTTTCTATCCCAGTCCTGGTCATGGGACCGGGCTCTCAGGACCACGGAAGCAGGAGGTCAAAGGACCGTGTTGCTCATATAAGGAGATGTGGAAGATTCAGAAGCTCATTGGTGTTCAGAAAGGGGCAGATGCAGCCTCCGATAGTGCCTGAAATGGTGAAAGGTGTCGCTATTGGCTCGCAGGAGGGAGGGTGTAAGGGGTGGTCTATATAGATCCTGGTTGTCACCCTGACGCCGACTCACAGGCTGATCCTGCAGCTGTGACCTTGAGGACGTGGGGTCAGGATGGCTCTGGGCAGACACCTCTCCCTGCGGGGACTCTGTGTCCTCCTCCTCGGCACCATGGTGGGTGGTCAAGGTAAGAGCTGCCCTCTGTCCTGGGTTCACAGCAGGGAGTGGACGCTGTGGTGAAAGGAAAGGTTCTGGAGCTCTGGAGCTGTGGTCTCGGTGTTTTTGACCAAAAAGGAGCCACGCTGACTGTGAACACTTGTCCCTCTCCTGTGCGGGGTCCACTGGTTGTAGCGGCAGATTTTACAGAGCAGTGAGGTTTTGTCTGGACTGAGCTGGGTCAGCCTGAGTCCCTCCACTGTCTCCCTTGTTCTCAGGGAGCTTCTAGGAGTCCCAGTGGCTCCCAGTGTGTGGAAGGTCCAGCGACTGACCCCAGCGGGGACTCTGGGCTGTTCCCACATGCTCCACGTGCCTGGTGTGTGAGCACTGCCCCTGGTCCCCATGTTTCCTGTGTCTGTGCTCCTGTAGGTTCTGTGCTTGTGTGTGTGTGTGTGTGAAGGTAAGGAGTGTGTGAGGGTGTGTGTGTGTGAGGTTATGAGGAGTATGTGTATGAGTGTGTGAGGAGTATGTGAGGGTGTGAGAATGTGAGGGTGTGTGTGTGTGTGAAGAGAATGTTTGTGTGAGGGTGTGAAGAGTGTGTGTGTTTGTGGAGTGTGTGAGGAGTGTGTGAGGGTGTGTGATGTTGTGTGTGTGTGCACGTGTGTGTAAGGGGTGATACAGCCTGTCTGTGTGACAGGAATGGGGCTGCTGAGCATGGACTGAGTCCGCTGGTCTGTGAGGCACACAGGGTCCCCCAGGGCTGGGTGTCGTGCCGCTGCATGTAACCAGATCAGAGAGAATGGCGCGCCTGCCTGCCTCTCTGTGGCTCCTCTCCCCCACTCCCTGGGCTCTCCTCTGCTTGTTGCCGTGTCTGCGCAGCACTGGGCTGTGAGAGGCTCTGCCTGCTGGCCTCACCTGTTCCCACCAGGTGTTCTTTGTGGATCAGACGAGCCTGCAGCCAGGAGAGGGGCCTCTTGTCTGTAGAGATCAGTTGAAGCTCAGCCTCAGGTGTATAAGTCCCCGAGTCCCTGCCCTGGTCCCCGTGACGTTTCCTGATGTGCTGGGGGCCTGGGACGGTCCTTTCCCCTCCCAGGAGCTGCTGTGACTCTGTAGGGAGCCCTTTCTCCGTGCCCTCTCCTGACCCTCCCTGGAGCTGCTTTCCCCTGAGTGAGGGTGGAGTGTGTTACCAACCCTTCTTCATGGTCTTCAGGGTTTCTTTGGACAAATCCGCTGATCTCCTTATGTGAGTCCTCTTGGGTGACAGAACTTTTTCTTCTCTTTACACCTTTAGAATTCTTTGTCTTTGCATTTGGACAGTTAACTCCGTGAGTCATAGAACGGGTTGCTTTGGATTGAAATTTTGGGGTGACATATTAGCTTCTTGAGCCTAGATGTCCAGATCTTTCCCCAGGTTGGGAAATTCTCAGCCTGTCTTTCTTTCTGTTTTAGTTATTTACTTTTGGCTGTGCTAGGTCTCCCTGCTGCACGCGGGCTTGCTCTAGCTGCGGTGAGCAGGGGCTGCTCCTCGCTGCAGTGCGCAGGCTTCTCACTGCAGGGCCTTCTCTTGCTGTGGGCCACAGGCTCTGGGTGCACAGGTTTCAGCAGCTGTGGCACGCTGGCTTAGCTGCTCTGTGGCCTGTGGCATCTTCCTGGACCAGGGACTGAACTGATGTCCCCTGCACTGGCAGGTGGACTCTTATCCACTGCACCACCAGGAAGTCCTCAGCCCTTAGTCCTTTTCTCCCTCACTTCTCCTGCCCTGACTCCATTGCATACATTGTTCCTCTTTATGGTGTCCATAGTTCCCACTGGCTTTCTGTATTCCTTTCATTCTCTTTTTGCTTCTCTTTGGATACTTTCAACTGATCTTTCTTCTAACTCATTGATTCTTTTTCTTTTTCTTTCCCTTGGTCAAGTCTGTTGTTGAATCTCTGTATTGAATTTTTCAGTTTACTCATTATATTGTGTGGATGCTAAGTCGCCTCAGTCATGTCTGACTCTTTGTGACCCTATGGACTGTAGCCCACCAGGCTCTTCTGTCCATGGGATTCTGCAGGCAAGAATACTGGAGTGGGTTGCCATGCCCTCCTCCAGGGGATCTTCTGGACCCAGGGAATGAACCCGAGTCTCTTACATCTCCTGCATTAGCGGGCGGCTTCTTTACCACTAGCGCCACCTGGGAAGCCCATTCATTTATTATTCAGTTTCAAAATATCTGGTTAGTTCTTTTTTAAAAAAATATTTTATATATCTTTGTTGTTCTTCTTATTTTACTTGCATTGTTTTATTGGTATCATTAAATATTTGAGTTATCTTATAACTCTCTCTGATCATCTTTTGAAGTATTATTTTGAATTCCTGGATCTCTATTACTTTGAGTCGGTTACAGGATGTTTACTGTATTCCTTTGGTGGGATTTTGCTTCCCTGATTCTTCTTGATGTCTTATTCTCTTGTAGATGTCTGCACATTTAAAAAAGCAGTCACCTGTACCAGAATCTATGTTATGATTTCAGTAGGGAAAGCCTTTCACCTCTGGGTAGGGGAACACTGGAATGTACTGCAGGGTGCCAAGTGCAGGGGCATAAGGTGGCACTGGGTCTGGGAGGGCATGAGGCTGTTTGGCTCAGGCTGCTGACATTCACAGCATTGACAACTGTGTGGTGTTTGGCAAGTGTTGCAGGGGGTCTGCTGTCACTGGAATGGTAGTTAGTGTTCTCAGCAGAGCCTCTGGTTCCAGAGCCTAGGGATCATGACCAGCAGTGGCGGTGGCCAGAGCCAATGGTGTGCACACATTTGGCTTTGGGGGCCTGTTGCAGGTGCCTCTGTTGGGGGAGATGATGGTTGCAGGTACTCAGGTTGTGGGAAGGCCTAGGAAGGCAGCAAAGACTGAGACCAACAATGGTTCATTGCTCAAACTCATGTCCATTGAGTTGGTGATGCTATCTAACATCTCATCCTGTGCTGCTCTTCTCCTTGTCCTTCAGTCTTTCCCAGCATCAGGGTCTTTTCCACGAGTTAGCTCTTTGCACCAGGTGGCCAAAGTATTATAGCTTCAGCCTCAGCATCTGTCCTTTCAATCAATATTCAGGGTTGATTTCCTTTAGGATTGACTGGTTTGATCTCCTTGCTGTCCAAAGAACTCCCAAGAGTCTTCTCTAGCACCACAATTCGAAAGCATCCATTCTTCAGTGCTCAGCCTTATTTACGGTCCAACTCTCACGTCCATACATGACTACTGGAAACCATCATCTGTGCTGGTTATTAATTCTTTCAGGGGTAAAATCTGCTGTCCTCTGTCTGCAGAGCAGGTCCCTGTGAGCTGTGATTCCTCCTGCCATGTGGTTGCTATTGGTCCTTTGCTCTTCTTTCTTATGCCTAGCCAGCTCTGTAAGACTGGCTCAGCTTTGCAGGTCTGCGTGAAGAGAGCCTGAAACAGGACCTTCATATGGTGCCTGCAAAGGCTAGGGACACTGGTTACTCAGCCTGCTCTTACCTTCCTGGTGAGAGAAACTCTGAGTGATGCTGGTTTGAAGGATGGAATGATGCCACCAAAATGACAGTGTCTTGGCATGGTCAAACTTCTAAGAGTACTCCAGATCTTTCTGGAGCTGTTCTTATTACTGATCACTGTCTACATTTTGGTCTTTTCTTTAAGAGGATGGAGGCTGCTGTCTCCTACATCAGCATTTTGGTAATGGCATGTTTGAGCTCTTTATTCCTTGAGAGAATGGTTTTGAGTGTAGAATTTTAGATTGGCAATTATTTTTTTCCCCTTTTCGTAAATCTAAAGTTTCAATCTACTCCACCCTGGCATCTCTTTTTGTTCTTGGGGATTTAGATGTTAGTATAGGTGTTTCTCAATTTTATATGCCTAATCTTTATCTCAGTGTTTTTCTTTTTGTCAATTTTCTGCTGTTACTGTCCATTTTAGTAAAAGTAAGCTAGGTATGTTGTAGTAAAAAAAACAAAATTTATCCTTGTATGACAAGTTCTGTTCACTTTGGCAGGACTTCTGCTATCATAATTCTTCAAGCACTCACGTTGATGAATGCTCCACAATTTCATTATGCTACCACTGCAACACGAGGCTTCAGTATTTGCTGAGGTAGAAAAATATATTGGCCCTTAATGTTTCAGTGTGGAACTGACATCATTTGTTCTTGACTTCATTGAATGATCCAGATCACAGGGTTATGCTTAACTTCAAACAGGCAAGGAAGTAATACTATTTCCACATGTTCATAAAGTGTTGCTGAACACAAGTAATGTCTCCATCTATGATGTTCCTACAAATGAACTCCTTTTTATATGCAGAAATCAGAGTTGTCTAAGTTAATGGCTAAAATGTCATCTGATAACTTTTGTCAAATTCCATTTGTTAGATGCACGTTACTAGGTACATTCGAGTGTGGATTACAAAAGGACATGAACGCCAGATGGCAGGAATAGCAGGACATTTTAGAGCCTGTTTCCACAACTCTCTGTTTCTAAGCTGGATGAGATGCTCCCTATGGACAGGGAAGTAGACGGAGGATTCCTCCCTGGATCCCAGGCCATGAGCTGTAACTGAGATGGAGAAGCTGGGCCCTAGTAGCCTTGGGCACACCTACAGGGAGGGCAGCATCCAGAGTCTCTGAAGGCCTGTCCTCGGTGGTGTCCCTGGAGCTGGTTCTACAGGCTCCTGAGAAACACCTGTGCCTCCCTTCTTGCTCCATGTTCAGTGATGGCACATTGGGAGCCTAGAGTCGGCCACAGGGGGAATATTTATACCACAGAAGTCAACAAATACTATATACCATGCACTTTTTTTGCTCCTCAGAGAGCTAATATTTTAAATACTTATATAACTGCAAGTCTCCTAAAATCTCTCCTGTGTCCTGTGTCTGTGTGTCTTTTGCAGCTCTGGAGCTGAGGTTGAAGGATGGAGCCCATCGCTGTGAGGGGAGAGTGGAAGTGAAGCACCAGGGAGAATGGGGCACAGTGGGTGATCACCGCTGGAGCTTGCAGGATGCCTCTGTAGTGTGCAGACAGCTGGGGTGTGGAGCCGCCATTGGTTTTCCTGGAGGGGCTTATTTTGGGCCAGGACTTGGCCACATTTGGCTTTTGTATACTTCATGTGAAGGGACGGAGTCAACTGTCAGTGACTGTAAGCATTCTAATATTAAAGACCATCATAATGATAGCTATACCCATGATTGGGATGCTAGAGTAGTCTGCTCAGGTAAGTCCTGTCTGGTCTGTGTGGGGATCTCTAGCAGGAAAAGCCTCTGTCTTATCACCAGAATGACTCGAGATTATGGATACAGCCTTTAGAACATGCTTGGGTGAAAGGTCTTTGTGATGTGTCACAGGAGGCAGAGAGGTGAGGTCAAAAGTTTCATACAGATTCAGCTTCTGGATTCAACCTCTGTGACACAGTCTCATCATGGTAATTGTTCTGTTTTCTTTGATGTAATGGTCACTCTGGTGTAGCTACATGGTGGGGGCAGGGGTCATAGATGAGTTTTGGGCAACAAAGTTTATCATACTCATAGGGTCTAAAAGTCACAGTCACACACTCCATCATGTTGGCATGTGGAGGATGTGCCAATAGAACAGGCTCAGCCAAGCAATGGTGACCCCAAATGGCATGTGAAGACCCATGGACAAGTGACCATACCAGGGGTCAGGATGCAGTTACATAAGGAAAAGGTGTGAAGGGATTTCACTGGTGCATTTAAATGTCTCTAGGTCACAGTCAGAGGAAGCCAGAAGTGGGACTCGTGGCAGGGAACAGTCTCATCACACTGGTGCACCTGATCAGGAGAGTGGGGAGCTCACATCACGTTTGCAGGGATGTTGAGGGAGCAGAAAATGTAGTCTTGAAGTTTACAACACAGTAGCTGAAGCACATCACGCATATGAGGCAGTGAAACTAAGAGGACCTGAAATGACTCCTAAGAAGTGTTCAGTGCTGTCTAAGTGTGTCAGGTATGGCCTAAATCAAATCCCTTATGATTATACAGTGGAAGTGAGAAATAGATTCAAGGGACTAGATCTGACAGAGTGCCTGGTGAACTATGGATGGAGGTTTGTGACATTGTACAGGAGACAGGGATCAAGACCATCCCCATGGAAAAGAAATGCAAAATGGCTGTCTGGGGAGGCCTTACAAATAGCTGTGAAAAGAAGAGAAGTGAAAAACAAAGGAGAAAAAGAAAGATATAAGCATCTGAATCAGAATTCCAAAGAATAGCAGGGTGAAATAAGAAAGACTTCCTCAGCGATCAATGCAAAGAAATAGAGGAAAACAACAGAATGGGAAGGACTATAGATCTCTTCAAGAAAATTAAAGATACCAAGGGAATATTTCATGCAAAGATGGGCTCGATAAAGGACAGAAATGGTATGGACCTAACAGAAACAGAAGATATTAAGAAGAGGTGGCAAGAATACACAGAACTGTACAAAAAAGATCTTCACAACCAAGATAATCTCGATGGTGTGATCACTCACCTAGAGCCACACATTCTGGAATGTGAAGTGAAGTTGGCCTTAGAAAACATCACTACAAACAAAGCTACTGGAGGTGATGGAATTTCACTTGAGCTCTTTCAAATCCTGAAAGATGATGCTGTGAAAGTGCTGCACTCAATATGCCAGCAAATTTGGACAACCCAGCAATGGCCACAGGACTGGAAAAGGTCAGTTTTCATTACAATCTCAAAGAAAGGCAATGCCAAAGAATGCTCAAACTACCGCACAATTGCACTCATCTCACATGCTAGTAAAGTAATGCTCAAAATTCTCCAAGCCAGGCTTCAGCAATATGTGAATCGTGAACCTCCAGATGTTCAAGCTGGTTTTATAAAAGGTAGAGGAACCAGAGATCAAATTGGCAACAGCCACTGGATCATCAAAAAAGCAAGAGAGTTCCAAAAATACATCTATTTCTGCTTTACTGACTATGCCAAAGCATTTGACTGTGTGGATCACAGTAAACTGTGGAAAATTCTGAAAGAGATAGGAATACTAGACCTACCTGACCGGCCTCTTGAGAAACCTGTATGCAGATCAGGAAGCAACAGTTAGAACTGGACATGGAACAAGAGACTGGTTCCAAATAGGAAAAGGAGCCCATCAAGGCTGTATATTGTCACCCTGTTTATTTAACTTATATGCAGAGTACATCATGAGAAACACTGGGCTGGAAGAAGCACAAGCTGGAATCAAGATTGCTGGGAGAAATATCAATAACCTCAGATATGCAGATGACACCACCATTATGGCAGAAAGGGAAGAAGAACTAAAAAGCCTCTTGATGAAAGTGAAAGAGGAGAGTGAAAAAATTGGCTTAAAGCTCAACATTCAGAAAACGAAGATCATGGTATCTGGTCCCATCACTTCATGGGAAATAGATGGGGAAACAGTGGAAACAGTGACAGACTTTATTTGGGGGAGCTCCAAAATCACTGCAGATGGTGACTGCAGCCATGAAATTAAAAGACGCTTACTCCTTGGAAGGAAAGTTATGACCAACCTAGATAGCATATTCAAAAGCAGAGACATTACTTTGCCAACAAAGGTCCATCTAGTCAAGGCTATGGTTTTTCCAGTAGTCATGTATGGATGTGAGAGTTGGACTGTGAAGAAAGCTGAGCATTGAAGATTTGATGCTTTTGAACTGTGGTGTTGGAGAAGACTCTTGAGAGTCCCTTGGACTGCAAGGAGATCCAACCAGTCCATTCTGAAGGAGATCAGCCCTGGGATTTCTTTGGAAGGAATGATGCTAAAGCTGAGGCTCCAGTACTTTGGCCACCTCATGCGAAGAGTTGACTCATTGGAAAAGACTCTGATGCTGGGAGGGATTGGGGGCAGGAGGAGAAGGGGATGACCAAGGATGAGATGGCTTGATGGCATCACCGACTCGATGGATACGAGTTTGAGTGAACTCCACATGTTGGTGATGGACAGGGAGGGCTGGCGTGCTGCAATTCATGGGGTCGCAAAGAGTTGAACACGACAGAGTGACTGAACTGAACTGAAGTGTGTTTGACCTGTGCCGAGGTGGATGCAGTAAAGACAGCAGTGAAGTGGTGTGAGTGGGTAATCACAGTATTTAGAAGGGGATTCTACTTGCTATCACAATTGTAGGTTGGATATCCAGGATATTAATCCCATCAGAGCAGCTGGGCTGGAGAAGATATTGTCAGTTATCACAGTGAACTCCCTAAGGTAAGAGGCTGGGCTTTGGCCAGTATCATCCCATCTGATGAGATGGTGGGACAGTGGAGCCCTGAGGTCGTCTGCAGTAGGCCCTTAACACCACAGCCAATCAGCTATTGGGTGTTATGTCCAGGAAGATCTTTGGAAAAGTGATCTTTTCTAATCTCACCTTCAGAATATTTGATGATTCTCGTTGAGGCCCTTAACAAAACAATTCTTTTCCTTTTTAAAAAGTACTTCATTGAGGTATGACTGATATACAAGACTGCTTGATAAGTATGCATTTGTGAAACTGTTACAGCACTTATGTCATAAATCTATTCATCTCTTCAAAATGTTTCCTTCCATTCTCTTTGTTATTCTTATAAAAAATAATTATTTTCAAGGTGCATTTTAATTTTAGTTAGAAGCTTTTGTTTTAAACAAACCTGTTTTCTGGCATCTCAAGTAAACTTCCTCATTGTCACAGTGTCCTAATCATGGTTCCAACTGCAGAGAATTTGTGGAAACACTACAGGTGTCTCTACCTTATTTTGATAAATCAGCATCTGAATGAAAGTGGAGTGTGTGATGTTGGAACTTTGTGTGCAATTAGAAGTCCCAATGTTACCATCCTAAGAACACTGATGTCTTGATATTAATTCCAGTTAAGACACACTTAAAAGTAGAGAATTGGAGAGTGCTCTGATATTTAAACCCTGGCTCAGAGGTTAAAGCATCTGCCCGTAATGCAGGAGACCTGGGTTCGATCCCTGGATCAGGAAGATCCCCTGGAGAAGGAAATGGCAACCCACTCCAGTATTCTTGCCTGGAGAATCCCATGGACTGAGGAGCCTGGTGGGCTACAGTCTACGGGGTTGCAAAGAGTCAGACATGACTGAGCGACTTCACTATATATATACACTATTCCCTGACTACCATTGCTCTAACTTCGGCTCTCACATTTTTATGAATGGTTCCAGGTTTCTTCTATTTCTCTTTCTGTCACTAGTTTGCTCCCCCTGTTCTGTCTTTTCTGAATTGCCAGACATGTTTTAATGATGTGAAGATAAGTCAAAGTGGTGGTGATGTAGCAAAATAATATTAGAATAGCATGTCTTTTCATTATCTTAATCAAAACTGAACACTTGGGAGTCAGGTATGGAAGAGAGATTTCAGCCTCAGTAGTGGATTGTTGGAAGTGAGGTACCATGTTTAGGAGAAATCTGGAGTAGAAACAATGACCCAAGAAGAATGTAGAGAAGCTTGTTTGCAATGAGATTTGTGAGGGGCTATACAAATTGAGAAGGACTGTGGTGCAAGTGTGCTAAGTTGCTTCAGTCCTGTCCTACTTTTTGCAGCCCCATTGACTGTAACCCAGCAGGGTCCTCTGTCCATTGTATTTTCCAGCCAAGAATAATGGGTTGCCATTTCTTTCTACAGGGATCTTCCTCACCCAGGGATCAAACCTGGGACTCATACATTGCAGACAGAGTCTTGATTATTGTCCCAACCACCAGGGACTACAGTACTGAAGTGCAAAATGGTGAGGGGATGAAAATACAAGGATAGCAGGAGGGGAGTTCAAGGAGATCAAGATCCAGGTCAACTCACACATTCACAGCGTAGCCTCTGTGTTACACTTCCTTCCTGCCCTCCTTCCTTCCCTCCCTCTCTTCCTTTATCTTGTTGTGGGAGTCATTTCTGAGCTCTGTAGAAGTGCTAGCGTTTGGAGGTTGAAGTTTTCTTTGTAGATTTTGTTTATTTAACAAATATAAGATTACTCATACTTCTCTCTTTTTTTTTGTATCAGATTTTGGTGAGTTGTATTTCACAAGTAATTTGTCTTCAAGGACTTGGTCCATTTTATAAAAAGTTTTTCAAATTAGAATAACACTGTTTCATATCTCATATCTTTAGATGTCGGCAAGATCTAAGTAGTACTGGTTCATATCTTGTATCTTTAGATGCTGGGAAGATCTATAATGATATTCCACCTTTTGTTACTGGTTTTGTTAATGTCTGTTCCCTCTTTTTTTCCTTAATTGGTTTTGCTAAAAGATTATCAGTGTTAACATTCTTTTTAAGAGAATCACTAATGGACTCCATTGATTTTCTTGATTGTGTATTTGCTTTCTACTTAATTGATTTCTATGCTCAGTTTTCATTCCTCTTTTTCAGTTATGGTTTTCCCTGATAGCTCAGTTGCTAAAGAGTCTGCCTGCAATGCAGGAGACCCTGGTTTGATTCCTGGGTTGGGAAGAGCCCCTGGGTGGGAAGAAGGGATAGTTTACCCTCCAGTATTCTTGGGCTTCCTTTAAGGTTCAGCTGATAAAGAATCCACCTGCAATGCGGGAGATCTGTGTTCGATCCCTGGGTTGGGAAGATCTCCTGGAGGAGGGAAAAGCTACCCACTCCAGTATTCTTGCCTGGAGAATCCGAGGACTGTATAGACCATGGGGTCACAAAGAGTCAGACATGACTGAGCGACTTTCACTTTCACTTTTCAGTTATGATTGTTGTTGCTTTTGTAGATTCTTGAGGTGGAGTCTTGGATCATTTCCTTCTGTTTCTATTTTTATTCTAATGTACACATCATGGAAACCTCAAGGTTCTAAATTTTCTTCTAAGCATCACTTTCTTTTTAACCCACCAGTTTTGATAGTATATAATTTCTTTTGTATTTTATTGCCATAAAATATTTCTATTTCTCTGAATGTATTCTTTGTCTTACACTCTGATTTTGTATGATATTAATATACATACTATATACAGCTTACTCTGATTTGTGTTTGCATGGTATATAATTTTTTACCTCTTTAATATGTTTCTGTGTTTCTATTTAAGCATATATGTATTTATAGACAGTATATTGTTTTGTCTTTTTTTATCTGCTCTGATAATCTTGTTTTTTATTTGGAGTAGTTAAATTATTTACATTTAATGTAGTTGTTGATATAATTGGAATTAAGTATACTTGCCTGCTATTTGTTATATCTTTTTTTGGTTCCTATTTTAATCTTTGAGTTTATTTTATTATTTTCTTTTAAATACTCTATTGGTTTATTAATCATATCAGATTTTTAGGAGATTATAATGCTGAATTAGTTTTCCATTTTTAAAATAATTTTTATTTATTTGTGCCTCTGCTGGGTCTTCACTGCTGCATGGGCTTTTCTCTAGTTGTGGAGATCAAAGGCTCCTCTCTAGCTGCAGCATGAGGCTCTCACTGCGGTGGCCTCTCTTGCTGTGGAGCACAGGCTCTATGGGGCACAAGCTTCAGTAGTCATGGCTCCCGGGCTCTAGAGCACAGGCTCACTAGTTGCGGTGCACACGGGCATAGCTGCTCCATGGTATGTGGGATTTTCCTAGACCAGAGGTCGAACCTGTGACTTCTGCATTATCAGGTGGAGTCTTCAGCACTGAGGCACCTGGGAAGCCCAATGTTGAATTATTAATCTTCAGTTACATTTTACTTTGAGATGATATAATGTCCCAACATGCAATGTCAGTCACTATAGTTTTCTTCCACTTCCCTGTTCTTGCCTTTGGTACCATCATTGTCATACATTCTACTCATAAATTTATTATGAATATAGTTTGCTGCTAATATTTTTGCCTTAAATCTTCTAATAGAGAATCAACATTTAGCACAGTCTCTATAGCTTTGAGAGGAACCATGTTTTCATCTGCTGTCATCTCCCTTTAGCTTGAAGAACTTTCTGAGGCAGTTTTGTATCGTGTGTGTCTGGCGGCCTCCAATTCTATCATCTCTCATTTACCCGAAATCATTTTAATTTTCATTCAGTTTTGAAAAGTATTTTCTTGGGTGATTCAATTCTTGGTTAACAAATGCCCAACCCCAATACTTTACATATGTTTTTACATTGTCATCTGACTTTCATTGCTTCCAACAAAAAGTCAGGAAGTAATACTTATCCTTTTGTTCCCTGTATATAATGTGTCAAACTTCCTTGGCTGCTCTTAACATATTTTGGTTTTGTTTATTGAATTTCAGTAATTACATTGTCAAGTTTTCTGAGAATGGTTTCACTATCTTGTCTGGAGTTTGTTTAGCTTTTTGGATCAGTGGGTTTACAGTTTTCAATAACTTTGGGAAAATGTCATTTATCTTTTCTTAATATTTTTCTACACATCCCTTATTCTGAATCTCCAAATACACATACTTTATATATTTTTATATTATCCCACATGCCATTGAGTTTCCATTCATATTTCTCTGCCTTTTTACTCTGTTTGGTTCAGTTTAGATAGTCTCTACTGCTGTGTTTTACTTCCCAATTCTTTTATTCTGCAATGTCTAGTCTCTTGTGTAATTAATCCAAATAATTATTCATTCCAATACTGTATTTTTCAGTTTCAGAAGTCTCATTTGTTTATTTTCCCTAGTTTTTCTCCCTGTTTATTTTTATGCTTCATTAAGCATATTGATATTAGGGGTTTAAGGAGCTCTTCAGTCAATTCAATCATTTCTGTAATTTCTGAAGCTACTTTAATTGATTGTTTTTTAAAAATGTGTTATGGGTTACATTTTTCCCCTTTGGAAATTCTAATAATTTTTTTGGTTGGATGTTGGGCATCACTAAGCAGTCTTATACCAGGAAGAACTTTAGAAATAAATAATCAGAACATACCCAGAAATCAGGGAATTGTACTTGATGAATTAAATAAAGTTGTTTCATTGGGTTATCTTCATTCACTTCAAAATGTGTTCCTTTGATGTCCAAACGATGAACTTTTATTTTGGTTTTCCTCCTTTAGTTTCAAAACTTCCTTGATCTCACCTTGCCTGCCATATGCCCCACCTACACCCTACTTCTTCAGCAGTAGCTACCCTTTCTGATTTTCTTTTCCATCCATCTATATCTTTTAAAATGGTGTTTGCTTGTCTGAAGTGGGAGAAATGAGGAAGAATAGCAGCTTAGGTAGTAGATGGGAGAAGAGGGTGATGTAGTATGCTAACAACCTATTCAATGAGTCTTTCCCACAAATATGTGCATATTGTATCAATATTGAGGCTTTTTCAACTTGGAACTCTCCAAATTATGGCTTGTTTGCTCACTTCCTCTTCCTCCTCCTTCTTCTTCCTCCTTTTAGAATTGTAAAACATTCAACATGTCATCTTCTTTTAGAATTATAAAACATTCATGAAATAAATTAAAGACAATATGATCAACAGAAAGTTATTCTGTGCTTCTGGCCTGGAAGAATTAATGTTGTTAATATGCCTATATTTGTAAAGTGATCTACAGTTTTAATGCAAGTCCTATCTAAATCCTAAAGACATTCTTTATAGAAATAGAGGAACAATCTTAAAATATGAGCATGTGGTTTAATTTTTATATATTCATGAATTTCCTGGTTTCTTATCATTATTGCATTTTAGTTCCATTCCATTATGGTCATGTAAGATACTTGGAATTATTTGAATATTTTTGAATTTGTTAAGACTTATTTGTAACCTAGCTTGGAGAATATTCCATGTGTACTTGAGAAGAATGCATATTTTTCTGTGGTTAGAAATAGTACAATGATAGCATTAAAATCAATTCTTATCAGCCCTTAGCATTTTCTATGAGTCCTGTTTCAGAAGAAAAACCTTTAATAGGAGACGATGTGGAAACTGAGCTGTCTGGTAAACTCCAACTGAGAACACACTCTCTCCGAGGTTCTTTGACAAATCCTAGGATTTCAAGAGAGACGGCTGGGACTCTCAATGACTCTCTGAGTTTTCGTAACTCATTTTCTTTCCCACTGAGGTCACTGAAGAAATTCATGAAATTTTTTGGCATCGAAAAGTATCAGAAAGACAAGATGTGATGACATAAATGTGAATTAGTGATAGTGTCCATATTTCTTCTCTGGAGCTGTCACCCATCTAGAGGTTGGCATGCCCTCATGGATCCAGCCTCAGGACTTTCCCTAGCCTAAGTCACTAGAGGACTAGCTCCTGAGAGGAAAAACTGGTCAGAATATTAGCCCCACATGTCCCATGAAAGCTTTCTAAGCTTGTCTGGATGCTAGGTCTCTCTCTCATAGCCCACGTCCCTCTGGGTGGCTTCTGGTCTGCGTATCTCTATGTTCCAGTGCCTGCATATTATATACTATCCTTGGATCTGAGGGTCCTAGGCTGCTAAATGAGAAATTCACTTCTCCAGCCAATGCCAAAGCACGTGTTTCCAGTATTCAGCCATTCCAATGATCTGAATTGGGCTCTGTAGTTTCTAGGCTCCTAGACCTACGAATTCAGATTTCTAACCAGTCTCAAAGTGTCTGTTCTTGGGATTCAGTCATTCCAAACTGACCTTGTAATCCTCCTGGATTTCTCTTCAGAAACCTGCTGATGAAAATTCAATTAAGACATTAACTGTCAAAGACTCTCTACGTGCTCTACTTCTAAAAAGAAAAACTTTCACACCACGGCCTGTAATGTGCGGTCTCAAGTCAGTACCATCAACACTCACAGGTTTTGTTGTTTCCTCTTAGGATTTGTGCGTCTGGCTGGAGGGGATGGACCCTGCTCAGGGCGAGTAGAAGTGCATTCTGGAGAAGCCTGGATCCCAGTGTCTGATGGGAACTTCACACTCCCCACTGCCCAGGTCATCTGTGCAGAGCTGGAGTGTGGCAAGGCTGTGTCTGTCCTGGGACATGAGCTCGTCAGAGAGTCCGATGGCCAGGTCTGGGCTGAAGAGTTCAGGTGTGAGGGCGAGGAGCCTGAGCTCTGGGTCTGCCCCAGAGTGCCCTGTCCAGGGGGCACTTGTCACCACAGTGGAGCTGCTCAGGTTGTCTGTTCAGGTGAGATGCACATCAGGCCTTTCACCTCTGTGAACACCCTGCTCAGGTGAGAAAGTCATGTGATTTTGCTGAAACTCTGTCTTCTTCTACCAGCATACTCAGAAGTCCGGCTCATGACAAATGGCTCCTCTCAGTGTGAGGGGCAGGTGGAGATGAACATTTCTGGATGATGGAGGGCGCTCTGTGCCTCCCACTGGAGTCTGGCCAATGCCAATGTTGTCTGTCGTCAGCTCGGCTGTGGAGTTGCCATCTCCACCCCCAGAGGACCACAATTGGTGGAAGATGGAGATCAGATCTCAACAGCCTGATTTCACTGCTGGGGGGCAGAGTCCTTCCTGTGGAGTTGTCCTGTGACTGCCCTTGGTGGTCCTGACTGTTCCCATGGCAACACAGCCTCTGTGATCTGCTCAGGTAAGAGAGAGGGAAGGGCTACTGGTACTCAGGATGCTCCTGGAGTGAAATGTCCCCAGTAGCAGAGAGGGAGGGAAAATGACTTCAAAGTCAGATACTTCATGGTAAAATATGGATCTCATTGTTCATTCATTTTTCAGGCCAGGGCAAGAAGTGTGAAGGGGAGTAATATATTTTAAAGCAATATTGTTGCTTACATGCAATCATAGAAAACAATGTATGAGCAGTAAGTATAGACCTCAGTATGAACCCCAGCCCAGAGCAGCAAAGAGAATGTCCCCAGCACCATAGTCACTGTCGTCCCCAGTATCTGTGTCCTCCCTCCTCTAAAGGGAAAATCACGTAGCTAACTTCTGCTAACATAGTGTTTTACCAATGTTTGAACTTTCTATAAAAGGATGCCGTATGTTGCATTTTTTGTATCTAATTTCTTAGCCTCAAAATTATGTTTGGGTTTCACACATGATGTTTATTGTAGTACCTTACCTTTTTTTTTTTTTTTAATGACTTTAGAGTATCAGTACAGGACCATGTACTAATCCATTAGACTGACAGTAGATATCTGAGCTGTTTCCGGTTCTTGACTATTACAAATATGATGCGACAACTTACCATGACAGTGTCTTTGGAAGCAAATTGTGTTACTTATTTTCCACGTTTAACCCTTGGTCTTTTATTTTCATATTCTTAATCAAATGGTGTCCTTTGATGAACTCACTTCTAAGTCTTATGGAAACATAACTTACCAACTTTTTTCTGTATATTTAATGCTTGTTATATACTTTAAAAAAGAATTTTGCCTACTCGAAGATCTTAAAAACATTCTCTAAGAGTATCTTATGGAAATTGTATCATTTTACTCTTGCATATCATTGTGCATTCCACTGGGATTGATATCTGTGTAAGATAAGGGTCAGGTTTTACATGGACATCCAGCTGACTGAGAATCTTTTTCTGAAAAGACTCTTCCCCACTGCAGTGCTGCCTTCATCATAAGCAGAAGGGCAAGTATGTCTGTCTTATTTGAGACTCTCTATTCTGTCCCATGTTGTCATTTGTCTATCCTTGCACTAATACTGCATTTTCTTAATTATGATAACTTCATAGTTGTTGTTCAATTGCCAAGTCATGTCTGACTCTTTGTGACCCCATCGACTACAGCACACCAAGCTTCCGTGTCCTTCACTATCTCCCTGAGTTTCAAACTTTGTAGTAAGTCTGAATAATTTTAATTTACAAGAGTTACTTTATATTAACTCCTCTAACATCGTTGCTTTTCTTACCAACTGTGCTGGTCATGGTTGGTTGCTTGTATTTTGTATGAATTTAGAAATCAGTGTGTCATTTTTCACCAAAAGAAAAGCTTAAGGGTATTTACATTGAGATTAGGTTTAGAAATTTGAGAGGAGACATAGAAATTTGAGGATGACTGACACTGACAATGTTGAGCTCCCTAAATCATTGACATAATGCATCCCTCCATTCAGTTAGATCTTGAATTTCTCTCAGAGATTTTGCCCATCTTCTACTAGGTTTTCCCTAGGTATTTTATTTTTGATGTTATGAGTATTTTTGTGAAAGTGTCCTGGCCATGAATTCTCTTTGACTTGTTTTCATCTTTTAATTTTTTTTAATTTTGATGTAATTGAGACTTATAAAGATAATATAAAAGTTCCCTGAAGACCTTTACCTGGATTTCTCAATGTTAGTATCAACATTTTCTTTAATCTCTTTCTCTCTCTCTGTCCTTCCTTCTCTGTTCCCCTTCTGCCCCATTTCTTCCTGAATATGCAAAATCTTTCTGAATTAAGTTGAGGACATGATGTTCCTTTACTTTTAGGACACTTCTGGGAATTTCCTTACAGAACCAGAGTTCAGTCAAGTCTTTAAATGACTTCAGCTCCAGGTGACATCTAGTTGAGCACTGAAAGACCGGACTGAAAGACTGCCAAACCAAGGCTTGTTTTGATTAATGACCCAAAGTCATAAGCAAAATGAAGTATATATATTTTTCCTTCAGCTACTAAATTTTGCCTTTCCATAATGCTCAAATTGCTAACATCCGTTGGATCACAGAAAAAGCAAGAGAGTTCCAGAAAAACATCTACTTCTGCATTATTAACTACACCAAACCTTTGACTATGTGGATCACAACAAACTGTGGAAAATTCTTCAAGAGATGGGAATACCAGACCATCTTACCTACCTCCTGGGGAATCTGTATGCACGTCAAGAAGCTACAGTTAGAACTGGATATGGAACGACAGACTGTTTCCAAACTGGCAAAGGAGTATGTCAAGGCTGTATATTGTCACCCTGCTTATTTAACTTATATACAGAGTATATCATGCTAAATGATGGGCTGGATGAACCACAAGTTGGAATCAAGATTGCAAAGAGAAATATCACAGACCTCAGATATGCTAATGATACTACCCTAAGGCAGAAAGTGAACAGGAACTGAAGAGCCTCTTGATGAAAGTGAAAGAGGAGAGTAAAATAGTTGGCTTAAAACTCAACATTCAAAAAACAAAGATCATGACATTCGGTCCCATCACTTCATGGCAAATAGATGGGGAAACAGTGGAAAAAGTGACAGACTTTATTTTGGGGGGTTCCAAAGTCACTGCAGATGGTGATTGTAGCCTTGAAATTAAAAGATGCTCACTCCTTAGAAGAAAAGCTATGACCAACCTAGATAGCATATTAAAAAGCAGAGACATTGGTTTGCCAACAAAGACCCATCTAGTCACAGCTATAGTTTTTCCAGTAGTCATGTATGACTCTGAGAGGTGAACCATAAAGAAGGCTGAGTGCTGAAGAACTGATGCGTTTGAACTGTGGTGTTGAAGAAGACTCTTGAGAGTCCCTTGGACTGCAAGGAAATCAAACCAGTCAGTCCTGAAGGAAATCAGTCCTGAATATTCATTGGAAGGACTGCTGCTGAAGCTGAAGTTCCAATATTTTGGCCACCTGATGTGAAGAACTGACTCATCTGAAAAGACCCTGATGCTGGGAAAGACTGAAGGCAGAAGGAGAAGGGGACAACAGAGGATGAGATGTTTGGATGGCATCAGCGACTCAGTGGATATGAGTTTGCGCAAGCTCTGGGAGTTGGTGATGGACAGCAAAGACTGGTATGCTGCAGTCCATGGGGTCGCAAAGAGTCAGACATGACTGAGTGACTGAACTAAGCTTTTGGGGAAAATCTGCTATACAACAATATAACCAGAAACTGAATCTCTGATTTGAAAAATATCCTCTGATCTTGCATTTTGATATTGGTACCTTATGCTGAGCTAATGTGTGGCTACACGTATTCTTTAGTTCTTAGTTTCTGGTAACAAGCTTTTGTGCTCCAGAAGTATTCGGTTTTTGTTATCATTTCTCTACAAAGATACACATTTTGTCAGTGCTTAATTCCACAAGCACTTTAATCATGGCTATTTGAATTCTCTGTCAGGTAACTCTAGCAGCAGAAAACTCTGGGAAATTCTTTCTAGTGTCTCCTTTTTCCTTTCCATTTTTTATGAGATCTATTTTATATGTGTTTGTTTTAAAGACAGATATTGAAGAAACTGTAGAACTCCTTCAGAAAGAATTTTGTTTTACTTCTACTTAAGTGTAGATTTGGGCTTCCCTGGTGGCTTAGATGGTAAAGCATCAAAGCTGGAGACATGGGTTACATTTCTGGGTTGGGAAGATCCCCTAGAGGATGGTGTGGTAACCCACTCCAGATTTCTTGCCCAGAGAATCAGCATGGACAGAGGAGCCTGGAGGGCTACAGGCCATAGGGTTGCAAAGAGTCAGACAAGACTGAGTGACTAAGCACAGCTCAGGGATAGATTCAGCGATAAGACATCTTACTTAACTCATTCTTACAGCAACGCTTGGCTTAAAACAAAAATTGTGGTACTGTCAGAAGCAGAACTCTCCTTGGAGAAGGTGAACACTAAGATTATGATAACTTTACTGCTGGGTCACAACTTTCATCTTAGGCTCCTTCACTAGGTCATTATTTCCCTTAAGTTTCCTGTTATTCAATCCTTCCAGACCTCTGATCATTGCTGTTTCTGCAGGAAATCACACCCAGGTGCTGCCGCAGTGCGACTCCATATCTGAACCAGCAGGCTCTGCGGTCTCAGAGGAGAGCGCCCCCTACTGCTCAGGGGAGGGTGACACAGGACAGAAAACCCTTCTCAACCCTGGGGGCGCCGCCCCATCGGCCCGTTTCTCTCTCCTCAGACAGCAGGCAGCTCCGCCTGGTGGACGGGGGCGGGCCCTGCGCCGGCAGAGTGGAGATCCTTGACCAGGGCTCCTGGGGCACCATCTGTGGTGACGGCTGGGACCTGGACGATGCCCGCGTGGTGTGCAGGCAGCTGGGCTGTGGAGACGCCCTCAGTGCCGCGGGGTCTGCTCACTTTGGGGCGGGATCAGGGCCCATCTGGCTGGACGACCTGAACTGCACAGGAAAGGAGTCCCATGTGTGGAGGTGCCCTTCCCGGGGCTGGGGGCGGCACGACTGCAGACACAAGGAGGACGCGGGGGTCATCTGCTCAGGTCAGCACTGCACACTGTCCATAGTTTGGGGGAGGGGTGGGGCTCTGGAGGACGGAGGTCTGAGCCCTGAAGGAGAGATGCTGAAAGGACTAAAGAAGGGCGTTTCCTCACATGGAGCCTGTCTTTTCAGCAGATGTGAAGAGGAGGTGCTTTCACTTCCTCCTGCAGCAGCTGAGATTCTGGTCCTTTCTTCTCAATAGTGTTTCCTGTCAGAGCCGTTTCTCAGTTTCCCCGTGAAAGCAGGTCTCTCTCTCCAGTTCCCTGTGGTAGTACAGTCTGGAGATCCTGTGGATGGTGTAAGGAAAATACAGATTTACTCTGCTCAGTTCTGTGTGCTAGGAGTCTGATGAGGGTCTCTGTGGGCCAGCATCCCAGTGTCCACAGGGCTGCGTTCTTCCTGGAGGCCCCCTTTCCCAGCCTTTCCTGGTTCTGGGTGGTCTCGTTCCTGGGCTTGGGTCTTTCTTCTTCTCCAACAACAGTGCCTCTTCTGACCATTCTTTCTCACTCACATTTCCCTCTGACTGGAACTGGGAGAGGTTGTCCATTTCTAAGGATAGTGGGCTAGTTTAGTTTAGTTCAGTCACTCAGTCATCTCCGACTCTTTGCGACCCCATGAATCGCAGCACACCAGGCCTCCCTGTCCATCACCAACTCCCAGAGTTCACTCAGACTCACATCCATCGAGTCAGTGATGCCATCCAGTGATCTCATTCTCTGTCGTCCCCTTCTCCTCCTGCCCCCAACCCCTCCCAGCATCAAAGTCTTTTCCAATCAGTCAACTCTTCACATAAGGTGGCCAAAGTACTGGAGTTTCAGCTTTAGCATCATTCCTTCCAAAGAAATCCCAGGGTTGATCTTCAGAATGGACTTGTTGGATCTCCCTGCAGTCCAAGGGACTCTCAAGAGTCTTCTCCAATACCACAGTTCAAAAACATCAATTCTTCAGCGCTCAGCCTTCTTCACAGTCCAACTCTCACATTCATACATGATCACAGTAAAAACCATAGCCTTGACTAGCTGGACCCTAGTCGGCAAAGTNGGACAGTGAAACCCTCGACACTTTTGTTGCTCTTAGAGAAGGTTCTAGACCCCGGTGGGTAGATGGAATCCAGTGTCGGAAAACTGACACCTGTCTCTGGCAGTGTCCTTCTGACCCTTGGAAATACAGTTCCTGCTTTCCAAAGGAGGAAGCCTATATCTCATGTGCAGGTGACTTACTGTCTGTTTCTGTGTCTGTCTCAACCCCGAAGGACATTGTTAGAGTGATTTTATGCTTTCCAATCTAAGTGATGATTTTAAGTTGAGTCTACAAAATGTCTATGTGCCTGTGTCTGTGTGTGTGTTTGTATTTGTTGTGGGTGTGGAGACCAATAAATGATGAACAGTTACAGTTATTTCAGCTGATGATCACAATCAGTGAATGTTCAGCCCAGGAGATAATAAGCCTGTGTTTTCGCATGTCATTTGCACTGAGTCAGACCTTAGATAATCTTCTCTGGGGACAGGACCACCCCCAGCTGTCCCTGATCCACTGTTTCCCTGTTGTTTGCAGGAAGAAGACCCAGGAGCTGTCCAACTGCTGCCCCCTGCATAGGTATGTCAGCCCGCCCCCTCCCCTGTGGCTCCCAGGGGCTCCTTCCTCTCTCCAGGGGAGTCACAGGAGGGGCTGCTGCCTTTTCAGACAGAGAGAAGCTCCGGCTCAGGGGAGGAGACGGCGAGTGCTCAGGGCAGGTGGAGGTCTGGCACAGCGGCTCCTGGGGCACCGTGTGCGATGACTCCTGGAGCCTGGCAGAGGCCGAGGTGGTGTGTCAGCAGCTGGGCTGTGGCCAGGCCCTGGAAGCCGTGCAGGCCGCGACATTCGGCCCTGGAAATGGGAGCATCTGGCTGGATGAGGTGCGGTGCCAAGGCTGGGAGTCCTCCCTGTGGGACTGTGCTGCGGAGCCCTGGGGGCAGAGCGACTGCAAGCACGAGGAGGATGCTGGCGTGAGGTGCTCTGGTGAGTGAGGGGCTCGGTGTCCACCCTGGGTGAGCTGGGGCAGCGCGGGGGCAGTGGGCTGGGCCGGGCATGGTGAGGAGTTTGTGTTCAGAGAGTGTCTGGGTGCTGGGGCTCTGATCTAGCACAGTGAAGCTGGGAGGACTGGACACTGATGTCATGGAGACTGAGGGGGTGATTTCAGGGCTCAGAAGGGAAAAATGGGTTACCTTGTGATCTAGCTAATTCCCTTTACCCAATCTCCTGTTTTTCTCTTTAGGTGTAAGGACAACATTGCCCCCCACTACAGCAGGTACTGTGATCCATCCACGGTCAGGGGAGAATACTCAGATTCTGGTAACTTGTTCTGTGGGCTCTCTGACAACTCAGGAGGGGAAAGAGCCTGAGGAGTCCTGGCTGTTGGGAAGGAGCCAGGGCTTTATGTTGGGGAACGCCCCTGCCTTGGTTCCCGGGGCCACATGTTTCTCAGGCTTAGGATCCAAGAGAGTCTGGTTCTGGTGGTGCAGATTCTAAGGTTCTCCCACCTGCTCCTGGGTGTTGCTCCTAATCAGTGAGGTGCGCGTTTCAGGACTGTTTGATGCTCTGTCTCCTGAAGCCCAAGGAGAGGGGATGAGCCAGGTTCCCAGAGGCTGTCTCAGCAGGGCAGCTCCCTGACAATCCCCAGCTCTGTCTCAGGGCTCCACTGGCTAGGGTGGAGTTGACTCATCTCAGGACGAGACCTGGAGGAGCCCTATTAGTATATTTGTGTCTGAAGCTAGGATACCATCATCCAGAGCCCCCGGAAATGCTGGCACAGGGAGTTTCTCTGTGCCCAGGACCTTCTCCACACCCTGTTGCCTTGCTCTCCTTAGGGACCAGACCAGCCTTAACTCCTCTCTTTGGCATTTTCTCCCTGCCTGGGGTCCTCTGCCCCATCCTGGGGTCCCTTCTCTTCCTGGTCCTTGTCATCCTGGTGACTCAGCTGCTCAGATGGAGAGCAGAGCGCAGAGATGGGCTGCAGGGGGAACTGGGGACCAGGGAGAGTGTGTGGAGGCAGGAGATGGGGCAGGTGTGAGGAGGGGAACCTGGGCCAGGTCTCTGTTTTGAGTCTGTAGAGCTCCACGTGCTCCGTGCTGAGCTCTAAGGGCTGAGTAGACAGAGGTTCTTAGGACTGGGGTGTGTGCTCTCATATGTCATGGCATGTCCTGTGAGACCAGACAGAGTCAGGGCTGAGCTGTGAATTCCAGTCAGATAAGGGGAGAAGGTGCTGACACAGTGCATGGGGTGGGAGATGATGCTGAGGTCAAGGCAGACCCTGTGTTAGCATGGGGGAGATGAAGGTGGGTCTATTGGATCAGGGTGCCTGGGGCAGCATCTCTGACCTGCTGGGGGATCTCTCAGCCTTATCCAGCTATGAAGATGCACTTGCTGAAGCCGTGTATGAAGAGCTCGATTACCTTATGACTCAGAAGGAGGGTCTTCTGGGCAGCCCAGGTGGGTGTCTCTGCCTGCTTTCCTGGGACCTCTGGCTGTCACCTCCCATTGGCTGTGAACATCGTCTCAGCATCCACAGACCCCACGCGTGCCCAGGCTTACAAAGGCAGCTCTCCAAAGTGGCAGGATGGCCTCTCAGAGTCCCGTGAGCCCCCAGCCCCCATCTACATTGCAGGAGCCAGGCCTGTCCCTTCTCAGCCTTAACGCAGGTCCCATGGGTGTGGGGAGGGTCATTCCGTGTGTCATATGATGTTTTTCTCCACTTTAGGCTTCCTGTCAGATGGTGAGGACAACAATGACTCCAGATCTGCTCCAGGTAATAGAGGTGGACCCGCCTCAGCAGGGCTTTGGGGAGGAGAGTTTCCCTCATGGAGACAAGATGCAAGGGGAACAGTCTTCCTTTGAGGGACCAGAAGGATCCCTTGTGTCCAGATGGGGTCCATCCTTCCCTTTCTCTGGATGTTCTGTGATGTCTCACCTTGGGGCTGGGCTCTCTGTGTCCAGAATCACAACAGGCACACACTGGTTTTAAAAATAATTTCTGTAAAGCACAATTTGTCAAAATACTTTAGTAACGCTCAATGGTAGGAGAGTTACTTTGAGATATATATTTTCAAACAGGAAATATTAAGATATGTAAAATCATGTTTTGGTTTATGGACACATCAAAATGAAACATGGTCTTAGAGAAAAAACATCTTTTGAAACAACGAGTGACTGGTGCCTCTATTTAGCAGCTCAGAAACTCTGGGTCAGAAGGATCTTAGGTATTTCCCAGACCAACCCACTTACCGTGGTTTCATCTGACCCCTGCTCTGGCCTCAGAAGCCCTAGATCAGAGGACTGATGCCCCTGGTGAGGATTATGATGATGGTGAAGAGGTACCAGTGCCTGGGGCTCCTCCTGCCTCTCAGGGGAGCAAGGAGGAAGTGCTCCCAGAGAAGGAAGATGGGATGAGGTCTCAGACAGGTGAGTGGAGTTAGCTGATCCCCTGTAATCTTTGGTCTTTGTCCTGGAAAAGGTGAATTTGAGCTCTTCAATGCCCAGCCTCTCTGCAGTTTCAAAATATGGGTAATCTCATGCACTTGATGGGCCACCCTAGTGGCTCAGATGGTAAAGAATCCAACTGCAATGCAGGAGACTTGGATTTGATCACTGGATCAGGAAGAGCCCCCAGAGTAGGGAATATCTACCCACTCCAGTATTCTTGCATGGAGAATCCAATGGACAGAGGAGCCTGGTGGGCTACAGTTCATAGCATTGCAAACAGGCACAACTGAGTAACTAACACTTCACTTCTCAACCATTTGCCACCTTTAATGCTGTCAGACTCCTTGGGGGGTGCGGAATCACTCTACTTTTGGCATGTATGTCCCCATAATGCAACATAAATTTTCATTTTATTTGTAATATGCTTGCATTAAAGTTTATAGATTAGGGACTTTTCTGGTAATCCAGTGGTTAGGACTCTGCACTTTCACTGCTAGGGCCTCTGGGTTCAATCCCTGGTCAAGGAACTAAGATCCCACAAGCATTGTATAGTAGTCAAAAGAAATAGATAGCTTATAGATTAATTGAGCATATTTACCAAATCCAAAAGCAGACAAGTGTTTTGATAACATCTCTGTGCTGCCTTGCATGTGAAAGACAGAGATTTTTAAAATGTACTGCAGTATTGAAATTTGTGAGTCATCTGATAATGTAAGACGAGCTCTTTGTATAAGGTTGCAATGACATGTGCAAAGTCTGTGGTGTATGGTGGCCTTGACATTAAGCCATGTTGGTGGATCATTGACTCAGAGCTTATGGTTAGCTAAGGTCTAATTTCCTCCAGATATTTCAGTTGTCAAGAGAACACTCTTCCTCTGGAAGAGAGCATTTATCCATCTGAGGGCCTGTGTGGTCCCGGGAGGGGCCATCTGTGGATTCACCTGTGATACTCTTTGTGGACATTTGGGAACATGTGTCAAGATAACTAAGAGCAGAGCTGGTTTATGAGTGAGGAACTCAGATTTTCCCTGTGTCCACTCTGCCTCTCACTGTGATTTCACATCTGTCAGCTGTGAGAGAACATTTAGACTGTTGTTATGCTCTTACTGTTCCTGGGCATCTCCTTGCTATTGTGTAGCCTGGAAGCAGATCTTCCCAGAGCTCCTGTATGAGCACAGGTCTCCTGTGATGCAGAATTTCCATATGAACTGAGGCCCCGGGGACCACAGGGACCTGATCTGAGAGGACAGCCTGGATCCATCCTCACTGTAACTGGTGTGAAATAGGCTGAGCCTCCTGTCCACACCTGGCTCCCAGGGATGCCTTGTCATCATCACTTGTTTAATGCGCTTCCAACACCCTGTCCAGTTCCTTTGTCTCAGTTCTAATTATCCTTCTCTTTGCTTCTTCAGGCTCTTCTCTAAACATCTCTAGAGAGGACGCTGATCCTGGGGAAGGAGAAGAGAGCCCCTGCCTACTCCAGTGGGATAAAGGGGACCCTGGGTACAGTGATGTTGAACTCAGTGTCCCGGGACCATCCACAGTGACTTTCCTGTGATGTTGTATTAAATACAAGATGATGCCTCATATATTCTAATTGCCTGTATTTCAATAGAGGCTGACCTGTGATGGTGTTATATGGAAATTGCTCAAGATGAAATATTCTGATTAAAGTAACTTTTTCTTTTGCTTTGTTAATAATTACCAAGTTCCATGTCAAATGCTTTTAGAGGATTGGTCCTCAAACACCATTTTCCTCCAAGGAAATACACGATGAGTGCACTGCCCTGTTTTCTCACCTCCTTCAAAGGCT
>SJYQ01004290.1:105371-202125 GCA_006410935.1 Redunca redunca
AGGGGAGCCCTAGGACTGTACTCATAAAAATATAGGTTTTGAATGTGCCATTTTCTTGAGTTGAGGGAAAAAAATTCAGCAAAACTATTTCTTAACCAAAGGTGAAGTAGTTAATTATCTGCACGGAGCACTAAATCCAGGAATTAGATTTGTTCAGGAAATCAAGAAAAAACTTAGGGGGCTTAGAAATACATGCTGCCTTTTCATTAGTACAGGATTGGTGGAAGGTCAAAACAGGATCAAAGATGATGGATTAGCTAACTCAGAGGAAAGAAGAGCTGTTTAAGAATGAAGGTCAAGATGCTGAGAGAGAAATTTGGGAAACTGAGCCTGATGTAAAGGGAACAGGAGATGCACCAGGGGTGGGTGCTCTTAGACAGGACTTAGATCTAGTTGTTGGTCAATCAGAAATGGTGACTGAGAAACAACCAAGCCCAACAGAGGAAGCAAGGTGAGATCAGAGGGAGCAGCTTGGGATGAAGACACAGAAGGAAGGGGAGATCCAGGAAAGGACCTGCTTCACGTGACAGATTCTGTCTTCAAGTCTTCTTTCTCCTTTGTATCCATCAGAAGAGACTCTGCCCTGCTGCTGGAAAAAGTGACCCGCAAACCTCAGTGGCAACACACACACACACACATAAACATACATATACACACACCTACACAAATGAACACATACTTACATACTCATATACAGACACACACATACACACACACTCATCACAGCCTACAGACATCTGTGGTCTGTGAGGCTCTTGCACATGCACCATGTGGAACTTGCAGCCTCTGGGGCAGGAGAAAGAGAGAGACTAGAAAGTCACACTTGGGCTTTTCCTGCCTCCACTCAGAAGTGACACAGGTGACACCGCCCACGCTTCATTGGCCACAGTGAATCACCGGGGAGTAGGAATACAGCTATTTGACGAGCATTACTGTCTATCCACATCCTTCAGTAGAACTCCTGAGACGAGTGCTGTCAGTTTTTTCTCACCTTGGAGAAGCTTCTTAGATTCAGCTTTGTGCAGAGATTGAACGCGATCTGACCCTCTGGAGTGGGATTTGAAGGCATTTTCTATCTGGCTCCTTTGTCTGGTGTGTCTCTGACTCCTTACTCCACTTCAGCTTGTTCGAATGGGATTAATCAGATTTGTGTCTCCCCTGCCTCCACCTCCCTTCCCCACTCAGTATCACTAACTGCAGGGTGATTGTCAGCATTTATTCATGCATTCATTTCTTATCTGATATTTCTCAAGCTCTTTCTATGTGTCTTTACTTGACCTTATGGAGGCATTGAAGAACAAGACACAATACTTGCTCTCAAAAAACACCCCTTTAGAGACAAAAAGAAAGTTTTTACAGATTAGATAGACACAGCAGTAATTCTGAACTGGAAGAATTAGAAAGCGTTGACGGAGATGACAACTCTGTGCATTTAAAAACAAAGGAAGTTATACATATTTTCTTTCTGTAGTGGGCTTGAAAATGTGTCCTCTACATCCAAATATACATAAATGTGATATTTGCTAGTTTTATAATTGATTTCATCTTGTGCAGTAGCAAGGGGTGTTTACATGGACTGAAATTTCCATGAAGTTAACACAGACTCTCCCATTTAAAATTTGTCCCCCCAAGTTAGCTCAGATTTATGTTAATAATTATCTTGTCAACTCCGGTTCAAGTTCCCTGCTGAGCCTGGTTTTCCTCTATTTCAGGAGGCATCTTCTTGTCTTTCCTCCCACAGATGGTGTCTGGGATGAGGGGGCTTTTTCCTTTCCAACAGCTGCAGGGAAGGAAACTATGTCTACATCCTCTCCACTTAGAATCTGCTTGTCTTTGATTTAGTAGCATGGATCTGCTCTGGTCTCTGGGTATCTGATGTTGCACTATGGAGGAATGAAGGAGGCCAATTCAGTGCCATACTCTTTGTTTGATGTTGCCAGTAATATACTGTAAAGGGTTGAACAGAGATGATGGGTTGGACCTCAGTCAGCTCATGACCAGTTCATGACCAAGCTCATCACATGCCCTTGTGATGAAGAGGTCTTTAGTAAAGAAGCCTTTACAAATCTTGGTCCCAGCCATGCGAGGAACACAGATGGTGAGGTGGGTCTCCAATACTTTGGTGTAACAACTCAATTAATTGTTTCCTTTTGAAGTCATATAGTTCTTTTTTAATTCAAAAATATTTTGTACATTAGTCACTCTGATTGGTCCCAAAAATGCCCCTCTACCAAGGATATTTAATTATTAACTTTCCTAGCAAAGAGATTACTGAACCTCTGAAACCTCCATATTTTCATGGTGATTTGGGAATAATAATGCTACATATTGTATTGCTTTACAATCCATAAGACTGAATAAACAGTCTAAGTTAAAAGAACAGGATTCTTCCTGCTCTTTACTTCTGCACTTCTAATTCAATACAGAACTTGTTAAACTAAAATTTTTATAACAAAATTTCTTCCTGTTACAGTTATGTGTGGTTTGAACTGAAAATATGCCAAATGATAAATATATAAACATCCGGACCACATGGCCCTATCTGATTAAGACCAGAACAGGAGGCTTCATGGTGTTCACCTGTCAGTGTGCTGAGGTTTGTCTTCTTTATCTTCAGATATACAAAGATGCAGTGTTTATACTTATTTAGAACTGGCTCTCTCAGCACTGCTTTTGGATGGGGCTAGCCTTGTTTCTGGTATTTCAACTTACTGCATTCATTGCAGAGAAGTGTAGAAGTGAACCATACATAGCTTATGCCATTTAATCATATTGAAATATCATTACAAGAAGTGACACAACTTGCATTGTGCTGTTAAGTCCTCACACCAAGTTAAATTATATCTCAAAAGATTTCTTTTGATTGAAATGATTTGTGTAAAATACCTGGCTGACATTCATTCATTCAGGTATACAATAGACATCATTTAGGATTTTTAGTTAGCAGGCATTGGGGATAAGGAGGTGAATTAGACACAGAACCTTTACCAAGTTCACTTATAAAGTAAAATTAGCAAGTAAACAACTTAATTCATAAGGTTCACAATTGGTAAGGTCGAGGTTTGTGAGCAGTAGAACCTGTCTCTGGGGCACAGAGAGAAGGGGAGATGTGTGGAAGACTCACAACTCTGGCTCCAGTCACCGTCACAGCATGTGGTTCCTGGGAGAGTTCTGACAGCTCCAGGCAAGGCTCCAGGTAACAGAATTGAATTCCTGTTCTAGAGCCCTGGGGTTCCTGGGGTGGGATGGAGAGAGGGGCCCTAATATTGCTTCTCCGCCAAGACGAGGTACCACTGTGGACTGCTGGTTATATCTCTTACTAATGCCAACTGACTTAATTCTAACCAAAACTCTGTCATCTATACACAAGTATAACTCTCCTTTTACAGACAAAGCCACTATACAGAGAATGTAAGGACCCTGTTCAAGGTCACACACATGGCATGTGGCTGAGCTCTGAGTCAGGCCGGGGCAGACTGGTTCCTGAGCCTGTTCTCCTGACCCTTGAAGTTCACATGGATGCAGCTGGGTTAGTGTCCTCCCTAAAGCTTTCCTCCTTCAAATCTTGGATGAGATTAGACACTGAGATTTTCTTATGTGTCAGAGAAGATGAACCTTCATCAGAGGTGAGTTGGTCCAAGCTGACCCTGCATCCCCAGCTCTGGGGTAGAGGGTGCTGCCTGAACACAGCCTGCCAGCGCTGGCTTAGCCCCTCCTTCCAGCCCACTCCATCCTTATAACAGGGTATGGAGTTCCTAATCCTGAGGTCTCAATCCTGAGGTGAGACCATGTGTACCTGGTTCACTAATCACATCCCTGTGTCATCCTGTGGGAGGAATGACTGGAGTCCAGGAAGCAGGTCCTATGTTCTAGGTGTCTGTCTGGTGGTTTCTGGTGACGCTGCAGAGTCCATAACTGGGTAAGGAGTGATGACTCTGGGACCCAGGGGGAGTAGAGCATCGACTCTAGTGACTGAGCAGATCCTGTTCCTACTCCAGTCCCTGAGTTTATATTCTGGTTTTGATATTTATAATCAGTTATCATCACTACTGTTTTAAGCATCCAGAGGAGATGGGGTTCATGTACAGATGGGGGCTTGGAAGTCAGAGGAACCCAGGGCAAATAAGTGACTATTGTAAAATAATGGGTTAATTTTAGCATATTTAGAGGGAGAAGAGCATAGGTTCAATTGACTTTTCTCCCTTTTCATTTACCTGAGTCTCAAGGACAGAGAAGCTATGTCTGCTGCCTGGGATGAGGTGTTCCTCCCGTGGGGATGTGACAGGGCTGTGGACAGGTCTGCAGCTGCCCTCAGCGTTGGCCGCCCTGGGACCTTCAGGTGTGGAGGGGAGGGTCTGAAGCCATCTCTGAGCTCTGGTGGGGACTCTGGGGTGTGCGTGTCACAGGTGGGTCCTTCCCACATTTGTGCTGAGATGATGAGAGTCAGGGTGAGGGGGCCTCAGGGCGGGTTTGTGTGGACCACAGAGGGGCATCATGGGAATCTTTAGCCTGAGGGATTATGAGGAATGAGGGCAGCGTGTTGGTGACCTTGAATTTCGATCGGGGAGCTCTGTCTGGCATCACTCATGGCCCTACTCAGTCTCTATACTCATCCCTGGGCTACTTTCTGGAGAGCATCTGGGAGCTGCTCTGATCAGCGGAAACAGAACAAGGCAGCAATGGCCCCACTGGACATCAGCCCCTTCTGCTTGGCTCTGTGCCCTCAGTCCAGCTGGAATTCCCTTCTTGCCGCCACCTTTCCTCTTAGACTCAGAATGAGTGAACCCTCTTCTGTTTTCTGCTTCACTCACCTCTTCTTTGCCCCTTGCCTGCAGCCACTGTGCAGCAGAATACTTTATATTTATCCTTCTGTTTGGGGGCAGTTGCTTTAAATTATATTTTACGTCTTCTTTAGTTATGGCTTATAATACAAGGGTGTTCTGAATCCTATAAAACCAAACTCTCAATATGCAAAGAGGGACAATGTGAAATTTAGAAAACCCAAAACATTCTAAGTTATATATTTTCTTCTCTTAGATCCCCAAATCCTATTTTGGCAGGCTAGAGTTGAATAATAACTCCTACTTTCTCTTTGTTTCCTGTAACAGCAATCTCTTTCTCTCTTCAAGCATCATTTGTTGACTAGCTGAGAGAGATGTTTCACATAAAATTAATGCAATAAAGGGAATGGGACTTAGCATGTCTGCAAATCCCTTATAGGGCTTCCCAGGTGGCTCAGCAATAAAGAACCTGCCTGCCAATGCAGGAGATGCAGGAGACGTGGGTTCGATGCCTGGGTCGAGAAGATCCCCTCAAGAAGGAAATGGCAACCCACTCCAGTATTCTTGCCTAGGAAATCCTGTGGACAGAGGAGCCTGGCAGGTTACAGTCCAGGGATCACAAAAAGTTGGATGCAACTGAGCGCACAGGCACCTTCTCCAGGACCCAGTCTCCAGATCATTCTGAGAAGAGAAGAAAGACTTGCAGTCTCATCCACTCAACTTAATGGTTCCCTCCCCACCCTCTCCACAGTCACCTGTGAATTCCTGAAATCCTTGTCCTCATTTTCTGCTGGCCCAAGCAGTGTTCTTGTATTTGCAGCCTTCTTGTAGTACTCTGCTTGACCCTGAGCTCAGTGCTGGGGAGATCAATGCTGGATATCACTGAAGTTATTCTCTGTGGTCCAGTGAATTCCACAACCTGACCTGCAAGATCTTACACTTCTTGGGGACTGGCCAAGGTAATCAGAGGAAAGAATGGTTCTCCTAGTTTTTGATGTGACTTTTCTACTCCAGCCCTGGCCAGGGGGCCTGGCTCTCAGGACCATGGAAGCAGGAGGTCAAAGGGCCGTGTTGCTCATATAAGGAGATGTGGAAGATTCAGAAGCTCATTGGTGTCTGAGCTTCAGAAAGGGGCAGATGCAGCCTCCGATAGTGCCTGAAATGGTGAGAGGTGTCGCTATTGGCTCTCAGGAGGGAGGATGGAAGGGGTGGTCTATATAGACCCCGGTTGGCACCCTGACGCCTCCTCACAGGCTGATCCTGCAGCTGGGACTGTGGCCTTGAGGACGTGGGGTCAGGATGGCTCTGGGCAGACACCTCTCCCTGCGGGGACTCTGTGTCCTCCTCCTCGGCACCGTGGTGGGTGGTCAAGGTAAGAGCTGCCCTCTGTCCTGGGTCCATGGCAGGGGAGTGGACGCCTTGGTGAAAGGAAAGTGTCTGGAGTTCTGAAGCCGAGCCTCAGTGTTTTTGACCAAAAAGGAGCCACACTGACTATGAACACTGGTCCCTCTCCTGTGCGGGGTCCACTGGTTGTAGCGGCAGATTTTACAGAGCAGTGAGGTTTTGTCTGGACGGAGCTGGGTCAGCCCGAGTCCCTCCACTGTCTCCCTTGTTCTCAGGGAGCTTCTAGGAGTCCCAGTGGCTCCCAGTGTGTGGAAGGTCCAGCGACTGACCTCAGCGGGGACTCTGGGCTGTTCCCACACGCTCCACGTGCCTGGTGTGTGAGCACTGCCCCTGGGTCCCTGTGTTTCCTGTGTCTGTGCTCCTGTAGGCTCTGTGCTTATGTGTGTGTGTGTCTGTGTGTGAGGAGTTTGTGTTTGTGTGCAAGGATATGTGTGTTTTCAGGGGTGTGTGACGAGTGTGTGAGTGTGTGTGTGTGTGTGTGTGTGTGAGAGAGAGAGAGAGAGAGAGAGGGTGTGTGTGTAGAGTGTGTGAGGAGTTTGTGTTTGTGTGCAAGGGTATGTGTGTTTGCAGGGGTGTGTGAGGAGTGTGTGAGGGGGTATGTGTGTGTATGTGGAGTGTGTGAGGACCTTGTGTGTGTCTGTGTGTGAGGAGTTAGTGTGTGAGGAGTGTGTGAGAGTGTGTGTGTGAGCGGGTGAGTGAGGAGTGTGTTTGGCTGTGAGGAGTGTGTGAGGTTGTGTGTGGAGTGTGNGAGGAGTTTGTGTGATTGTGAGGCATGTGTGAGGAGTTTGTGTGTGTGTGAGGGTGTGTGAGGAGTGTGTGAGGGTGAGTGTATGTGGAGTGTGTGTGAGAGTGTGTGTGTGCGAGGAGTGAGTGAGGAGTTTGTGTGTGTGTGTGTGGAGTGGGAGTGTATGAGGAGTGTGTGTGTATGTGCGTGTGAGTGTGTGTGAGGAGTGTGTGGAGCCTGTCTGTGTGAGAGGAACAGGGCTGCTGAGCAGGGACTGAGTCCGCTGGTCTGTGAGGCACACAGGGTCCCCCAGGGCTGGGTGTCATGGCTGCTGCGTGTAACCAGATCAGAGAGAATGGCGCGCCTGCCTGCCTCTCTCTGGCTCCTCTCCCCGACCCCCCAGGCTCCCCTCTGCATGTTGCTGCGTCTGCCCAGCACTGGGCTCTGTGAGAGGCTCTGCCTGCTTATCTCACCTGTCCCCGCCAGGTGTCCATTACGGAGCAGAAGCCCACAGCCAGGAGGGGGGCCTCTTGTCCGTAGAGATCAGTTGTGCAGCCCCGGGTGTCTAAGTTCCCTAGTCTCTGCCCCGGTCCCTGTGACATTTCCTGACGTGCTGGGGGCCTGGGACGGTCCTTTCCCCTCCCGGGATCTGCTGTGACTCTGTAGGAGCGCTTTCTGCCTCGTGCCCTCTCCTGACCCTCCCTGGAGCTGGTTTCCCTGAGTGAGAGGACGGCTGGCGTCAGGGCTGGGGCTGCGGAGAATCTGGTCTCCAGTCTGGTGGAGGCGGCCCTCTCAGATGTGGGTGCTGGTCTGGCTGAGACTCACTGCAGCCCCATCTCATCTCAGAGCTCTCTGTCATCCCCTAGACCTCAGCCTCCAGTCCACAGCTCTCCTTGGGAAGTCCCTTCCCTCCTCATCTCTGCTCCTTGAGTGCTGAGCAGATGCTGGTGAAGCATCTCCTCCTGAGGGCTCTGGAGGTCAGAGGTGGGTTTTGGTCTCACAAGGGGGAGATGATGGATGTTTTGATGCATGGCCCCTTCCTGTTACAAGGAAAATTGTAGGAAATGTCATCAGCGGTTTTTTAAGAAGCAAGAATATTTCACCAAAGCAAGCACTATTTTCATTTTCTTTGAAACAACACCATTCAGAGTTATCCTATAACATTTTATTCTTCTACTTCATGCTACAGTAGACTTGCTTCTTGTGAAATAACAGTCTTGGCTTTTCTGAGCACATGATGATTTCTCACACGTTACAGGAATCTCCACCTTGAAATTCATGATGGGCACTGGCATAAAACTATCTCTCAAGTGCAGTTGATACCATTAGACGAAAATGTAGATCCTCAGGATTAGATAATTTGGCATATGTTGTTTTTCATTCCGTTTTTACAATCCAGAATATATTTTGGACATTTTTCTATATCATTAACTATTCTTTTACACTCTAAAGCATTCTATTGTAGAATTAAAAAATACAGGCTCTCACAGGGATAGTACTGAATTTTTTAGCTGCCTCCAGTTATTTCACTATATGCAGAAATGCAATATGCTCACCTGACCATGTGTATTGAGCATTTAGTTGTTTTCAACAATTTTTTGCTGTTATGAAAAATGTTACTCTGAACTTCCCTGTGTTTAACTGTAGGACCATCCACGATTGCTTCTCTTAATCATGTTCCAAAGGTGAGGTTTCCGGGGTTCCCTGGTGGTCCAGTAACTACGACTCCGTGCTCCCAGTGCAGGATCCCAGATTCGATCCCTGGTCAGCAAACTAGATTCCACATGTGGCAACTGAGAGTTTGCATGCTGCAGCTAAAGATCCTGCACATGGCCACTAAGACCTGGGCAGTCAAATAAATAGACAAATAAACAAATATTTAAATGTTGAAAAAAAAAAGTGGAGTTTCTGCTTTATAGGCTGAGTACCTCTAAGGCTTTAAGGCTTTGTACCTATACCTTTAAGGTTTTTGGTACATAGAGATTAATGCTTGCCAGAAATAGCTGCATTGAACTTTAGTGCTACAAATGGTGAATGAGAATGTTAGTTTCCACATAGCTTCACCAACTTTGTCTTCTTATGATGTTCTAAAATCTTAGCCAGTTTGGTAGGCAAATACTGGCATATATTCGCTAATTTAATCCTTCGTTTGTGAATTACTTTGCTCCTTACATTTGTCCTTTTTACCTTGTGACGGCTATCATTTTTGTCATGATTTGTATTCAAGCTCTTTATCCTACTACTATCATCTACTGCAACAACCTACAGTGCATTTACTTACATGAACTCATTTGAGCACACAACAGTCCAGCAAGGCAGAATATATTTTTTATCCACCAAACAGATCACTGAGGCAGAGCAAAGTCACTTGCCCAAGATGAGTCAATTGTAAGAAATAGAGGTAAGACTTGAAACCAAGCAGTTTGGGTGCAAGTCCCTGTCCTATTGAATTACATTATTTATAGACTGGATATGCTTCCTTCAGCTTAATGTTTGATTTTTTTTGCTGTACCAAGCCAAACCAGGAATCAAGCCTGTGGTACCTGAACTGGAAGTGCAGGGTCCTAATTGTTGGACCACCAGGGAATTCCCTCAGGGAAGTTTCTAATAATATTAATTGCCTGTTAAAATTTCCTGTTTTTGTTTCCACTTTCAGAGCCTTGTCAAGCATGTTCTTCCCCACTTCAAATTTAAATCAATTATTTTTACTTGTAATAATTTTATGAATATATTTACATGTGTAAATACTAAATAATTGTGTCAGTTATTTTATATATGATATGACATTCTACCTAATTTTATTTTATTTTTTCCAATGTCATTCCTGAATTATTTCTTTTTCTTTTCTTACTTATTTGAATGCCATAAATGTGCTAAATTATATCATTTCCATACCTTCTTTTCAGAATTTATTTAGACTTTCATTCCACAAATGTTTATTAATTTAAAGATGGGTTTGTGGGGCATTCAATCCATACCCTTTGCAATTCACCAGATGCTGAGGCCCTGATGATGGTGAATAAAGCTCCCTGGCCCATATTAACTGATAGTCTAGTGAAGCTGGACAATAAAACTAGAAATTATAATAAACTCTGATAAGTGCCATCAGTGGGGACACCAGCAAGGGTTGTTTTTGTTTTGTTTTGTTTTGTTTCCCAATGAGTTAGCTCTTTGCATCAAGTGGCCAAAGTATTGGAGCTTCAACTTCAGTATCAGTCCTTCCAATGAATATTCACGGTTGATTTCCTTTAGGATTGACTGGTTCAATTTCCTGACAGTCCAAGGCACTCTCAAGAATCTTCTCCAACACCACAGTTCAGAAGCATCAATTCTTCGGTGCTGCTTCCCAGGTGGTGCTAGTGGTGAAGGACCCGCCTGCCAACGCAGGAGACATAAGAGATGAGGTTTCCATCCCTGGGTTGGGAAGATCCCCTGGAGAAGGAAATGACAGTCCACTCCAGTATTCTTGCCTGGGCAATCCCATGGATAGAGAAACCTGGCAGGCTATGGTTCTTAGGGTCACAAAGATTTGGACACTACTGAAACGACTTAGCAAGCATGCATGTAGCTTTCTTTATGGTTCAGCTCTCACATCCATGCATGACCACAGGAAAAAACATAGCTTTGACTATACGGACTTTTGTTGGCAAAGTGATGTCTCTGCTTTTTAATTCACTGACTAGGTTTGTGTATTAAAGGGACAAGTGTCTTTTAATTTCATGGTTGCAGTCATTGTCCACAGGAATTTTGGAGCCCAAGAAAATAAAATCTGTCACTACTTTCACTTATTCCCTATTGAATTTAGTTCAGATGACCATTGCAAGTATTAAAACCTGAGAAATATATTTCAAGCTCCTTTTACTATTATTCCTGTCATTTTCCCTTGCATTTGCAAAAGTTTTTGTCTCTCTATATAGTTTTTTTTTAATCTATTGTTTCCAGCTTTATTGGAAGGTAATCACCATATAATAAGATATAAGTGAAAGGTGTACAGTATGATGACTTGAAATACATATGTATATATATATTCTCCAGTGAAGACATACAGGTGTCCAAAAAACACATGAAAAGAGGCTGAGCATCATTAATTATCAGAGAAATGCAAATCAAAAGTACAATGAAGTATCACCTCACACCAGTCAGAATTGGCCATCAAAAATTCTATAAACGATAAATGCTGGGGATGGTGTGGAGAAAAGGGACTCAACCAAGAGCAGACTCATTGGAAATTATCTGGAAAACATTGAGGGCAAGAAGAGAAGGGTGTGGCAGAGGAGGAAATGGTTAGATAGCATAATGACTAGTAATCATCATGAATTTGAGCAAGCTTCAGGAGATAGTGAGCCTGGAGTGTGTCAGTCCATGAATTCACAGAGTTAGACATGACTTAGCAACTGAACAACAATGAATAACTGGTTCACTTTGTTGTGCAGAGGAAATACAACACTGTCAAGCAGCTACACTCCAGTAAAAACTAATTTTAAAAGGATACAAATGAACTTATTTACAAAACAGAAGCAGACTTACAGATGTCCAAAACAACTTATGGTTACACAAGGGGAAATGCTTAATCAACATGGACCTACTGTATAGCACAGGGAAGTCTAATCAGTATTCTGTGACAGGCTAGAAGATAAAAGAATCTAAAAAAGAATGAGTATATGTATTAAAATATATAACTGAGTCACTTTACTGTACACCTGAAACTAACACAACATTGTAAATCAGCTATACTCCAAAAATTAAGGTATTAAAAAAGAAATACATATGTATTTTGAAACTATTAACATAATTAAGTTAGTTAACACATTGATCACATCACATCACATAGTTACTGTGTGTATGTTATGAGAGCTTTTAAAACTGACTTTATTAGTAATGATCAAGTATACAATCCAGTGTTGTCAACTAAGATCATGACAACTGATTCCATCATTTCTTGGCAAAAAGATGGGGAAAAAGTGGAAACAGTGACAGATTTTATTTTTTTGGGCTCCAAAATCACCATAGATGGTGACTGAAGCTATGAAATCAAAAGATGTTTTCTCCTTGGAAGAAAAGCTATGGCAAATCTAGACAGCATATTAAAAAACAGAGAGATCACTTTATCAACAAAGCTCCCTCTAATCAAATCTATGGCTTTTCCAGTAGTCATGTATGGTTGTGAGAGCAGGACCATAAAGAAGGTTGAGCGCTGAAGAAGTGATGCTTTCAAACTGTGGTGCTGCAGAATACTCTTGAGAGTCCCTTGGACAGCGAGGTGATCAAATCTGTCAATCCTAAAGGATATCAACCCTGAATATTCATTGGAAGACTGATGCTGAAGCTCCAATACTTTGGCCACCTGATATGAAGAGCAAATTCACTGGAAAAGACCCTGATGTTGGGAAAGACTGAGGGCAGGAGAAGAAAGGAGTGACAGAGGATGAGATAGTTGGATGGCATCACCAACTCAATGGACATGAGTTTGAGCAAACTCTAGAAAATAGTGAAAAGCAGGGAAGCCTGGTGTTCTGAAGTTCATAGGGTTGCAGAAAGTCGGACATGACTTGGTGACTAAACAACAACGATTGTCAACTACAGTCACATGTACATTCCATCCCCAGGGCTTATCTATGTTCTAAGTAGAAGTTTGTACCACCATCATCCTTTCCTCCCACTCCCACCTCTACCCAGACAACCACCAATTTACTCTCCTTATCTGTGATTTTTTTTTTTAGATTTCACATATAAATGAGATCAAACAGTATTTGCTTTTCTCTGTCTTACTTCTCTCACTTAGCATAATCCCTTCCTACATTAGCTATGTGTTGCTGTGCTACAAATTACTGAAAACTTGGCATCTTAGCCCTCGTGATTAGAGCCCGTGCTCAGCAACAAGAGAAGCTGCCGGCATGAGAGGATCATGCGCCACAATGAAGAGTAGCCTCCACTCTCTGTAACTAAAGGGAGTCTGTGAGTGGCAACAGAAACCCAGCACAGCCAAGAATAAATAAGCAAAACAAAACAACAGCCTAAAGCAGCAAACATCTAGCGCCGCATGATTTCCATGGGCTAGGAACCGGCAAGGATTACCAGGGTCCTCTGACTCATGTTGTCTCACTCGTTCAATCATCTGAAGTTTCAACAAGAGGTGGGTACCACTCACACCCACCTGGTTATTGGCCGCATTCAGACTTTAGGAGACTGATTAACTGAGAGCCTCAGTCTCTTGCTGGCTGTTGCCAAGAGGCCTCCCTTGGTTCCTTATCTCTCCATACACAGCTCACAATGTGGCAGCTGGCTTCATTAGAGCAAGAGAGAGACAGAGTAAGTTCAGTTCAGTTCAGTTCAGTCACTCAGTCGTGTCCAACTCTTTGTGACCACATGAATTGCAGCACACCCAGCCTCCCTGTCCTTCACCAACTCCCAGAGTCTACCCAAACCCATGTCCATCGAGTCAGTGATGCCATCCAGCCATCTCGTCCTGTTGTCCCCTTCTCCTCCTGCCCCCAATCCCTCCCAGCATTAGGCTCTTTCCAACGAGTCAACTGTTCACATGAGGTGGTCAAAGTACTGGAGTTTCAGCTTCAACATCAGTCCTTCCAATGAGCACCCAGGACTGATCTCCTTTAGGATGGACTGGTTGGATCTTCTTGTAGTCCAAGGGACTCTGAAGAGTCTTCTCCAACACCACAGTTCAAAAGCATCAATTCTTCAGTGCTCAGCTTTCTTCATTGTCCAACTCTCACATCCATACATGACCACTGGAAAAACCATAGCCTTGACTAGACGGACCTTTGTTGGCAAAGTAATATCTCTGCTTTTCAATATGCTATCTAGGTTGGTCATAGCTTTCCTTCCAAGGAGTAGGTGTCTTTTAATTTCATGGCTGCAATCATTATCTGCAGTGATTTTAGAGCCCCCCAAAATAAAGTCTGACACTGTTTCCCCATCTATTTGCTGTGAAGCGATGGGACCAGATGCCATGATCTTAGTTTTCTGAATGTTGGGCTTTAAGCCAGCTTTTTCACTCACTTCCTTCACTTTCATCAAGAGGGTTTTTAGTTCCTCTTCACTTTCTGCCATAAGGGTGATGTCATCTGCATACCAGAGATTATTGATATTTCTCCCGGCAATCTTGATCCCAACTTGTGCTTCTTCCAGCCCAGCATTTCTCATGATGTACTCTGCATATAAGTTAAATAAGCAGAGTGACAATATACAGCCTTGACCTACTCTTTTTCCTATTTGGAACCAGTCTGTTGTTGCATGTCCAGTTCTAACTGTTGCTTCCTGACCTGCATACAGGTTTCTCAAGAGACAGGTCAGATGGTCTGGTATTCCCATCTCTTTCAGAATTTTCCACAGTTTATTGTGATCCACACAGTCAAAGGCTTTGGCATAGTCAATAAAGCAGAAATAAAACAGAGAGTAAGATAGGTCTCCAAAGGGAAACCAGAGTCATCTTGAAACCTAATCTCTTAAATGACATCTCATCACTTTTGCCAAATTCCATTAGTTACATGCATGTTACTAGATACATTCGAGTGTGGGGATTACACAAGGATGTGAACACCAGGTGACAGGAACAATCAGGACACTGTAGAGCCTGTTGCCTGAGCCCTCTGTTCCTGAGCTGGATGAGACGCTCCCTATGGACAGGGAAGGAGAGGGAGGGTTCCTCCCTGGATCCTGGGCCATGAGCTGTAACTGAGATGGGGAAGCTGGGCCCTAGTAGCCTTGAGCAGGGAGGGCAGCATCCAGAGTCTCTGAAGGCCTGTAGTCGGTGCTGTTCCTGTAGCTCGTTCTACAGGCTCCTGAGAGATACCTGGTGCCTCCCTTCCTGCTCCAGGTTCAGTGATGGCACATTGGGAACTTCAAGTTGGCCATGTGGGAATATTTATACCATAAAAGTCAACAAATGCAGGGATTTTTTTTCCCCTCAGAGATATATATATATATTTTTAATACTTACCAGCACACCACTGCACTCTCTCTTAAAATGTCTCCTCTGTCCTGTGTCTGTGTCTCTCTTCCAGCTCTGGAGCTGAGGCTGAAGGATGGAGCCCACCGCTGTGAGGGGAGAGTGGAAGCGAAATACAAAGGAGAATGGGGCACAGGGTATACTGAATACTGGCTCATATCACATGTAGAAGAGGTGTGCAGACAGCTGGAATGTGGAGTTGCCATTGATGCTCCCAGAGGGTCATATTTTGGACCAAGACTTGGCCCCATTTGGTTTTTATATGTTTCCTGCGAGAGTACAGAGGTTGAATCAACTTTGACTCTCTATAAGTGTGTTCATGTTCATTTTAAAAACTATAATGACACCTTCTCTCATGACCAGGATATTGGAGCAGTCTGCTCAGGTAAGGTCTGTCTGGTCTGGGAGGGGATTCCCAGCAGGAAACACCTCTGTCTCATTCACAGAATGACCATGAGGAAACCAGATCACATGCTTTAGAGCACCCTTGGGGGAAGACTCTGGTCACACTTGGTTCTTAGAGCATTAGGTTCTCAAAGGCGTGTAAAGGTTTGGTTGGCCCTGGACAGTAAAAACTCCAGATTTGTGGACTGCTGGACCCTTCAGATCTCTGTGATGTGTCATAGAGGCAGGGAGGTGAGGTCAAAAGTTACAAACAGGTACAACTGCTGGGGTATACTTTCATACAATGATGTGACAGATTAGTTTCATCATGATTATTTTTTATTCTATTGAGATGGCCAGGCAGGTTTGGCCACAAGAGAGGGCATAAGACAGGGCAAGCATAGTTTATTACACTCTCTGGCCTTAAAGAAACAGAGTCAGCAGAGGTATGAAGGGATCATATCAGGGAGGCTGCAAGGAGGTTGACTCAACAAAGCATGAGAAGCCAAAAGAGAGAGTGAAGACACATGGAGAAGTGACAACCCTGGGGGTCAGGGCGCAACACAAGGAAAAGGCATGAGGGGATGTCACTGGTGCGTTTGAGGGTCCTAGGTCACAGTCAGGGCAAGCAGGAGGATTTGTGGCAGGAGCTAGTCTCATCACCGGGCCACTCGGCGGGGAGCTCACATTCTGTTTGTGGGGTTGTTGAAGGGGAAGCAAAATATGAAACTTGGCAATTAACAACACAGTAGCTGAAGCACATCAAGTGTAACAGTCAGTGAGGCTAATAGGACCTGAAGTGATTCATGAGAAGTGCTCAGTGCTGCGTATTGGGTTGTGCCAAGGTGGAGACAGTAAAGACAGCAGTGAGACTAGGGTATGATAGGTGGTCGCAGTTTCCAGTTATTATTACAGTGGTGGAAGATCTAGATGCTTTACACATTAATCCCATCAGACCAGGTGGCCTAGAGGAAAAGTCGGACATCACAGTGAATTCCTAATGTAGGTAGTTGAGTCTTTAAAAACAGTGAGCCATCTAGTGGGTGAGACAGGGGAAGCCCTGAGAATATTTGCAGTACATTTCTAGCAGCTCATGGCTAATCAGCTCTTTTGGGGATGATCACCTGAAAAGTGACTTTTCCAATCTCACCTTCAGCAGATCTTTGATGATACTAGTTGAGATCCCTAAGAAAAGAATTAGTTTCATTTTAAGCTACTTTATTGAGGTATGACTGACATACAAAAAGCTGTATATATTTAATGTATACAACTTAGAACTTTGGGAGGTCAGTATATATCTGTGAAATCATTACCACGATCTATGCAAAAACTTATTCATCACTGCAAATGTTTTCTTCTGTTGTTATTATTATTAAAAATAATTAGATTCAAGGGGCATTTGAGTTTCAGATAGGAATTTTTTGTTTTAAGAAAATCTGTTTTCTGGCATTTCAAGTAACATTTCTATTGTCACTGTGCCCTAATCATGGTTTCAACTGCAGATAAACTTGTGGAAACATTACACGGGTTTCCACCTTATTTTGATAAGTCAGCATCTGAGTAAAAATGAGTGTGTGGCGCTGTAAGTTTATGTGATGTTGGAGCTCCTAATGTTACTGTTTTAAGAAAAGCAATGTCTCAATATTAATTTCAGTTAGGATATACTTTAAAATTAACAGAGAGCTCTGGCATTTTAACCTTGATTATGGTTTTTACTCCTGAACGCTGCTCTAATTTAGATTTTCACATGTTTATGAACTGTTCCAGTTTTTTTGTGCTAATCTCTTTGTCAGTTTCTTCCCTCTGGTCTATCCCTTCTATATTTTCAGAAACATGTTTTAGTGAAGGCAGGTCAAAGTGGTGACACAGGAGAAGTAAGAAGAGAATAGCATGTCTGTTCCAATTCTCTAATTGAAACTGAAGTCTTGGAGTTTCTTCTCAATTTTAGGAAAGTGGTGTGAAAGAGAATTTCACCCTCTTTATCAGATGTTGAAGGTAAAGTACTGTGTTTAGGATAAATCCATAGTAGAAATTGTTTCTGAGCTCTGTGGAAGAGCTGACATTGTAGGACTGCAATTTTCTTAATGGGAACTTTTTAAGAAACTTCAGAATTTTTTTCAGATTTTCCATTTTTTGTGCTTTCGAATATTGGTAGTTGTATTTTCAAGGGAAGACATGGCAAGGACCTAACAGAAGTAAAAGAGATAAAAATAAAAAAAAAAAAAGAGGTGGCAGGAATACACAGAAGGACTACACAAGAAAGGTCTTATTGACCCAGATAACGATGATGATGTGGTCACTCACCTAGAGCCAGATATCCTGGAGTCTGAAATCAAGTGGGCCTTAGGAAGCATTAAGATGACAAAAGCTAGTGAAAGTGATGGAATTCCAGCTGAGCTAGTTCAAATCCTAAAAGATGACGCTGTTAGAGTGCTGCACTCAATATGCCAGCAAATTTGGAAAAGTCAGCAATGGAGTCCCATAGAACTGGAAAAAGTCAGTTTGTTTTCATTTCAATCCCAAAGATGGACAATACCAAAGAAAGTTTAAAGTTCCACACAACTGCACACATTTCACATGCTAGCAAGGTAATGCTCAAAGTCCTTCAAGCTAGGCTTCAACTATATGTGAACTGAGAACTTCCAAATGTACTCGCTGGATTTAGAAAAGGAAGAGGAACCAGAGATCATATTGCCAACATCTGTTGGATCATAGAAAAAGCAAGAGAATTCCAGAAAAAAAAAATCTACTTCTGCTTCATTTACTACACTAAATTTTTTGACTGTGTGCATCACAACAAGCTGTAGAAAATTCTTAAAAAGGTGGGAATACCAGACTACCTTACCTGTCAAGAAGCAGCAGTTAGACCCAAACATGGAACAATGGACTTGTTCAACACAGGAAAAGGAGTATGACAAGGCTGTATGTTGTTACCCTGCTTATTTAATTTATATGCAGAGTACATCATGCGAGATGCTGGACTGGATGAAGCACAAGCTGGAATCAAGATATNTTTGTATTTTATCATCATGAAATGTTCTTTTCTCTCTGAATACATTCCTTATCCCATAGGCTTACTTCATATAATATTAATATATATAATACAGCTTTCTCTGATCAGTTTTTGCATGGTATATCTTTGTGACCCTATGTTTCTGTATTTATACAGTGTTTGATTGTGTCTTACTTTATCTAGTCTGATCATCTTGCTTTTAGTTGGAGTGTTTAAATTATTTAAATTTAATGTAATTATTTATACACTTGTGTTTAAGTTTACTAGCTTGCTGTTTGTTTTATGCTTCATTGTTCCTATTTTAATCTTTAATTGAGCATTTTAATGCTCTATTTTATGTACTCTGTTGGTTTATTGGCTAAATCTCTTTTTGTAGAGCTTATCATAATGCTGAAAATATTACTCTTTAATCACATTTTTCTTTAGATATCATGTCACTTAATATATAATGTAAGACCTTATTATAGTATACTTCTATTTCCCTGTTCTTGTTATTTATGTTACTGTTGTCATATATTCTACTTATAAATATATTATGATTTTGTAATACAAAATTGTTATTTTTGTCTTAAATATTGTAGTATTTTAAAAATGAGAAGAAGTTTTAAAAATATTTACTTGCAGAATTATCATTTAACACAGTTCTTATAGCTTTGGGTAGATCCAAGCTTTCATTTATTATCACTTCTTTTAACTTTTAGACCTTTAGATAACATTTTTGCGTAGTGTATATCTGATAGCCTCATATTCTATCATCTGTTACTCATCTGAAAACACTTTAATTTTCTTTCAGGTTTGAATGTTATTTTCAAAAGTATCTGAATTCTATGTTAATATTTGCTCCCTGCCGAGTACTCTAAAGATGTTTTTGCATAATTATCTGACTTGCATTACTTCAAACAAGAAGTCAGTAATACTTAACATTGTTCCCCTATATATAGTGTGTCAAAATTTCCTGGCTGCTGTTAAGAGTTATTTTTGTTTACGAATGGACTTCAGCAATATATTATCAAGGGCCCTAGGTGGTTTTATTTAGTTTATCTTGTTTGAGGTTTGTTTAGCCTCTTGGATCAGTGGGGGTATAGCTTCATTAAATTTGGAAAAATTTCATCTATCATTAAAATTTTTTTTCTACTTATCCCTTATTCTGAATCTCCAAATAACATATTTTACATGGTTTGATATTATCCTTCATGATACTAATTTCTACTGATATTTTTCTCTCTCTACTTCAATTTGGATGGTCAATTGCTATGTGTTGAATTTCCAGTTCTTTTATTCTTCAATGTCTTGTCTCTTGTTAAGTTAATCCAGACAATTTTTTATTCCAGATATTGTATTTTACTTTTAGAAGCTCCATTTGCTTATTTTTTCTCTACTTTGTTTTTATGCCTCAGTAGGTATGTTTGTATTAGAGGTTTAAAGACCTTATCAGCCAATTAAATCATCTCTGTAATTTCTGAATTTGCTTTTAATGATTGCTCATTTAAAATTTTTTTATGGGTTATATTTTTCTTCTTTGGAAGTCTAGTTTTTTGACTGGATTCAGACATTACTAGGTAGTCTTTTACCAGAAAGAACTCTAGCAATAAATAATCAGCATATACTCAGAAACAAGGGAATTTAAAAAATTAAGTAATTGATTCCCTTTTATTCTTTTCAAAATATGTTCCTTGGATGACTAATGATACATTGTAATTTTGGTTTCCCTCCTAAGCTTCAAAACTTTTTATGATCTTACCTTACTTGCCACAACCCCCCCCTCCGATATACATACCCTTCACTTCTATAACAGTTGCTCCCCTTTTTGACAAACCCATCTTTAAATCAATAAACATCTGTATATTTAAGATTATGTTTACTTGTGTGAAGCAGGGGAAATGACAAGATCCAGGGTTAGGTGATAGATAGGAGGAGCAGAGGGTGATGAAATATGCTAAAAACTGATTCAACTAATATTTTCTCCAAATATTTATGTGTCTTATCAGTATTGAGGCTTATACAACTTCAGTTCAGTCGCTCAGTCATGTCCAACTCTTTGCAACCCCATGGACTGCAGTATGCCAGGCTTTCCTGTCTATCACCAGCTCCCAGAGTTTACTCATGGCCATTGAGTTGGTGATGCCATCCAACCATCTCATCCTCTGTCATCCCCTTTTCCTCCCACCTTCAATATTTCCCAGCATCAGGGTCTTTTCCAATGAGTCAGTTCTTCACATCATGTGGCCAAAGTATGGGAGTTTCAGCTTCAGCATCAGTCCTTCCAATGAACACCCAGGACTGATCTCCTTTAGGATGGACTGGTTGGATCTCCTTGCAGTCCAAGGGACTCTCAAGAGTCTTCTCCAACACCACAGTTCAAAAGCATCAATTCTTCGGTGCTCAGCTTTCTTTCTAGTCCAACTCTCACATCCATACATGACTATTGGATAAACCATGCTGCTACTGCTAAGTCGCTTCAGTCGTGTCTGACTCTGTGCAGTCCTACAGACAACAGCCCACCAGGCCCCCCCCGTCCCTGGGATTCTTCAGGCAAGAACACTGGAGTGGGTTGCCATTTCCTTCTCCAATGCATGAAAGTGAAAAGTCAAAGGGAAGTCACTCAGTTGTGTCCGACTCTTAATGACCTCATAAACTGCAGCCTACCAGGCTCCTCCGTCCATGGGATTTTCCAGGCAAGAGTATTGGAGTGGGGTAACATTGCCTTTGTCAGCAAAGTAATGTCTCTGCTTTTTAATATGCTGTCTAGATTGGTCATAGCTTTTCTTCCAAGGAGCAAACATCTTTTAGTCTCATGGCTGCAGTCATCATCTACAGTGATTTTGGAGCCCCCCCAAAATAAAGTCTGTTACTGTTTCCATTGTTTTCCCATCTATTTGCCATGAAGTGATGGGACTGGATGCCATGATCTTAGTTTTCTCCAACTGGGAGCTCTCTAAATAATGGCTTGCTTGCTCTCTACTTTCATCTTCTACCTTTTTTTTTTTTTTTTAAATGTCGGTTTCTTTTAAAATTATAAAATGTTTAATATGTTAAACCTGATAAAGGAAAACTAAAAAGACACGAATAATTGGAAAATCATTCTGTGTTAATAGATTGAAAGAATTAATATGCTAAAATGTCTATACTGCTTAAAGTAATCTATAGACTTGATGTAATCCCTATCAAAATCTCAATAGCATTCTTTATACAAATAAAGAAAAGCCTCAAAATATGAGTATGTCATTTAGTTTTCATGTATTCATGAATTTTTCCTGTTTTCTCTTCATTCTTGATTTCTAGCTGCCATTGTGGTCAGCAAAGACACTTGGAATTATTTTGATATTCTTAAATTTTCTGAGACTTGTTTGTGATCTAGCATGTCCTGGAGAATATTTCATGTGTCATTGAGAAGAATGTGCATTTTTCTATACATTGGGTAGAAATGTGCTCTATGGGTCAGTGTATTGGGTCAATGGGCACTATGTGTCTGGTAATGCCATTTAGCCTATAGTGTTGCTCAGTTCTGTTGTTTTATTTATTTTCTGTCTGAACGATCCATCCATTATAAACAGTGGGATATTTTTGTATTGCTTTTATTTCTCCCTAAGATCTGTCCATGTTGGCTTTGTTTATTTACATTTTTTGATGTTGGCGGCATATATTGAATATATATGTAATAACATGGGCTATCAATTCTTGTTGAACTATTTAATCATTATGTCTCCTGTGATGGTTTTGGCTTACTTTCTCTTTTGCTTGACTTTGCTTTCTTTTGATTACTATTTGCATGGAGTCTCTGTCTCTACCTCTTCACTTTCATCCTATGTGTGTCATGAAATCTAAAGCATGTAGTTGGGTCTTGTTTTTTAATCTACTCAGGCCACTCAACATTTTTCATTTGGAAGGTTTAATGCATTTACATTTAAAATCATTATTGAAAGGTCAGGACTTATTGTTACTATTTTGTTCATTGTTTTCTGTCTGTTTTGTAGTTCTCTTGTTCTTCTCTTCCATTGCTTTCTTTGTGAAGTGATTTTTCATAGTGGTATGCTCTGACTCTTTTCTCCTTATCTTGTTATCCACTATGCTTTTAATTGTAGTTACCTGGGAACTTGCATCAAGCGATGGATAGCTATAATAGTCTATAACTGAAGTTAAGTACAATTAAGGTAACAAATTAAATTTGATAGCAAACAGAAACTCTGTATTTTACTGTCTCTGCAATACTTTATATCATTGACGTCAGATTTTATTTCTTTACATATTCTTTTTCCACCAGCAAATTTCTGTGATTATAGTTATTCTTGCTGTGTTTGACTTTTGATTTACAAAACATGGGTTAAAATCACGTGCTGAGGTTACAATATATCAGTATTCTGTACTTCTCTTTATATTTACCTTTACTAATGAGAGGCAAGACAAGATGAGTGGTGATGAAACCCCTCAGTTTTTGCTTTTTTAAAATTAAAAAAAAAAACTCTCTTCATTTTTAAAGGACAGTTTGCTAGATAAAGAGTTGATTATTGGCAGATTTTTTTCACTAAATGCTTTGTATACATTACCCTGCTCTCTCTGGTCAGCAAGGTTTCTGCTGAGAAATCTGCTTTATGACAGAAACTCCCTTATATGTAACAAGTCATTTTTCTTTTAACGCTTTCAAAATTATATTTGTGTTTGACTTTTGATAATTTAATTATAGCAAGTCTTGTTTCTACCTACCTATGAACTTTTGAGCTTCATAAATCAAGTTGTCCTTTTTCTCTCTGAGCTTACTTAATAGAACAGACTCGTCTTTTTCCCCATTCAGGTCATCTAAGAAATTCTTGGAATATTTTGTCATCAAAAATTGTTAGAAAAATAAAATTTTTTACTTTAAAAGTGGATTAGTTATTATGTCAGTATTTCTTCTCTTGAGCCATTATCTGTCTACAGGTTGGCATTCACTAATGGATCCAGCCTATACAATTTTCCGTATGCCAAGCCACTTGAGGAGTGGCTCATGGGGGGAAAATCTGATTAGACTAGTAGCAGAAAGTCTCAGAAAAGCTTTCTAACTTTGTCTAAAGGATAGATCTCTCTACACTCTCATAGCCATTTTGCTCTGGTTTGGTTCTGCTCTTCATGTCTTTATACTCAAGTTTGAGTGCCACACATTATGCATTATTTTCTTGGGCTCTGTAGATCCCAGGCTCCTAAATGAGAAACTTCTCCTACCAAAATAAAATATATGTTCCTGGTATTCAGCCATTATAGATGATCTGTCTTGATCCCTGTAGTTTCCTGGACCTTAGGTAAGGAATTCACATTTCTAACCAGCCTCAAAGTATACGTTGCTGGGATCCAGTCATTCCAAATTGAACCTGCTTCTGGGTTTCTCTTTAGAAACTTGGTCATGAAAATGCAACCCTGACACTAACTGTTAGATTCTCAGTTTGTGCTCAACTCCTGGAAAGTTTTCACACCATTGCCTGTGACATATTGTTTTCAATTTGCAAGCAAGGAAAATGAACGCTCACTGTGTTTGTCATTATTTTTATCTTAGGATCTGTGCGTCTGTTTGGAGGGGATAGACCCTGCTCAGGGCGTGTAGAAGTACATTCCGGAAAGGAATGGATCCCAGTGTCTGATGGGAATTTCACACTCCCCACTGCCCAGGTCATCTGTGCAGAGCTGGGATGCGGCAAGGCTGTGTCTGTCCTGAAACACATGCCCTTCAGAGAGTCTGATGGCCAGGTCTGGGCTGAAGAGTTCAGGTGTGAGGGGGAGGAGCCTGAACTCCGGGTCTGCCCCAGAGTGCCCTGTCCAGGGGGCACGTGTCAACACAGTGGAGCTGTTCAGGTTGCCTGTTCAGGTGAGATGTAGATCAGGACTAACCTCCCTGCACTCTCTGTTGGGGTAAGAAAATCATGAGATTTTGCTGAAATCCTGTCTTCTTCTACCAGCGTACTCAGAAGTCCGGCTCGTGACAAACGGCTCCTCTCAGTGTGAGGGGCAGGTGGAGATGAACAATTCTGGACGATGGAGAGCTCTCTGTGCCTCCCACTGGACTCTGGCCAATGCCAATGTTGTCTGTCAACAGCTCGGCTGTGGAGTTGCCATCTCCACCCCCGGAGGACCACACTTGGTGGGCAGAGATGACCAGATCTCAACAGTCCGATTTCACTGTTCGGGGGCTGAGTCTTTCCTGTGGAGTTGCCCTGTGACTGCCCTGGGTGGTTCTGACTGTTCCCATGGCAACACGGCCTCTGTGATCTGCTCAGGTGAGAGAAAGGGAAGGGCTATTGGTACACAGGACACTCTTGGAGTGATATGTCTCCAAGAGCAGAAAGCGATAGAAAACTGACTTCAAAAATTAGATATTTCATGATGAAATACAGGTTTTGTCATTATTCATTCATGTTTCAGATCAGGGCAAGAAGCATAAAGGAGAATACATATTTTAAGTAAACATAGCTATTTAAGCATAATCATAGTGTACAATGTATAAGCAAATATACCTCAGTCAGGGATTTTCCCCCACTCAACCATGTGAGAATTTCTATACCCATCAGATTCTTTTACCTGATAACCTCAGTATGTATTTCTTAAGACATTCATTCAAATTCAGGAAATTTCAATTTCACACAACATTATTAACTATTTTGAAATATACCTGAACTTGAAATTATTTTGTTTTGAAGTTATAGTAGAAAGGTTTAACTACAAATGCAGTACTTTTAATAAATCAGAATTATTCAGATTTTCTACTCATCCTTATGTCATTTCAAATGGAACTATTCAAAGGATTTCTCTACTTCAGCTAATTGTGTAAAAGTTTTGGCAAAGAGGGAGTGATGTCAGCATCATGGTGGTTTGCTTCCTTCCTATTTGCTTCTCTTTTTAACAACTAATTAACCATACATCCATGATTAAAAGTGCCTCTGTGAAAGTTGTGGGATCCCATAACTTATATCAAAGGACCAGGAAGATGGTCACTCACCTGGGCATCCAGTAATAGGTGGGTAGACATTGGTACAGACTGGAGCTAGCAGGAGTAGTGAAGTGGTCCCAGCCCCATGGGCCATGGTCAGGGAAAACATGGAGAAACGTGGTAAGTGCTCATTTGGTCAGATACCTAAAGAAATTGTTAGAAGTCCAGGATTCCTGTAGGGAGATTTCATTACTCTGTTGGAGCTAAAAAAGTAAGTTGGAATTATTGAAGAGGATTAAAGGATTTTGCCAGTGCTGCTCCTTACCCCAAGGTGACACAGCATAAATTTGAACTAGCTGGGGGGGCCTCTCTCATGGGCGAAAAGGTAAGTAGTGAGCTAGTGCCCACTTGATATTGCTGGGGAAACCAGTTTCCCTCCAGCAGTGCCCAGAGTTCCGGGGCTCAACCTCCAGGACTGAGGGAAGAGAAGAAATATGAAAGATCATTAAGAAGGTCAAAAAGTGTAAAAGGGATGCAATTCCTGTGACTACACTCAGGGCTTCAGCAGGAAGCCCATGCATAAGCCTCTAGGAGAATGTCACCCAAAGATCTCTCTCCCTGGGCCCGTAGATACTCCAAATCCCTAAGGGCACTAAATCTTTAGTAAATCATCTTTACTGCCACCTTTCTGACAGCTGCTTTTATGTGTTTCCAAGTATAGAGATGAAAGCAGACTCCAGTAAATGGAGTGATCTCCAAAAACAGACTAGGGTCTGTGACAGGGAGGTAACCACAGGCTTCATCTGTAGCACAACATTCTGCAAAACAAAAGAGAGGTTTTCATCAGCCTGCTGAGTTTTAAGGATCAAAACTGAAGTTGCTCAGTCATCTCCGACTCTTTGCAACCTCGTGGACTGCAGCCCACCAGGCTCCTCCGTCTGTGGGATTATCCAGGCAAGAATATCGGAGTGGGCTGCCATTTCCTTCTCCAGGGGATCTTCCCAACCCAGAGGTCAAACCCAGGTCTCCCACATTGCAGGCAGATACTTTAACCTCTGAGCCACCAGGAAAGAAGACATAAAAACATAAGGTATTTTCTATAAGAGGAAGCAAGAAATGTAGAGTGAGTCTATACAAGGTCAGAGAACAGTATATACCACCTGAAGGTAATCAGTAAAGATTTAATGTGGTGTCTGCTACATCTAAAGCAAAAGCAGCAATGCAAAATTTCAAGGAACTTGAAGAACTAAAGAAAGTAGTCATCACCAAAGAGTAACAGTAACTTTTGGAAACTGACAAAGACACATGTCAATGACATGGATCTTTGCAATCTAGCTTGTAAAGAATCCAACACAGCTGTTTTGAGGAAACTGAATTGCCGGGGTCCAGCCCCAGTGGATCCAGGGTAATTCGAAGGGGAGACGGAATTGTCGAGGAAAAATTTGTTTAGAAATTTAAAGAGAGAAAATAGTGTAGTAGGAAAATGAGTGGAGAAAAGAGGCTGATTAACTTGGTTTACGTGGAAAACCAATAAAGTTCCAGACAAGGAACTTGCACCATCTACGTTGGGCCACAGGCCCCCGCTTGAATAGCGGAGGGTGCCCCACCTTGAGCTCCCTCTCTTGTGGGTATCAGAAGCCCAGGAAAGTAAGTAGACTTGATGAGCCTCCGCATTCCAAGAGATCAGCCTGAAAAGGAGAGGGAGGGAGAGGGAGCAAGAGAAAGAATCCACACGGGGGAGGCCAGCCTTGTGCAAAACCTCCCTAACTTTATTATTTAAAAGGTGTTTATGTATCCTAAATTTTACATAATGGAAGATACAGAGTCATGCAGGGGCAGCAGTCCTGACTCTTTTTGTATATCGTTTTGTATACAAAAAGTCTCAGGTGATTTACATTATCTTCTGGCCAAGAAGCTTGTTAACACTTCCTTAATGAATGTTAATCTCATTTCCCCTGAAGTATTTTACTTTAATCTGCAGCTCCTTAAAGCACTAAAGTTACATCCCTATAGAACAAAGGCTCAGTGTGTTATAACAAAGAAGTTACTTAACTCAAAGATCTAACGTTGCTACTTGTTTTTTCTATACACCAACTATATCAACAAATAAAAGATATGAAAATTTGGCAGCAAGTATTGGCTCAACAATGAAATGCTTCATCAGTTTTATTCTAATGATTTTGACTCCTTGGAAGCCCCTGCGTTCCTAGGATGTTTTAAGCTTCCTGTGCCTCTCCTGTGTTGGGAGGCTGTAAACAATCACATGCACAGCTGTAAGAGTCCTGCAGGCAGGCTAGAAAGCCATCAGAGGGGTTTTTGGATTGAAACACTCATATTATGCCCAGGAGACTTATTATCTAAAAGTTCTAAATTAACCTTTCCCAGAAAAAGGTGGTGGGGGGATAGCCCCCTGTTAATGTTAGAAGAGTGGATGAAAAGCATAATGTAATACGGCAGACAGACTCTGGCTTTAGGGGTGGATGCTCAGGAAATTTCAGGGGTTCCCCCTGAAGCCTGATCATGGCCTTGTGTTTCGTCAGGCTTCCTTCCTCATGACCTTTGCCATGGGTGGGGTTCTTCATGGTGGCTCTCGGCACTGTAAGAAAAGACAGAAAGGCAATTCAATGAAATCAGGGAAACAACATGAAAAAATGAGAAGTTTAACAAAGCAAAGTCCTAAAAAGAACCAAGCAGAAATTGTGGCGCTGAAAAGTTTAATAATGAAATGGGGGAAAATGCAACAGATAGCATCTACAACAGAGTAGATCAAATTAAAGATAGAATCAGCGGTTAAAAATGAGTAAAAAGTAAGAATATATCCTATGTGATTTATGAGTCTACCCTAACATAAAAATATCTAGCAGAAGAGAGGGAGAGGGTGGGAAAAAGTGTATTTAAATGAATAATTTCTAACTTGGGGAGAGGCTTGAAAATTCAAGCTGATAAAACTAATAGGTCACCTTATAACCCTAATGTAAAAGAACTTTTCTCAGAAACATTATAGTTAAACTGTAAAAAATCAATAAAAGTAGCAGAAAATATATTGAATAAAGTGGAATAACTAAATAATTATTTAGTGTGCTGTTTAAACTTTGAAACTGCTGGTCAGATGCAGGACCAGCATTTTCACATTGCTTAGGGTTGCAGATTCATGACTTAGATATAGTTCATCCATGTAGACAGACTGTCTTCACTAGTGACCAATGAAGCATAAATCAGACATAAGTGGTACTTCTTTATACTAGCAAAATCTAGGGGGAAATCCCATTTATTATAGTATGAAAACTATTAAATACGTAGGAAGAAACTTAAAATATCTAAAGGGCTTGCACTGAAAGTCACAGAGCATCTGAAAAAAATAAAGACATATACCATATTCATGGATTTGAAAACTTAATAGGCTGTCAATTCTCTTCACTTAATATACAAACTAAATCTAACCCTAAAAAAAAGCCAAGCAATATTTTGTTGAACTTTACAAGCAAATTCTAAACATTTCTTTAAATGTGAAAAAAGTGGAATGGACAAAACAATTTTGAAAAAGAAGGGCCAAAAAGAAGTGTGCTAACTTCAAGTTTCCTACTACATATCCACAGCAACATGGCCATTGAATAAGAATAGCTAAATAGATCAACAGAGCACAATAAAGTTCAGTAACAGACCCAAACCCATGTATGTGTTGAAATTCTACAAAAGGATAGAGATATTTCAAAGGGGAAAATACATTCTCTTCAAAAAATGATCTGCTAATTGAATATCTGCATGGGTGGGGGTGGGGGGGTGGAAATGAACTGTGATCCTTATTTCACATCATAAGTGCCATTCCCCCCATCCTCACTCTGAAGAAAAACCCAGTCCATCAGGGTAGCTCAAATAAATGGTTATTCCCATATAAAATTTAATTATAAAACTGGTAGAAGAAAATGTAAGAAAAATTATTATGATTGTAGAGTAACCAAACATTTCCTAAGCCAGATAAGACATTAACCATTAAAAACTGAGATGTGATTTTCATTAAAATAAAAACTTTTTGCTTTTTGAAAAAAAATATTAAGATACTAAAAAGGCATTCAACTGATAGGGAGAAATTAATTGCAATACATATATCTAACAAAGGATTTGTAACAAGAATAAGTGAAAAATTTATAACAGAAAAATAAGAAAAGAACTATACAGTTTAAGCCTGGGCAAAATATTAAGAAAGATACTTTCCCAAAGATGATATACAAATGGCCAATAAGTAAATGAAAAGATACCAAATATCATTAGTTATTAAAGAAATTCAAATTAAAGTATGAGATATACATTCACAAATTAGACTGGCTAGAATTAAGGAGACTGACAATTCCAAGTTTGGAGAAGGTTATTGATCCACTAGAACCTTCATACATTGCTGATGATAATGTAACAGAAAACACTTCTTAGCAACTCTATGTCACCCAAAATTTCTGTTACCCAAGAGGGATGAAAAGATGTCCACAAAAAATTTAGGCTGAAAAATCAGACATGTTTATTTAAAACAGTAAAAAAGTATAAGCCACTCTAATTTTCTTTAATGAAAGAAAGGAAAAGTTTCTTTGGTATATTCATACAATGTAAGACTTTAACAATAGAAAGAAAAAGCTACTCATAAATCTAACTACACAGAAAATCTCAAAGCATGCTAAGTGAAAGAAACCATCTAAAAGGGATTATATACTGTATGATTTTATTAAATTCTCAAAAAACACAACTAATCTATTTGTGATAAAAGACAGATCAGTATTTGCCTGGGTCTGGGTTTGTGGGGATTTTACTGGTTGCAAGAGGCATATAGGAACTTTGTGAATAATGCTATATATTCTGAATTTTAACTGTGGTATCGGTTATGCTGGCACATGCAACTGTCAAAACTTATGAAAACAAACTTGTATGAAAAATATGTGTGTTTTAATGCATGAAAATTATACCTCACTACAGCAGGTTTTTGGAGAAGGAAATGACAACCCACTCCAGTATTCTTGCCTGGGAAATCCCATGGATCGAGGAGACTGATAGGCTACAGCCCTAGAGGCTGCAAAATAATCAGACATGACTTAGCTACTAAACAAACAACAGAAGATTTTACTATTTGTCTTTTGTTTTTAGCTTAATTCTACTTTAATAAAAAAAACATATTTTTAATTATTTTACCCTTTGAAAATTTTTTGGATCTCACTTTTTGTATAATATATGATCAGCCTTGGAAAATGACCTGTAAGTGTTTGGAATAAGGTGTGTTCTCTACTTTGGGGAGGCATGTTTGTTAAATCACCCCATTCAAATGTTCTAAATATTAGTGACTGGCTTTGCTTGGTTTGCTCTATAGTTACTGAGACTGAAGAAAGGTGTTTCTGGTTACTGTTGCCTGGTAACAAAGTACTTAAAAATCTAGTCACTTATGGCAACCATTTTATTTTGCATAAATATCACCATATATTTTTCCTTCAGCCCCAATTGTATTTCCTCACTTCCTTTCAATTGTCATTGACAGCATTGCCCAAGCCCATCAGGCTTCTGCTAATAACTTCCTCCACCCCTTCTAGCTTCTGCCTGTTACTTTGTTCCAAAAGCAATGTCACATGTTTTAGGTGGCATCCCAAATTTGGGCCATTATGGATAAAGATGCTATGCATATGCATATACAGATTTATACTATTTCTATAGCAGCCTCATTTGTATGTGGCCTTATTCCTTGGTATATATGCATATACAAATATATGCATATAAAAATGCATATGCTTTTCTTCTGAAAACAAACACTTCGTTTGTCTTCAGTAAATAGTTAGCAGTATGGTAATTATAAATGTTTGGTTACTATTGCTGCATAACCAAATTTCCCACAAAACTTAGCATCTTAAAACCCCTTTTTACTTTTGCTCATGATTTCCTGGAGTTTGGGAAGGAATTAGGGACGTGCTCTGATTTGTATTGTCTTGGAGTCTTATCGGGTTGCAGCCCAGTATCAGCTGGGGCTGACATCATCTGAGGACACAACTGGGGTGGGGATCCAGGATGGTTCATGAGGACAAGCCTGGCAGCTGGGAGGTCCGCTGGGTTGAACTGAGCGACCAGAGACCTGCATATGACAGTCTCCGCAGGACGAGAGTCTCAACAGGGCAGACTTGCCCTAGAGCAAAGGTCCTCGGTGATTTCACAGGAGGCTGCAAGAGTTTCAGACCTAGTGCTGAGAGTCAAGCAACTTTACCTTAACTCCCTTCTCTCACTACAGAGTCGGGCATGACTGGGGCGGCTTGGCATGCAGGCATGCATTGGAGAAGGGAATGGCAACCCATTCCAGTATTCTTGACTGGAGAATCCCAGGGACCGAGAAGCCTGGTGGGCTGCCGTCTATGGGGTCACACAGAGTCGGACACGACTGAAGCGACGCAGCAGCAGCAGCAGCAGCAGTACTTACTAGGAATTCACGAAGGTCAGCAGAACTTTAAGGGAAGGAGGCACAGACCTCACTTCTCAATGAATGTAACAGCAAAGATTATGTGCTGCTATTCAGTCGCTCAGTTGTGTCCAATTCCTTTCGATTCCCTGGGGTGCAGCACGCCAGGCTTCTCTATCCTTCACTATCTCCCGGAGTTTGCTTTAACTCATGTCCCTCTGATCATTGCTATTTCTGCAGGAAACCGGACCCAGGTGCTGCCCCACTGCAGCGACTCCCTCCCTGAACCAACAGGCTCTGCAGACTCAGAGGAGAGCGCCCCCTACTGCTCAGGTGAGGGTCCTACTGGACAGAAGGCGCTTAACTGCCGCCCCCCACCCCGCCCACCCGCCCGGGTCACCGCCCCATTGTCCGATTTCTCTCTCCTCAGACAGCAGACAGCTCCGCCTGGTGGACGGGGGCGGTCACTGCGCCGGGAGAGTGGAGATTCTTGACCAGGGCTCCTGGGGCACCATCTGTGATGACGGCTGGGACCTGGATGATGCCCGCGTGGTGTGCAGGCAGCTGGGCTGCGGAGAAGCCCTCAATGCCACGAGGTCTGCTCACTTCGGGGCAGGATCAGGGCCCATCTGGCTGGACGACCTGAACTGCACAGGAAAAGAGTCCCACGTGTGGAAGTGCCCTTCCCGGGGCTGGGGGCGGCACGACTGCAGACACAAGCAGGACGCAGGGGTCATCTGCTCAGGTCTGGGCTGCACACTGTCCACAGGCAGGGGGAGGGGTGGGGCCCTGGGAGACGGATTCTGAGTCCTGAGGGAGAGATGCTGAGAGGAGCAGAGAAGAAGGCTTCCTCCCAAGGAGCCTGTCTTTCCAGCAGACGTGAAGACGAGGTGCTTTCACTTCCTCCTGCAGCAGCTGAGATTCTTCTGGTCCTTTGTTCTCAGCACTGTTTCCTGGCAGAGCCGTTTCTTACGGTTTCCACATGAAAGCAGGGCTCTCTCTCCAGTTCCCTGTGGTAGTACAGTCTGGAGATCCTGCTGACGTTGTAGTGAAAGCACAGATTTACTCTGTTCAGTTCTGTACCCTAGGAGTCTGACAAGGGTCTCTGCAGACCAACATGCCCGTGTCCACAGGGCTGCGTTCTTCCTGGAGGCCCTGGGGAGGACTCCTTTCCAGCCTTTTCTGGTTTCTATGTGGCCTCATTCCTTGGCTTGGAGCCCATCTTCTTCTTCAGACAATATTCCCTCCCCTGACCATTCTTCAGGGTCTCATCTTCCTCTAACCACACTCAGGAAGAGTATTCCATTTTAGGGATAATTAGATTGGGTTTATATGGTTAATTCATAATCTTGCAGGTTAGTCTCACCATCCCAAGCTCCTAAGTTTCTTGTCTTAATAATGTCTGTAAAATGCCTTTTGAAATATAAGGCAACATTCACCAGATTGAAAGACTGGAACATAGACATTTGTGGGTTCACTGTTCTGCCTGTTTCTCCACTACCCACATCCTTTTCACATGCTCTTTTACAGGTTATTTCAGGAAACAAGGCTCAGGGCCCTTCCCTGCAGGTGCCTATGTTGGCCTTTCTCTCTGTTCGTATTCACTACATCATTGTGGTACAAATAGAAAGACAGACATTAATGGACAAAGTCAAGTAAAAGGGAGACAGATTTCAGTCTTGTCACCTAGTGGGTATCTCCTCAGCTGGGTCAGGGTGAGTGTTCACGATTTCTGGGAAAGAGGAAAACCCAGAGCACTGAGTGGAATTCTCACTGTGTCCTGATTCCTCCCCTTTCAATCTCAGAGTTCCTGGCCCTCAGGATGGTGAGCGAGGACCAGCAGTGTGCTGGGTGGCTGGAAGTTTTCTACAACGGGACCTGGGGCAGTGTCTGCCACAACCCCATGGATGATGTCACTGTGTCCATCATCTGCAGACAGCTTGGCTGTGGGGACAGTGGAAGTCTCAATCCTTCTGTTGCTGTTAGAGAAGGTTCTAGACCCCAGTGGGTGGATGGAATCCGCTGTCGGAAAACTGACACCTCTCTCTGGCAGTGTCCTTCTGACCCTTGGAATTACACTTCCTGCTCTCCCACGGAGGAAGCCTATATCTCATGTGCAGGTGACTTACTGTCTGTTTCTGTGTGTCTGTCCCAGCCCTGTAGGATGTCGGTAGTGAAATTTTATATTTTAAAATGTCTAAGTGATGAGTTTAAGTTGGGTCCACAAAATGACGTTAGGATGGAGCTAATTTAATCCGTTTCAACCTTGTTATTTAGAGTTTAATTTGGATATATCACATAACATTATATTAGTTTCAGGTATAAAGTGTAATGCTTTATATATTTCTGTATATTGGTAAATGATCACCACAATAAGTCTAGTAATATCCATCACCATATATCATTACAATTTTTTGATTATGAGGAGAATTTTTCTTACCAGCTTTCAAGTATACAATACAGAATTCGTTATAGTCACCATGAATGATTCACCATGTAGTGAATCATGGAATTCACTTTAGAACTGCAAGTTTGTACCTTTTGACTACCTCCACTTGTTTTGCCCACATCAATCCACCTCTGGCAACCACCAAACTGTTCTCTGCATCTCTGAACCCCCCCACCTTTTTTTTGTATTTGATTTAAGATTCCACATGTAAATTAGATCAAATGGTATTTATTTCACTTAGCATAATGCCCTCAAGGTTCATCCATGTTGCTACACATGGCAGGATTTTATTCTTTTTGTTGGCTGTACATATCACATTTTCCTCACCCATTTATCCATCAGTGAAAACTTACGTTGTTTGGCTATTGTAAATAATGCTGCAATGAACGTTTGGTTGCACATAGTTTTTTCAAGTTGTTATTTTGTTTCTTTCAGATAAATACCCAGAAGTGAAACTGATGGACCATATGACAGTTTTATTTTTAATTTTTGGAGAAACTCAATACTGTTCTCCATAGGGGCTGCATCAGCTTACATTCCCCCCTCCCCGCCCCCGCCCAACTGTGCACAAGGTTTATCTTCTCTCTGCGTTTTTACCAACTCCTGTTATTTCTTGTCTTTTGGATAAAAGCCATTCTAACAGATGTGAGATATTTGCCCCATTATAGTTTGATTTGCATTTTTCTGATGACATAACATTGTGTGCCTTTTCATGTACCACCTGTTGGCCTGCTTTATGTCATCTTTGAAAAAAAAAGTCTATTCCTGTCCTCTGCCCATTTTTTAATCAGATTTTTTGTTGGTTTGCTCTTGCTATTGAGATGTATGAATTCTTTAAGTATTTTGAATATTAACCCTTGTCAGAAATGTAATTTGCAAATATTTTCTCCAACTCCATAAGGTACCTTTTCATTTTGTTGACCTTTTCCCTTTGTTTTGCAGAAGAGTTTTAGTTTTCTGTAGTTTCAAAGCTTATTTTTGCTTTTGTTGCTTTTGCTTTTGGCATCAGACCCAAAATATCCTCATGATGACTGATGTCAGGACCTTTTCATCCTAATTTTCCTTCTAGGATATTTTTTATAATTTTAAAAATTTATTTATTTTTGGCTGTGCTGGGTCTTTGTGCTGCATGGGCTTTTCTCTAGTTGCAGTGAGCAGGGGCTACTCTTCACTGCATTGCACAGGCTTCTTATTGAAGTGGCTTCTTTTGTGGAGGAGAACAGGCTGGAGGGCACCAAGCTTCAGGAGTTGTGGCACGTGGGCTCAGTAGTTGCCATTCCCGGGCTCTAAAGCACAGGCTCCACAGTTGTGGCCAATGGGCTGAGCTGCTCTGTGGCATGTGGGATCTTCCTGGGTCAAGGAGCACACTTGAGTCTCCTGCACTGGTGGGTGGATTCTTTACCACAGCCACAAGGGACGCCCCTCTTCTAGGATTTTTCTGGCTTCAGGACTGATGATCAAGTCTTTAATCCATTTTGAATTAATTTTTGTGAATGGTGTAAGAGTTTTCCAGTTTCATTCTTTTGCATGTAACTGTCCAGCTTCCCAACACCATTTTTGAAGAGACAGGCCTTTCCTGATGGTATAATCTCTACTTTTTGGTCATAAATTGATTGACCACATATATTTGGGGTTACTTCTGGGATCTCTATTCTGTTCCAGTGATTTCTGTGTCCATTTTTATAGCAATACCATACTGTTTGATTAACACAGCTTTGTAATATAGTTTGAAATCAGGAAGCATGACACGTCTATCATTTTTTCTCAAGATTTCTTTGGCTATTCATGGTCTTCTGTGGTTCCACACAAATTTTAGAATTGTTTGTTCCATATCTGTGAAAATTTTCATTGAAATTTGGGTAAGGATGGTAGTGGATCTGTAGGTTGCTTTGTGTAGTATGAGCATTTTAACAATATTAGGTCTTCCAATCCATGAGCACAAAATATCTTTCCGTTTATCTGTGCCTTCTTTAGTATCTTTCACAGTGTCTTAGAGTTTTCAACAGTGTCTCAGTTTTGACTCTTCCCTTCCGATTTGGATGTTCTTACTTTCCTTTGCTTGCTTGACGATTCTGCTAGAACTACCAAAGCTATGTTGAATAGAAGTGATGAGAGTGGGCATTTTTGCCTTGTTTGATCTCAGAAGAAAAGCTTTCAGCTTTTTACAGTTGAGTAGGGTGTTTGCTGAGGGTTTGTCATATGATATTTATTGTGTTGAGGTATAATCCCTTTATACCTACTTTGTGAAGATCTTTTGTATCATAAACGGCTGTTGAATTTGTCAAATATTTGTTCTGCATCTGTTGAAAGGATATGATTTTTTTGCCTTTATCTTATTTGGTGTATCACATTGATTAATTTGTGACTATTGAACCATCCTTGCATCCTTGGAACAAATCTCTGTTGATCTTGGTGGTGTTATTGTTGTTGTTTAGTCGCTAAGTTGTGTCTGATACTTTGCGATCCAATGGACTATAGCTCGCTAGGCTCCTCTGTCTTAGATTTCTCAGGCAACAACACTGGAGTGGTTGTCCAGTATTTTCTTCATGTATTGTTGAATCTGGTTTTCTAATATTTTGTTGAAGATTTTTGCATCTATATTTATTTGGGATATTAGCCAGTATTTTCTTTCTTGTGGTCTCCTTGTCTGGTAATCCTGGCCTCATAAAATGGCTTTGGAAGTGTTCCTTTCATCCTTTTGGAAGAATTTGAAAAGGCTCCACCGCTTCATACCATTACACTGGGAATTGGAATTAAAAAAAAAAAAAGTTGGTGGGGTGACAAATAGTCAAACCATAGCACCTTACTTCCTTCAACATTTCTCTCTCACTTATTCCCCACCTTCCACACACATCCCATTCAGGAATACCTTGAATGATATGTTGGGTGTTGCCTGAAATCTACAAATGAGAGAATGAGATAGATTAAACTAAATGAGATAGATATTTCAAAAGCAGAGATTTGTCCCTTTCCTTGCCTCTGTTTCTTCATCTCTTTGTCTTTTCATTCAAACACCAAAGTAGTGTTAAACTATTGGACTTTTATATATGATAGTTTTCCAACAATAAAGCACCATAAAATGGGTTGTGGTGAAGTCTCTGACCCTGAAAGTGAGCAATCACCCCACAGAGGCCATGCCATCATTTTTTTAGCAGTTCTCTGCATGAAGTGTGTAGAAAGTTTGGTAGCATCATGTGGAGAGAATATACAAGTTCTCATATTTTGTGACAAGAACCATTTACACATCCATTTTCTTGTTTTTTTTTGAACTTATGTGTATATCTTTCACTAACTATTCTTTTGTGTCTTTTTTTGGTTATTTTTGCTTCCTCTAAATACAAACTTTTCTTAGAAAATTTATTTGAGTCTACTTCAGACATTTCTGCTTTACTAGGTAGCTATTTTTTTTTCTGACTTTTTCTATATATTCCCCTTTTTAAGAGTTTTCTCTCTCTACAGCAACCTTTGCTTGACCAATGCCATACTGAATAACACATAACAGTAGTGAAAGGGAAATCGCTCAGTCGTGTCTGACTCCTAGCGACCCTGTGGACTGCAGCCTACCAGGCTCCTTCATCCATGGGATTTTCCAGGCAAGAGTACTGGAGTGGGGTGCCATTGCCTTCTCCCAACAGTAGCTTAGAATTCATTTAATAATTGTCCATTGAAAATTGCATAAGTGGGGCTTCCCGGGTGGTCCAGTGGTTAAAAATGCACCTGCTAATGCAGAGGACATGAGTCTGATCTCCTGCCCAGGAAGTAGTAAAGAACCTGCCTGCCAGTGCAGAAGATATAAGAGATGCAGGTTTGATCCGTGGGTCTGGAAGATCCTCTGGAGGAGGGCATGGGAACTCACTCCAGTATTCATGCCTGGAGAATCCCATGAACAGGTGAGCCTGGCAGGCTACAGTCCATTGGGTCACACAGGGTTGGACACGACTGAAGAAACAGCACACACAGGCACACACACCAGGAAGATTCCAATTGCCATGGAAAAACTAAGCCTGTGCACCACAACTAGAGAAAGCCCACGTGCAGCACCAAGACCCAGTACAGCCAAAAAGAAATTTAAGAAAAACTTTTAACAATCGCATGAGTGGAAATTTGAATATAAATTAATTCTGTGCTTATGCACTAATTATTTTTAATTTGCACCATTTATTATCAGAAAACATTACCATTAATTTATATTTGCTTTACTATTTTGCTGATTACCATGAATTTAAAGAAATTCTATTTCACTGAACTTTATTCATCTACTTATTCATTCAATAAATATTTATCAAGCCCCATCATGGTATTTAGAAAAGCTTCTCCATGCATTCTTGTTGAATGATGAATGTTCAATCACCATCCTAATAGCAGAAACATGGGGTAAATAAGATATGAAAGGTCCTTCCCTGGAACTTGCATTCAGGGGTATATATGTGTGTGCATTTGTTGTGGAATGTGGACATGATAAACAAGTAAATACTTAAAGGTATTTCAGATATCTTTAGGATATCTTCCATCATCGTTTATATTTTTTCTCTAGAATGTTTAAAATTTCATTTATTTATAGGAACTCTACAAATTAACACCACTTACTGCTTTTCTTAAATACTACTGAAAGTATTTACCCCATTTTTTGCATATGTCTTTAGGGTTGTGTATGTGGTGTGGTTATATGATCAAATATACTATGTTTTACTTTTATGAATTCTGCCTTTAATGCAGTTTCAGATGACATTCTTCAACTCAAAATAGCTTTTAATCATTTTATTTTCTTCAAATAATTTTATAATTTGAGTAAAGAATATCTATAATCTTACTGAATCTGAATTTATTTTACTGTGTGTAATGTTTTAATATCATCAACAGGTACAAATTACATTTTAGATACCTGATAATTTAGTTCCTCCCCAAATACATACACATTATTTCATGATTTCATGGATATGACACCAAAAGAACAGGCAAAAATAGACAATTTGCAAAATATATAAGGAAATCCTACAACTTAAGAGCAAAACAACAAGAAAAAAACCGTAATAACCCAATTAAAAAATTAGCCAGAGGCTTGAATGGACATTTCTCCAAAGAAGATATAGAAATAGCCAATAGGTATAGGAAAATATGCTCAACATTATTAGTCATCAGGGAAACGTAAGTCAAAGCCATAAGAGATATCATCTCACACCTCTCAAAATGGCTATAATTAAAAAAAAAAAAAAGAATAAATGTTGGTAAGGTTGTGGAGAAACTGAAAATCTTCTGAGTATTTATCCATATTAGATATGTAAATTTAATCTCAATAAAACTATGACCAAAAAACTTGTATGATCTATAGTGGCATTTCTTCACTCTTGGTACTGTTGACTTCACTTTCTCCTTGTTCTCGTTTAGTATTGCTCAGTGGTATCAGTTTTCAAGGAGCCATGCTTGAAAGGTTTCCCTCTGTTTCCTCTATCATGCTTACCTTGGGCTTCCCTGGTGGCTCAGCAGTAAAGAATCCGCTTGCAATGCAGGAGACCACCTGCAAAGCAGGAGACACACGTTCAATCTCTGGGTTAAGAAGATCTCATGGAGAAGGAAACGGCAACCCTCTCCAATATTCTTGCCTAAAATCCCATGGACAGAGGAGCCTGGTGGGCTGGTCCATGGAGTCGCAAGAGTAGGACTTGACTTAGGGACTAAACCACCACCACTACCACCATTCTTACCTTCTTTTTTAAAATTAATTTTTGTTCTTTTCTTTGTTAATCCCAACTTCTGTATCCTTTAGGCTTTATTTTCTCTTCTCCTAGTTTCTTAAATAGAAGCTTACATGTTTTTTTCATTTTTTGCCTTTCTTCTTTTCTAAATCTAAGGTATAAATTCCCCTTAAGCACTACTTTAGTTGCATTAGAAGAATTTAGTTATATCATATCTTTGCTATCACTATTTCACAATATTTTCTAATGTTTAAATTTATTCCCAGACCCAGGTACTGTTTTGGAAGGGTGTTGCTTAATTTCTCCAAATAAGGATGGCTAACCATATTTTCTTATTAATTCTTAATTTTATTACAGTGTGGTCAGAGTAAATACTCTGTATAAATTCAATTATCTGAAGGCTTTTGTCCTACCATATGGTCATTTTTGATAAATGTTCCTAGTGCATTTACAATAATGTGAATTCTTTCATTATTGGGTGCATTGCTCTTTATATGTTATTTAGCTAAATGTGTAGATTGTGGTGTTTTACATCTACTATAGTCATCCTTCTTTTTTGTTTGACTGGTCTGCATGGTGTTGAAAAAGATTTGTTAAAGTTCCCCCAGGTTGATTGTTATTTTATCTTTCTTCTTTTCATTCTGTCAAGTATTATTCTGTATTTCAAAGCTATGTTTTGATATCTTCCCTGGATTCAGATATCTGTAAAATCTTTATTAAGGGCGTACCACTGTGTAATCATGATATTACCCTCTTTGACTAAATTAGCACATCCTCCCTTAAAGTCTCCTTTCTGTGACCTTGCTATAGCTACTGCAGCTTCCTTATAGTTAGCATTCACATGTGTGTGGCTTGCTAAGTCGTTTCAGTCATGTCCAACTCTTTGCTAAGGACTGTAGTCAGCCAGGCTCCTCTGTCCATGGGATTCTCCAGGCAAGAATACTGGAGTGGGTTGCCATGCCCTCCTCCAGGAGATCTTCCTGACCTAGGGATTGAGCCCATGTCTCATATGTCTCCTACATTGGCAGGCAGGTTCTTTACCACTAGCACCACCTGGGAAGCCTAGTATTCACATCATATATACATTTTCCCCCATCATTTTACTTTTACCTTTCTTTGCTCTCATATACAATGTGAGCATCTTTCAGGTAGCATTTACATGAATTTTGTTGGTTTATCAGTTAGTGGAGTGGCACCCCACTCCAGTACTCTTGCCTGGAAAATCCCATGGACAGAGGAGCCTGGTAGGCTGCAGTCTATGGGGTCACTAAGAGTCGGACATGACTGAGTGACTTCGCTTTCACTGTTTACTTTCATGCACTGGAGAAGGAAATGGCAACCCACTCCAGTGTTCTTGCTTGGAGAATCCCAGGGATGGAGGAGCCTGGTGGGCCATCTATGGGGTCGCACAGAGTCGGACACGACTGAAGCAACTTAGCAGTAGCAGCAGCAGCAGCGGGGCTTTAATTTGAAGTATCTAATCCATTGTAATTAGATTGCAAATCCAATTACTGATATTGTTGGGTTAGTATCTACCATTTCCTTTTAATTGACCCATGTGCTTCATGTTCCTTTTTCTCTTCTTTTTTTCTTTCTTTGGTATTAAATAAATTTATTCCAGATTTTCCTTTGATTTTATGCAGCTTTACTAGATGTGGAGGTTTTCATAGCCTTCCATCCATTTAAAAAAATTCTTAATTATTATATCTTCTTTTTTTTCTCTTTATTTATTTTTACTTTAAATATTGTATTGGTTTTGCCATACATCAACATGATCAAATATTACTTCTGCTGCACTGTCTCTGTTTCTCTTCTCCTCCTATTCCCCCTCTTTTTCCTTCTCCCCCTTCTCTTTTTCCTCCTCCTCATCTCTCAGCTCTAGGACTCCTCTAAGACACTAATTCTGTGTTCAGTTCGGTTTAGTTCAGTTCAGTCGCTCAGTCGTGTCCGACTCTTTGCGACCCCATAAATCGCAGCACGTCAGGCCTCCCTGTCCATCACCAACTCCCGGAGTTCACTCAGACTCACGTCCATCGAGTCCGTGATGCCATCCAGCCGTCTCATCCTCTGTCATCCCCTATCTCCTCCTGCCCCCAATCCCTCCCAGCATCAAAGTCTTTTCCAATCAGTCAGCTCTTCGCATGAGGTGGCCAAAGTACCGGAGCTTCAGCTTTAGCATCATTCCTTCCAAAGAAATCTCAGGGCTGATCTCCTTCAGAATGGACTGGTTGGATCTCCTTGCAGTCCAAGGGACTCTCAAGAGTCTTCTCCAACACCACAGTTCAAAGGCATCAATTCTTCGGTGTTCAGCCTTCTTCGCAGTCCAGCTCTCACATCCATACATTCTGTGTTCAGTTCTGTCTAAAATTCTTTTAAACCTATTCATTCAGTTCTTAATTCTAGATATTTTATTTTCAGTTGGCAACTGTTCCTTTGATTTTCTTATAGTTATAATTATTTGTTAACATTTTTCATTTTTCACCTATTGATTCTTTCCTTTCCCCTTTCCCCTAAACACATTGTTCATAGTTAAAATCCTTATCTGCTAACTCCAGCATATCTAGCATATGTGTCTCTGCCTTCTCTTACCTTCCTTTTATCAATTTTTAAATTTGTCATGTCATCCATCTCTTTACATGCCATGCAATTTTTAAGTGAATGAGAGAAATGATGCATAAGAAAATAAGATATCCCAGATACATTTTCTAACACCTGAAAGGATTCATATTCTGTTTTGTTAAGCAAGTAGGAGAAGGGGTTCAGACCACCCAGATGTCTAAACACTAGCTAGAGCTGAGCTGTCACAAGTCTGGGTTGCAGTATTTGTAGCACTCAATCTACCTCTGCTTTCTCTGCCCCTGTGTTATGGGCTTTCAGAGTTTATAATTGAAAACCTGAATGTTTTGGTAGCTCAGCAGTCAGGAGGATGAGGGAATATCCACTCTGTTTCCTAGGTGTTTGACACTGTTCTTTGGCCTCCTGCCATTGATAACTTGCTTCCTGGGCAGATATTTGAGGAGAAAATCTGCTATATGGGAGAGGCTCTCAAGTCTCCAATTTTGTCACTGCAGCACCAGGTAACCCCCAGGCTTCTCTGTCCCACTTTGGTCCATTAACCCAGGCAACAAATCAGGAAATTCCCATAGAGAAAGAGAAGCTTCAGATCCTTGGCTAACAATGAAATGATCACTGTCTAGAATTTTAGCATGTTTAGTTCATATTGTGTCCACAAATGTCTAATATCTTCTTTTTTTATCTAACATTTTATAGCATTTAAAGTTGTATCCAGCCCTCTTCATGGGAATACAAAATTCTAGATTTTATTCTCCACTTCAGCATTCACCTAAAGTGAAACACCGAGTAGACATCATTTAACCTTTCTTTACATGGTTTTTTATGTATTAAAGAAGAACAATACAGTGACTCTGTCAATATCCTTTGTTCAAGTGCTTTCAGAGCAAGAATTTAACCTATTTCTGCTCTATGGTAAAGTTAGAAATGCTTAATATTTTCCCCCTGGAGAACAAATAACCCCCAACTTTGAATAATAGCAATTCCTGACACAAAGTGCCAGAAAAGAGAATATTTACTTGAAAGAAGAAGCAGCCTTCCAAGATTCCCAGTGGAATCTGGTCAATGTCAATCAATATTACCTGACAAATTTCTTATGCAAGGTTGCCCAATCCACTCAAAGAGATCACATTTTCTTAAAACAAAGTATCCAGATCTGCAGTCTGAAGCTTAGAACCATCAGTGAAGTATTCTGGGGCAAACCAAGACATCTCAAGGTCCATTTGTTTTTCAGTTCTGCATGACTGTACCAAGGAGAACGATTCTAATGATAGAGGATTCATGGCTGCTACCCGAGGCTTCTGATGAGGCCAGTTCCTGACTCCATTTCCTTTCATCTAATCTCTTTAACTCTCAGGTCAAGGGCACCAACATGTGTGTGGTTTATAAGGAATCCATCCAGCAGCCAGCCCATTCCTGTGACCCTGAACTCATTCAACTGCTCCGCGTAGACAGACTAACATTTCCTGTAAATCTTTCTCAGATGCTGTGCAGAACTCTACAAACCAAAGGTTAACACTTCCGTCTGACCCTACTCAGTAGTGTAATATTTCCTGTTTTTGCCCATTTTCAATGTTATTATTCTCTTATCACTGCTGTAAGAAACCAGACTCGGGCGCTGCCCCAGTGCAGTGACTACCTGTCAGAACCAGGGGACTCCGACCCTCAGAAGAGAGCGCCCCCTACTGCTCAGGTGAAGGTCCTACAGGACAGAAGACCCTTATCCCCTCTGTCAACGCCCCATTGTCCCATTTCTCTCTCCTCAGACAGCAGACAGCTCCGCCTGGTGGACGGGGGCGGTCCCTGCGCCGGGAGAGTGGAGATCCTTGACCAGGGCTCCTGGGGCACCATCTGTCATAACGGCTGGGACTTGGACGATGCCCGCGTGGTGTGCAGGCAGCTGGGCTGTGGAGACGCCCTCAATGCCACGGGGTCTGCTCACTTTGGGGCAGGATCAGGGCCCATCTGGCTGGACACATTGGACTGCAGAGGAAAGGAATCCCACGTGTGGAAGTGCCCTTCCCAGGGCTGGGGAGTGAACAACTGCAGTCACGACAACGATGCAGGAGTCATCTGCTCAGGTATGGTCAGTGTATTGCCCTGTGACGGCAGAATGAAGAGTTCCATGGAAGCTGGTCTCTGATCACTGGGCAAGAGGATATAGATGGGCTAGAGAGGACTGAGGCCCATCCTCCCTGAATGCACAAAGTTTCTGTGGGTGATGCACTTCATTACTTTCCTGCTGTGAGTCTCTGCTACTTCTTCTCCAGTGATCTCACCTGACATAGTAGATTAAACTATTCCAACGAAAATTGATCTTCATAATGAAGATGGAGATCAATCACATGAGACATTTTCAAATCACCACACAAATCCCTTCGCACAATTAGCCTATGGGAAGGGAGGGCTGGAATGAGGACACACCGTCGTGGATGGAGTTGTTTCTGTACATAAAATGTGAGACATTATTTTACACTAGGTTAGCAGGAGTGGAGGCACAGAGGATGTCATGAAACAGATCAGACAGGAGATGGATTTGTGCCAAATTGTAAGTCTCTTTTGAAATTTTAGATGTAAATGTTCATAGGCCTTTGCAGGTAAGACCAGAGAACTTTGGACGAAGTGCTCTGAGTCATAGGCTCTCCTTCCTTTGTTACCATAAGAGATTCTCTGCCCAATTTTTTCTTTTAAGACATCTGTACAGGCCAAAACTTTGGAAGAACACTTAGCCATACACTGACAAGTCAAAAGTGGAAGCAATACAATTTCTGTGTTTTATGGTAAGAAATTATATAGTTTATACTTGATGACTTCAATGATTTAAGAGAATTGAATTTGGGGGTTTACTTGATATGAATAGGAGTAGGGGGACAGATGTAATTTCTGAAGAAGGTAGAAGAGAGTTATAGCAGCTGGGAGGGAGAGGGATTGTAATAGGAACTGAAAAAGGCCCATGTGGGGTGTTCTGAGAAGCACTGATGGTCCAAGTGTGGTGTGGAGGATGCTGTGTGTGCCTAAGGATGCAGGATGTCTGTACAGCAAGAGACCAGAGAAGGATATATTTTTATTATATTTAATATCCTTATCCACTGACATCAGCCTTCTATTCCACAAACTTTCTCGCAGTTTTCACACACATAATCTTCTATATAAATTTTAAAATCAAATAGAAAACAAAAAAGAAGTCATAATTTGTCTCAGAAGAGTCTATCCTTATGTATATAAGACTGTTGATTATTCAGTGTATATTCGAGCATTTAACATGTATCAGGGTACCATAAAACAGCATGTAAGAAATATTTCTTTCGTGTTCTGCCTAATCTGTAATCTTATGGGGTTAATATCGCAACTAAAAAGTTGACTGAAAATGCTTTAATTAGAATGTGTTGCCTATGAGCAAACTCCCAACCAGACCAGACTAGGAGTTCTAACCTGTGTCTCTTTGGGGAGATGAAAGTGATAAATAATAAAAGGCAAGCAGACCATCTTCTCTCTCACCATTCACTCTTATAAAAGTGGTCAAGCTGATCCTTCAAGTCTTTAATTTCTTTTAGGTCTTTTCTGTTTTTTTTTTTCTTGTTTTCTGTAGTAGATTTTAATTTTTTTAGAATATTCTTTCTGAACCTTCAAAGTTCACATATTTATATAATCAGAATCCTTTACCAGAAAGAATTTCACCATGTACATAAATTATCATGAGCATACTTCAAAACCAGACAAGTGTGTTAAAGAAAGTGTTTTATGTTGTGGGTTTCTTTTTTATTTGGATTACCTTCCTCTACCCAAAGTATGGTCCCTGAAGTTCAAACCATGATCATGAGTTTTTTCTTTGGTCTATCTCTCAGTTTCATACCCCATCCACTCCCCATTTAACCTACCACACACCCTACCTCACTCCACTCCTACAGAAGTTCTTCCCTTTCAGAATTTCCTTTCCACCCATTTGCGGTTCTTAAGATTTTTTTCTCTTGTCTGCAGTGGGAGAAATAAGAAAGGTGGCAGGGTGAAGTGGTTGATGGGAGGAGCACAGGGGTAAAATGTGTCAAAAACTTGCTGGACAAATATTTCCCCCAAATATTCTATCTTTCATCCATATTGAGGCTTTTGAAATTTGAAAATTTCTGAATTATGTATGGCTTATTTGCTCTCTGGGCTTCCCTCATAGCTCAGTTGGCAAAGAATCCACCTCCAGTGCAGGAGACCCCAGTTAGACCCCTGGTTTGGCAAGATCCACTGGAGAAGGGATAGGCTCTCCACTCCAGTATTCTTGGGCTTCCCTTGTAGCTCAGTTGGTAAAGAATCTGCCTGCAATGTGGGAGACCTGGGTTCGATCGCTGGGTTGGGAAGATCCCCTGGAGAAGGGAAAGGCCACCCACTCCAGTATTCTGGCCTGGAGAATTCCATGGACTGTATAGTCCATGGGGTCACAGAGAGTCAGACATGACTGAGTGACCTTCACTTCACTTCACTATTTGCCCTCTGCTCTCTTCCTCTTACTCTCGTTCTTTACAGCATAATAGCTATTTCTCAAGAATCCAAATAGGAAAGAAGAAACAGTTAACATATAGACAGGATTAAAATACTTTAGCTTATCTTCACTTTTTAGCATTTCCTAAAGTTCACATGTCTAGTATGAAGTAATCAAAAACCTCAGCTGTTTTGCATGCTCCCACTGAGAACTCACTCTCTCCCAGGTTCTTGGATAAATTCTAAGCTTTCAAGAAAGATGGCTATGGCCAGCCCCTTCTCCTATGACTCTGAGCTTTCTTCCTACCCAAACTGATCTCTGGATAACTTTCCAAAATCAGGTCACCTAAGAAATTCTTGGAATTTTTCACTATGAAAAATTATGAGAAACGTGTGAAAACTTCTTATAATGTCTAGCTTTCCTCCTGTTAGCAGAAGTCTGTCTACTGTCAGCGAGCACTCACAGATCCAGCCCGCATGATTTTCCTTATCTTCAGTGACTTGAGTATCGGTTCCTGAGAGAAAACTGGCCGGTATTCTGGCCTCCGAAATCTCAGGATGGCCTCTAACCTTGTGTGGCTCTTAGTCCTCTAACCTCTTGCGGCCCATGGATCTACTTCACTCTGGGTTAGTTCAGCTCTGAACCTGAGTCTGGTGCCCACTACAGAGCAGTATCCTTGGGCTCTGTAGTTTCCAGGCCTCTAGATGAGGAATTCATGTTCCTAATTAACCTCAAAATGCATGTTTTTGGAAATCAGCCATTTCAAACTGACCTTGAAAATCCTTCAGGGTTTCTTTTCAGAAACTTGCTCATGAAAATACTTGCTCATGAAATTCTGAGAATAAGTGTCCAATTCTCTCTCCAGGCGCCACTCCTGAAAAAGAAAATTTTTCACGTTATTGCCTGTGACATTGTTTCCATCTGCCAAACCAGGACTCTGGGCACTCACTGGATTTCTTGTTGTTGTTTTCTTAGGATTTGTGCGTCTGGTTGGAGACAGTGGACCCTGCTCAGGATGGGTAGAAGTACATCCTGGAGAAGACTGGACCCCAGTGGCTGATGGGAACTTCACACTCCGCACTGCCCAGGTCATCTGTGCAGAGCTGGGGTGCGGCAAGGCTGTGTCTGTTCTGGGACACGAGCTCTTCAGAGAGTCTGATGGCCGGGTCTGGGCTGAAGAGTTCAGGTGTGAGGGGGAGGAACATAAGCTCTGGTCCTGCCCCAGAGTGCCCTGTCCAGGGGGCACTTGTCACCACAGTGGAGCTGCTCAGGTTGTTTGTTCAGGTGAGATGCAGGTCAGGACTAACCTCCCTGCACACTTTGTTCAGGTGAGAAATCATGAGATTTTTCTGAATTTCTGTCTTCTTCTACCAGCATACTCAGAAGTCCGACTCATGACAAATGGCTCCTCTCAGTGTGAGGGGCAGGTGGAGATAAACATTTCTGGACAATGGAGAGCTCTCTGTGCCTCCCATTGGACTCTGGCCAATGCCAATGTTGTCTGTCATCAGCTTGGCTGTGGAGTCGCCATCTCCACCCCTGGAGGACCACACTTGGTGGAGAGAGGTGACCAGATCTCAACAGTCCGATTTCACTGCTCGGGGGTGGAGTCCTTCCTGTGGAGTTGCCCTGTGACTGCCTTGGGTGGTCCTGACTGTTCCCAGGGCAACACGGCTTCTGTGATCTGCTCAGGTAAGAGAGACAGAAGGGCTACTGGTGCTTAGGATGTTCCTGGAGTGAAATGTCCTGAAGAGCAGAGAGTGAGGGAAAACTGGCTTTGGAAGATGCTTCTCATTGTTCACTCATTTTTCAGATTAGCGCAAGAAGTATGAAGAAGAAAAATGTATTTTATTTTTTTCTGTGAATTTTTAATTATTTTTAAAAAATTTTTATTTTTACTTTATTTTACTTTACAATACTGTATTGGTTTTGCCATATATTGACATGAATCCACCACGGGTGTACATGAGTTCCCAATCCTGAACCCCTCTCCCACCTCCCACCCCATATCTTCTCTCTGGATCATCCCTGTGCATCCTGTATCAGCCCCAAGCATCCTGTATCCTGTATTGAACATAGACTGGCGATTCATTTCTTACATGATAGTATACATGTTTCAATGCCATTCTCCCAAATCATCCCACCCTCTCCCTCTCCCACAGAGTCCAAAAGTCCATTCTATCTGTGTCTCTTTTGCTGTCTCTCATACAGGGTTATCATTACCATCTTTCTAAATTCCATATATATGTGTTAGTAAATACTGTATTGGTGTTTTTCTTTCTGGTTTACTTCACTCTGTATAATAGGCTCCAGTTTCATCCACTTCATTAGAACTGATTCAAATGTATTCTTTTTAATGGCTGAGTAATACTCCATTGTGTATATGTACCACAGCTTTCTTATCCATTTGTCTGCTGACGGACGTCTAGGTTGTTTCCATGTTCTGGCTATTATATACAGTGCTTCGATGAACATTGGGGTACACGTGTCTCTTTCAATTCTGGTTTCCTTGGTGTATATGTCCAGCAGTGGGATTGCTGGGTCATAAGGCAGTGCTGGGAAAACTGGTCAACCACTTGTAAAAGAATGAAACTAGAACACTTTCTAGTACCATACATAAAAATAAACTCAAAATGGATTAAAGATCTAAAGTAAGACCAAAAACTATAAAACTCCTAGAGGAGAACATAGGCAAAACACTCTCCGACATAAATCACAGCAGGATCCTCTATGATCCACCTCCCAGAATACTGGAAATAAAAGCAAAAATAAACAAATGGGGCTTAATTAAAATTAAAAGCTTCTGAACAACAAAGGAAACTATAAGCAAAGTGAAAAGACAGCCTTCTGAATGGGAGAAAATAATAGCAAATGAAACAACTGACAAACAACTAATCTCAAAAATATACAAGCAACTTATGCAGCTCAAATCCAGAAAAATAAACGACCCAATCAGAAAATGGGCCAAAGAACTAAATAGACATTTCTCCAAAGAAGGCATACGGATGGCTAACAAACACATGAAAAGATGCTCAACATCACTCATTATCAGAGAAATGCAAATCAAGACCACAATGAGGTACCATTTCACACCAGTCAGAATGGCTGTGATCCAAAAGTCTACAACCAATAAATGCTGGAGAGGGTGTGGAGAAAAGGGAACCCTCTTACACTGTTGGTGGGAATGCAAACTAGTACAGCCTCTATGGAGAACAGGGAGAACAGTGTGGAGATTCCTTAAAAAACTGCAAATATTAAGTTTTTTAGCTCTAGAACTTTAATTTCTTTTTTGTTAAAATTTCTCTGCCAAGAAACACATCTTGTCAATTAATCTTAAGAGCACTTTAATCAGGGATATTTAAATTCTCTGTCAGGTAACTCTAATAGTTGAATATTTGGGGAAATTTTTGGGAGTCTTCTTTTTCCTTTTGGTTTTCTATTGATCTCTTTTATATGGGCTTTTTTCTTCTTTTAGTGACAGACACAGAAGATAAAAACTTTTAGAAATCTTTCAGAAAAGATTTTGCTTTGCTTCTTCCATTTAGATATAGATTTTGGTATAGAACACACTATTTAACTCGTTCTCAGTGTAAAACTTGGATTAAACAAAAATTGTGGCGCTGTCAGAAGCAGACCTCTCCATGGAGAAACTGAACTCTATAGTAACTTCACTGCTGTTGCAGCTTTCACCTCAAACTCCATCACTAGGTTATTATTTAGTTTAATTCAGTTTCCTGTTCTTCAACCCAACCAGACCCCTGATCATTGCTGTTTTTGCAGGAAACCAGACCCAGGTGCTGCTCCAGTGCAACGCTTCCGTGTCTGAACCAGCAGGCTCTGCAGCCTCAGAGGAGAGCGCCCCCTACTGCTTAGGTGAGAGTCCCACAGAACAGAAGATGCTACTCAACCCCTAAGGTCACCACCCCATCGTCCCATTTCTCTCTCCTCAGACAGCAGGCAGCTCCGCCTGGTGGACGGGGGCGGGCCCTGCGCCGGGAGAGTGGAGATCCTTGACCAGGGCTCCTGGGGCACCATCTGTGATGACGGCTGGGACCTGGACGATGCCCGCGTGGTGTGCAGGCAGCTGGGCTGTGGAGACGCCCTCAATGCCACGGGGTCTGCTCACTTTGGGGCAGGATCAGGGCCCATCTGGCTGGACGACCTGAACTGCACAGGAAAGGAGTCTCACGTGTGGAGGTGCCCTTCCCGGGGCTGGGGGCGGCACGACTGCAGACACAAGGAGGACGCGGGGGTCATCTGCTCAGGTCCGTGCTGCACACTGTCCACAGGCAGGGGGAGGGATGGGGCCCTGGAGGACGGGGGTCTGAGCCCTGAGGGAGAGATGCTGAAAGGACCAGAGAAGGAGGCTTCCTCCTATGGAGCCTGTCTTTCCAGCAGACGTGAAGACGAGGTGCTTTCACTGCCTCCTGCAGCAGCTGAGGATCTGGTCCTTTCTCCTCAGTAGTGTTTCCTGGCAGAGCCTTTTCTCAGTTTTCCTTGAAATCAGGGCTCACTCTTCTGGTACATATGGTAGAGAAGTCTTAAAGCCAAGGTGCTAATTTTTTTTGTTGTTTTGTAACAAATTACCACATAGTTAACGGTTTAAAACAACACATTTACTTCCTTACACTTCTGTAGCTTAGATGTCCAGCAGGAATCTCACCGGATGGGGATCCAGGTTTCAGTAGGGTCACATCACCTCTGAGCCTCTGGGAAAGAATCTGTTTCTTGTCTTTTCAAGCTTCTAAAAACTGCCTGCCTGCTTTCATTCATAACCTCCTTCTGTTCATCATCAGACCAGCAATGCTCTACCTCTCTAACTGTTACACATATTCACATCTCCCTCTAACCAGAACGAGGAAAAGTGTCCCACCCTAAAGGACAGTGAGTCTAAGACTGTGGTTAGACTGTGCTCAGGTGGTTAATCCATCATATTTCAGGGTAATCTCAGTCCTTACCTTAATCACATCTGTAAAATCCTCTTTGCCAGATAAGGAAATAGTGACAGGTCCTTTATTCTATCTGCCTCCACACTGTCCACATCACATCCCTTTCAAACACTCTTTTAGATGTTTTGTCAGGAAGCAGGTGTCAGCTCCCTCTCCCTGCAGGTGTCCAGGTTGGTCTTCCTCTCAGTTCATATCCACTACTTCATGGTGGTAGAAATATTTAGAAAGACAGACACAGATGGACAAAGTCAGGTGAAAAGGAGACAGGTTTCCCTCTGGTCATCTAGTGGATTTGCTTCCTCAGCTGGGTCAGAGATGAATTTTCACAATTTTTGGAAGAGAGGAAAACCCAGAGCACTGAGTGGGGTGCTCACTGTGTCCCATCTCCTACCTTTCAATCTCAGAGTTCCTGGCCCTCAGGATGGTGAGCGAGGACCAGCAGTGTGCTGGGTGGCTGGAAGTTTTCTACAATGGGACCTGGGGCAGTGTCTGCCGCAGCCCCATGGAAGACATCACTGTGTCCGTGATCTGCAGACAGCTTGGCTGTGGGGACAGTGGAAGTCTCAACACCTCTGTTGGTCTCAGGGAAGGTTCTAGACCCCGGTGGGTAGATTTAATTCAGTGTCGGAAAATGGATACCTCTCTCTGGCAGTGTCCTTCTGGCCCGTGGAAATACAGTTCATGCTCTCCAAAGGAGGAAGCCTACATCTCCTGTGCAGGTGACTTATGTCTGTTTTTGTGTCTGTCCCAACCCTGTAGAATGTTATTAGTGAGATTTGATATTTTAAAATCTAAATGATATGTTTAAGTTGAGTTTATAAAATGAAGTTGGATGGATCTAATTTAATCCACATGTTCCAAACTTGCTTTATTAAAAGTTTTTAACTGGTATAATTGATATAACATTATATTGTTTGCTGTGTACAACAAAATGCTTATATATTTGTGTATATTGATAAATGATCACCACAGTAAGTATAGTTATATCTATAACCATATATATAGTTAAATATTTTTCTTATATGATGATATTTAACATGTATTTTCTCAACATCTTTCAAATAGACAGTATGGTATTCACTATAGTCACCATGCTGTATGTTATATCTCTTCATCTATTAATTTTATAAGTCAAGTCTACACCTTTTGACTACATTTGCCCACACCAAATTCTCCACCTCTGGCAGCCACCAACTACTCAGCATCTCTGAACTTGCTTTTTGTTTTAAGGTTACACATATCAATGAGATTTTATGGTATTTTTCTATCTCTGTCTGATTTGTTTCTCCTAGCATAATGCCCTCTAGGTCCATCCTTGCTGAAACTGGCAAAATTTTCTTCTTTTTTATGGGTGGATATATGTCTGTATTACATTTTCTTTATCCATTCATCCATCAGTGAAGACTTACCTTGTTTGGCTCTTATATATATTGCTATAAACTACTAAAAAGTAATGCTGTTAAAGTGCTGCATTCAATATATCAGCAAATTTGGAATATTCATCAGTGGCCACAGGACTGGAGAAGGTCAATTTTCATTCCAGTCCTGAAGAAGGGCAATGCCAAAGAATGTTCAAACTACTGCACAATTGTGCTGATTTCACATGCTAGCAAGGTTATGCTCAAAGTCTTTCAAACTAGAATTCAGCAATAAGTGAACTGAGAACTTCCAAGATGTACAAGCTGGGTTTAGAAAAGGCAGAGGAACCAGAGATCAAATTGCCAACATTTGTTGGATCATAGAGTAAGCAAGAGAACTCCAGAAAAACATCTGCTTCATTTACTAGACTAAAGCCTTTGACCATGTGGATCACAATGAATTGTGAAAAATTCTTAAAGAGATGAGAGTACCAGACCACCTTACCTGCCTCCTGAGAAACCTGTATGCAGGTCAAGAAGCAACGGTTGGAACTGGACGTAAACAACCAACTGGTTCAAAATTGGGAAAGGAATTTGTCAAGGCTGTATATTGTCACTCTGTTTATTTAACTTACATGCAGAGAACATCATGGGAAGTGCCAGGCTGAATGAATCAGAAGCTAGAATCAAGATTTCTGTGAGAGATATCAACAACCTCAGCTATGCAGATGATACCACTCTATTGGAAGGAAGAGAAGAGGAAATAAAGAGCTTCTTGATGAAAGTGAAAGAGGAAAGTGAAAAAGTTGGCTTAAAGCTCAACATTCAACATTCTAAAAATTAAGATCATGGCATCTGGCCCCATCACTTCATGGCAAATATAAAGAGAGAAGGTGAATACAGACAGATTTTCTTTTCTTGGGCCCCAAAATCACTGCTGATGGTGACTGTAGCCATGAAATTAAAAGAGGCTTGCTCCTTGGAAGGAAAGCTATGACACACCTAAACAGAATATTAAAAAGCAGAGACATCACTTTGCTGACAAAGGTCCGTATAGTCAAAGTTATGTTTATTTCAGTAGTCATGTATGGATGTGAGAGTTGGCTTATAAAGAAGCTGAGTGCCAAAGAGTTGATGCTTTTGAATTGTGGTGCTTGGATGCCACAAGTGAATTGCGAGTTCCTTGGACAGCAAGGAGATCCAACCAGTCCATCCTAAAGGAAATCAACTCTGAATATTCATTGGAAGGACTGATGCTGAAGCTGAAGCTCCAGTACTTCTGCCACCTGATGAGAAGAGCTGACTTGTTGGAAAATACCCTGATGCTGAGAAAGACTGAAGGCAAAGGGAGAAGTGGGCCACAGAGAATGAGATAGTTAGATAGCATCACCAATTCAGTGGACATGAATTTGAGCAAACTCTGGGAGATAGTGAAGGACAGAGGAGCCTGGCGTGCTGCAGTCCATGGGGTTGCAAGGAGTCGGGCACAACCTAGCAACTGAACAAATATTGCTGCTGCTGCAGTGAACACTGGGTTCCAAGTTAGTGTTTCCTTCAGATGAATACCCCAAAGTGAAACTGCTAAAGCGTATGGCAGTTCTATTTTTAATTTTTGATGCACCTCAATACTGTTTCCATAGGGGCTGCTTCAACTTACATTCCCTCTAACTGTGGAAAAGCTTTCCTGTCTCTTCACATTCTCCTTAACTCCTGTTATTTGTTCTTTTTGATAAAAGCCTTTCTAGAGGATATGAGGTCATATCTCATTGTGGTTTTGATTTGTATTTTCTGATAATTAGTATTGTTGAGCACGTTTTCGTGTACCTATTGGCAAGTTGTATGTATTCTTTAAACAAAAATTTTATCAGTTTCTCTGCCCATTTTTTGAAAGTCATATTGTTTGATTTTTGCTACTGAGTTGTGTGAGTTCCTTGTGTATTTTGGATAATAATTTTTATCAGAAATATAATATGTAACTATTTTCTCCAGTTCCATAGTTTGCTTTTTCACTTTGTTGATGGTTTCCTTAACTGGGCAGAAGCTTTGTAGCCTTATGTGGTCCCAACTGCTTGTGTTTACTCTTGTTCCCTTTGTGAGCAACCTGCTCACAAAGGTCCTGCCATCATTTTCTCAGAGATTCTCTGCATAGAGTGGGTAGGAGGTTTGATAGGATGATCTGGAAAGAATATACAAATTTTGATACTTTATGACAGGTTCTATTTACCCTTCTGTTTTTTTGTGTTGCTTTAAATTTGTATTTATTTCTCTCAGCTTCAATTCTTTTGTATATACTTTTCGGTCTTTTGTTTGTTATTTCTGCATCTTCTCAATACAAATTTTTCTCAGTAGGTTTTTTTTTTACTCTATTGCAAAAATTTCTGCCTTACTCAATGTGTACATATATGTGTACATATATCTTCTTAGAATTCTACTAAGTCTTTCCTGTATATTTCCTTTCTAAGAGATTCCTAACCAACACTATGGGCTTTTCTGGTGGCTCAGACAGCAAAGAAACTGCCTGCAGTGCAGGAGACCTGGGTTCGATTCCTGGGTAGGGAAGATCCAGTGGAGAAAGGAATAGCAATCTACTCCAGAATTCTTGCCTGGAAAATCCTATGGACAGAGGAGCCTGGTGGGCTGCATTCCATAGGTCACAAACAGTCAGACACGACTAGCAACTAACACACACACACATAACCAACACTGCATTGTAGATCAATTATCTTTCAATTAAAAATAAATTTAAAAAAGAGTTTCCTTTTACAACAGTAGTCTTCACTTGCCCACTTATCACACTGAACAGTAGGTAAAAGCAGCTTATAATCTATCTAATAATTTTCCATTAATCTTATATATGTGAGATTGTGAGTATAAATTAACTCTGTTCTTCTGGACTGATCATTTTTAATATGAGCTATTACCAGTCACTGATATTTGGTTTACTATTTCACTGATTAGTGTGAATTTAGAGTTTTATTTTACTGAATTTTATTCATCTCTTCATTCATTCAGTAACTATTTATCAAGCCCCTATCTAGGTATTTAGCAATGGTTTTCCATAGATATTTGTTGAATGAGTGCACACAATGTGCAGGCACTGTCCTAATAGCAGAAACATGGCAAATATAAGATATACAAGGTCCTTCTAATGGAACTTTCATTCAGAGGAGTGTGTGTACATTTGTAGAGATGGCTGTGTTTTTATTTGCTATGGGATGTGAAGACTGNGGGCTCCAAAATCACTCTAGATGGTGATTGCAGCCATGAAATTAAAAGAAGCTTACTCCTTGGAAGAAAAGTTATGACCAACCTAGATAGCATATTGAAAAGCAGAGACATTACTTTGCTGACTAAGGTCCGTCTAGTCAAGGCTATGGTGTTTTCTGTGGTCATGTATGGGTGTGAGAGTTGGACTGTGAAGAAGGCTGAGCACCAAAGAATTGATGCTTTTGAACTGTGGTGTTGGAGAAGACTCTTGAGAGTCCCTTGGACTGCAAGGAGATCCAACCAGTCCATTCTGAAGGAGATCAACCCTGGGATTTCTTTGGAAGGAATGATGCTAAAGCTGAAGCTCCAGTATTTTGGCCACCTCATGCGAAGAGTTGACTCATTGGAAAAGACTTTGATGCTGGGAGGGATTGGGGGCAGGAGGAGAAGGGGACGACCGAGGATGAGATGGCCTGATGGCATCACGGACTCGATGGACGTGAGTCTGAGTGAACTCTGGGAGATGGTGATGGACAGGGAGGCCTGATGTGCTGCGATTCATGGGGTCTCAAAGAGTCGGACACGACTAAGCGACTGAACTGAACTGAACTGAAGAACCTTAGATAATCTTATTTGGGGACAAGACCACCCCCAGCTGTTCCTGATCCACTGTTTCCCTGTTGTTTGCAGGAAGAAGACCCAAGAGCTGTCCAACTGCTGCCCCCTGCACAGGTACGTCAGCCCGCCCCCTCCCCTGTGGCTCCCAGGGGCTCCTTCCTCCCACCAGGGAGTCACAGGAGGGGCTGCTGCCTTTTCAGACAGGGAGAAGCTCCGGCTCAGGGGAGGAGACAGCGAGTGCTCAGGGCGGGTGGAGGTCTGGCACAGCGGCTCCTGGGGCACCGTGTGCGATGACTCCTGGAGCCTGGCAGAGGCCGAGGTGGTGTGTCAGCAGCTGGGCTGTGGCCAGGCCCTGGAAGCCGTGCAGGCTGCGACATTCGGCCCTGGAAATGGGAGCATCTGGCTGGACGAGGTGCGGTGCGGGGGCCGGGAGTCCTCCCTGTGGGACTGTGCTGCGGAGCCCTGGGGGCAGAGCGACTGCAAGCACGAGGAGGATGCTGGCGTGAGGTGCTCTGGTGAGTGAGGGGCTCGGGGTCCACCCTGGGTCAGCTGGGGCAGCGCGGGGGCAGTGGGCTGGACTGGGCGTGGTAGTAAGTTTGTATTCAGACAGTGTCCAGGTCCTGGGGCTCTGATCTAGGATGGGGGAGCTGGGAGGACTGGACACTGGTGTTGTGGAGATTGAGGGGTGATTTCAGGCTCTCGAGGGAAAAATGAATTTGCCTGCATTCTGGCCAATTCCCTTTCCTCACACTGCTGTTTTTCTCTTTAGGTGTAAGGACAACATTGCCCCCGACTCCAGCAGGTACTGTGAACACCCATGGGCAGGAGAGAACACTCAGGTCTGGGGACCTGTTCTGTGGCTCTCTGACAGCTCAGGAGAGGAAAGAGCCTGAGGAGCCCTGGCTGGTGGGGAGGAGCCCAGGGCATTATGTTGGGGAACTCCTCTGCCTTGTTCCTGGGGCCACATTTTTCTCATGACTGGGGTCCAAGGGAGACTGTTTCCTATGTTGTAGAACCTAAGGTTCTCCCATCGGCCCCTGAGTATTGCTCCTCATCAGTGAGGTGCGGGTCCCAGGACTGTTTGACGCTCTGTCTACTGAAGCCCAAGAAGAAGGGATGAGCCGGGTCCTCAGAGGCTGTCTCGGCGGGGCAGCTCCCTGACAATCCCCAGCTGTGTCTGAGGCTGGGATGCCATTGTCTGGAGTCCCTGGAAATGCTGGCACAGGGGGTTTCTCTGTGCCCAAGACCTTCTCCACACCTTGTTTCCTTGTTCTCTTTAGGGTCCAGACCAGTTTCAAGTCCTCTCCCTGGCATCTTCTCCTTGCCTGGGGTCCTCTGCTTTGTCCTGGGGTCCCTTCTCTTCCTGGTCCTCCTCATCCTGGTGACTCAGATGTTCAGATGGAGAGCAGAGCGCAGAGGTGGGCTGCAAGGGAAACTGGGGACCAGGGAGAGTGTGTGGAGGCAGGAGATGGGGAAGGTGTGAGGAGGGGAACCTGGGCCAGGTCTCTGTTGTGAGTCTGAAGAACTCCATGCGCTCTGTGCTGAGCTCTAAGGGGTGAGTAGACAGGTTCTTAATACTGGGGCGTGAACTCTCATAAGCCATGGCCTCTCCTATGAGAGCAGACAGAGTCGGGGCTGAGCTGTGAATTCAGGTCAGACGAGGAGGGAAGATGCTGACATCGTGCATGAGGTGGAAGATGATGCGGAGGTCCAGGCAGCCTCCATGTAAACATCGGGGAGATAAAGGGTGGGCCTGCTGGACCGGGGTGTCTGGGGCGGCACCTCTGACCTGCTAGGGGATCTCTCAGCCGGCTGGATCACGGTGGCTGGGGTGGCATCTCTGACCTGCTGGGGGATCTCTCAGCCTGCTGGACCGGGGTGTCTGGGGTGGCACCTCTGACCTGCTAGGGGATCTCTCAGCCGGCTGGATCAGGGTGTCTGGGGCGGCATCTCTGACCTGCTGGGGAATCTCTCAGCCTGCTGGATCACGGTGGCTGGGGTGGCATCTCTGACATTCTGGGGGATCTCTCAGCCTTATCCAGCTATGAAGATGCTCTTGCTGAAGCCGTGTATGAGGAGCTTGATCACCCTGTGACTCAGAAGGAGGGTCTTCTGGGCAGCCCAGGTGGGTGTCTCTGTCTGCCCTCCTGGGGCCTCTGGTTGTCACACCCACTGGGTGTGCGCCTTTCCTCAGCATCTGCAGACCCCACACGTTCCCCAGGCTCACAGAGGCAGCTCTCCAAAGTGGCAGGATGGCCTCTCACAGCCCCATGGGCCCCCAGCCTCTGTCTACTCTGCAAGAGCCAGACCTGTCCCTTCTCAGCCTTAACTCAGGTCCTGTGGGTGTGGGAGGGTCATTCTGTGTGATGTTCTCCACTTTAGGCTTCCTGTCAGGTGGTGAGGACAGCCAGGACTCCAGATCTGCTCCAGGTAATAGAGGTGGACCTGCTTCAGCTGAGTGTTGAGGAGGAGAGTTTCCCTCCTCATAGAGAGGAGATGTAAGGGGAACAGTCTTCCTCTGATGGACCAGAGGGATCCTTTGTGCCCAGATCGGGTCTGTCCTTCTTCTCTGGCTGTTCTGTGATGTCTCACATTTGGGGCTGGGTTCTCTGTGTTCAGAATCACAAGAGATACACAGTGGTTTTAAAGATAACATCTGTAAAGCACAGTTTGTCAAAATACTTTAGTAATGCTCAATGGTGGTAGAGTTGCTTTGAAATATATATTTTCAGTCAGGAAATATTAAGATATGTAAAATGATGTTTTGGTTTATGGACACATCAAAATGAAACATGGTCTATGAGAAAAATATCTTTTGAAACAAGGAGTGAGGTGCCTCTATTTAGCAGCTCAGAAACTCTGGGTCAGAAGGGATCTTAGGTATTTCCTAGACCAACCCACTTACTGTGGTTTCATCTGACCCCTGCTCTGCCCTCAGAAGCCCCAGATCAGATGACTTATGCCCTTGGTGAGGGTTATGATGATGCTGAAGAGGTACCAGTGCCTGGGGCTCCTCCTACCTCTGAGTGGAGTGAGGAGGAAGTGCTCCCAGAGAAGAAAGATGGGATGAAGTCTGAGACAGGTGAGTGGAGTTAGCTGATCCCATGTAATCTTTGGTGAAAGGGTGAATTTGAGCTCCTCAATGTCCAGCCTTGCGACAGTTTCTCATGCATTTGAGAATCTCATGCAGGGTAATCTCATGCATTTGATGGGCTTCCCTGGTGGCTCAGATGGTAAAGAATCTGCCTGCAATGCAGGAGACCCGGGTTTGATCCCTGGATCAAGAAGATCCCCTGGAGAAGGGAATGACTACCCACTCTAGAATTCTTGCCTGGAGAATCCCATGGATAGAGGAGCCTGGCGGGCTACAGTTCACAGGGCTGCAAAGATTCAGACACAGCTGAATAACTAGCACTTCACTGCCTGGAGGCAGGTCTTCTCAGAGCTCCTGTGTGAGCACAGGTCTCCTGTGATGCAGGGTTTCCTCAGGAGCTGAGGCCCCAGAGAGTAAATGGACTGGATCTGAGAGGACAGCTGGGATCCATCCTCACTGTAACTGATATGAAATAGTCTGAGCCTCCCTGCCCTCCCCTGGGTCCCAGGGATGCTTTCTCATCACCACTTGCCTAACTTGCTTCCTCCTCACTGTCTGGCCCCCTTGTCTCTGTTCTAAATCGTACCTCTCTTTCCTCTTTCAGGCTCTTCTCTAAACGTCTTTAGAGAGGAAGCTGATCCTGGGGAAGGAGAAGAGAGCCCCTGGCTGCTCCAGGGGGAGAAAGGGGACCCTGGGTACGACGATGTTGAACTAAGTGCCCTGGGCACATCCACAGTGACTTTTCCATGATGTTGTGTTAAATACAAGATCATGCCGCAGATATTCTAATTGCCTGTATCTCAGTAGAATAGTGCTGACCTGTGATTGTGTTGTATGGAAAATGCTCAAAATGAAATATTCTGAATAAAGTAAATTTTTTGTTTGCTTTGTTAATTATTACCAAGTTCCTTGTCAAATGATTTTAGAGGATTGGTCCTCAAACACCATTTTCCTCAGAGGAAATACAGGATGAGTGCACTGCCCTGTTTTCCCACCTCCTTCAAAGGCTAACGAGGCCATGCATTTGCCTGGGATCACAGATGCTCCAGGTCACTCTTGCTTAGAAAAGGTATCTAAACTTGGTCCACATTCACACCCTCCTTCCTAGCAAGATGACTTTGTTGACTGAAAAGTATAGTCAGAACCTGGTAGAGTTATTTTATTTGGTGGGAATGCTTAGGACTGTAAGCCCTGGAGACAGCATCTCAGTAGCTTTGAGAAAACTGCTCCAAAGAGGCAGCAGGGGAAGTCAGGCTGTATACAAGTTTGCAACAAAGGGAGCAGGGAGTCTGAACATCAAAGATCAGGTGTCAAGTTAAGGAATTTAGCGTTCTATGTGTGGGAAGATGCAAGCCTCTGGACTCATTGGATTCAATCCTTCCACATGCAGCTCAGCTATCTGGGGCCAACCCTAGTCCCCTGTTCACCTTAAGGAGCAGCAGACGGCTGCTGCTTGCATTCCCCCAGCTCCTCAGCAATCACCATGGGGGGTGGCAGCATCCCCTGGATCAACGTTTTGGGAGCCCTCACTCACATTTGGAGACCAGCGATCGCTGATGGCTGTGACATTTCTTGTTTATTGATGTGGCAGGAGATATTTTCATTTCACAAAGTCATGGGATAAACCAGTCCTGAACATTCCTGTATATTCTCCTTGAGATGTCGCATCACCTGTTTTAACTTGTTCTTGGGCACCAGACTTGGATGCGAGTTTCCAATTTGGAGTTTGCTGTTGGGAGAAAAGGGATACAGCTTTCCTTAACCTGCCTAAGTGTTCATGGGCCAATTAAAACTCTAACTCTAGGTAACTACCTCTGCTTTTCATCTCTCATTCCCTAGGTTACTTGATCTGTTTATTCCTCAAGCAGATATAGATTCCTCCTTGCTCTTCTCCCATGTCTAGTTGGTTATCAAATCCTTATGAATCCATTCTTTCCATCCCTGTCTACTATTTCTTCAGAACATTGCCATTTCTTGTCTGTCCAATTATCTATCCTTCTGAGCAAATTATATCAGCTCATCTCTCTCTCTAAGTTGATGGATGGCAAATTGGTGCTCACCCACAGCCTGAATCCACATGGGACAAGAGGGCAAGAAAGTGGAGACCTAGACAGAGGGGATCCAGAAGAAGGGATAGATGGGGAAATGAGGTACATTTGTCTATTTACGTTTCAAAGATGTGGATGGAGAGGCTTGATATGATTGAATTCTTAAAGGAAGAATTTCAGACTAATGGGCTCCTCTGAAAAGCAAACTGTTTCAAGATTGCTTTAATCTGGTTACTACTGAAAAAGTAAATGTGAGCCTGCTGTGATTCTTCAGGGTAGAGAGAGCTGTCATGTAGGAGTGGACAAGTAAAGATTACATTTCACAACACCCCCCTACCCACTAGTTCCATTGTGGACATGTGGAGAGGCGGCTGAACCAATATAAGACCTGAGAGTGATGGCCTGGTTGTGAGTTGAACCCACCCAGTCCCTGGCCGATGGCTCTGCACGGTGTCCAGGCCTCCGACCTACAGTACGCTTGCAGTCTTCATAGTTCTAGGCTGTGCGTGGGGATTAGAAGATGCCTAGGAGTTCTCCCAGGGCAGCTCACATGGCTACTCACCACTGGGAAGTGATGAAATAAATGACATATGATGAGAGAAATAAAGTATACCCACCCAGAAGCTCAGGGAACTCCAAAAGACGCAGATAAACAATCAAATCCAGGGAAACAATATGTGGACAAAATAAGATTGGAAAATGATTATTTATTATTATTATTGCTGTTGTTTTCAATTTTTGGTTTCCCTGGGTCTTTGTTGACACCCATGGGCTTCCTCTAGTTGCGGCAAGCAGGCACTGCTCTTCTTTGTGGACCGCGGGCCTCCCTGTGGGGGCTTCTCTTGCTGTGGAGCACAGGCTCTAGGTGCACAGGCATCAGTAGCTGTAGCGTGCCGGCTCCTATTGGCAGTTTGCGGGTCCCAGACACAGAGTAGTTGTGCCCAGGCTCTGCGTTGCTCCATAGAAGAAATTGTTTTTTTTTTTTTTCTTTCTGTACAGAGACTGAAATCATAAAAATGGAAGCAAACAGGCAGTTTGCTGATGGTTTAGTGGTTAGGATTCGATGCTTTCACTGCTGTGCCTGTATTCTATCCTGGTCAGGCAACTGTGCAATGAGACAATAAAAAACAAAAAAGAAAAGAAAAGAGATTCTTCAAGCTGTGCAATGAGGCAAAAAAAAGAGAAGGACCCAAACAGAAATTCTGTTGCTTAAGATTACATCCTGGAATGTGAAGTCAAATGGGCCTTAGAAAGCATCACTATGAACAAAGCTAGTGGAGGTGATGGAATTCCAGTTGAGCTCTTTCAAATCCTGAAAGATGATGCTGTGAAAGTGCTGCACTCAATATGCCAGCAAACTTGGAAAATTCAGCAGTGGCCACAGGACAGAAAAAGGTCAGTTTTCATTCCAATCCCAAAGAAAATTAATGCCAAAGAATGCTCAAACTGCCAGACAATTGCACTCATCTCACACACTAGTAAAGTAATGCTCAAAATTCTCCAAGCCAGGCTTCAGCAATGCGTGAACTGTGAAATTCCAGATGTTCAAGCTGGTTTTAGGAAAGGCAGAGGAACCAGAGATCCAATTGCCAACATCCGCTGGATCATGGAAAAAGCAAGAGAGTTCCAGAAAAACATCTATTTCTGCTTTATTGACCATGCCAAAGCCTTTGACTGTGTGGATCACAAGAAACTGTGGAAAATTCTGAAAGAGATGGGAATACCAGACCACCTGCCTGTCTCTGCAGGTCAGGAAGCAATCTATATGCAGGTTGGGAAGCAACAGTTAGAACTGGACATGGAACAACAGGCTGGTTCCAAATAGGAAAAGGAGTACGTCAATCCTGTATATTGTCACCATGCTTATTTAACTTCTATGCAGAGTACATCATGAGAAACGATGGGCTGTAAGAAGCACAAGCTGGAATCAAGATTGCAGGGAGAAATATCAATAACTTCAAATATGCAGATGACACCACCCTTATGGCAGAAAGTGAAGAGGCACTAAAAAGTCTCTTAATGAAAGTGAAAGTGGAGAGTGAAAATGTTGGCTTAAAGCTCAACATTCAGAAAACAAAGATCATGGCATCTGGTCTCATCACTTCATGGGAAATAGATGGGGAAACAGTGGAAACAGTGTTAGATTTTATATTTTGGGGCTCCAAAATCACTCATGGTGACTGCAGCCCTGAGATTAAAAGACGCTTACTCCTTGGAAGAAAAGTTATGACCTACATAGATAGCACACTGAAAAGCAGAGACATTACTTTGCCAACAAAGGTCCATCTAGTCAAGGCTATGGTTTTTCCATTGGTCATGTATGGATGTGAGAGTTGGATTGTGAGGAAGGCTGAGTGCCAAAGAATTGATGCTTTTGAACTGTGGTGTTGGAGAAGACTCTCAAGAGTCCTTTGGACTGCAGGGAGATCCAACCAGTCCATTCTGAAGGAGATCAGCCCTGGGATTTCTTTGGAAGGAATGATGCTGAAGCTGAAACTTCACTACTTTGGATACCTCATGCAAAGATTTGACTCATTGGAAAAGACTTTGATGCTGGGAGGGATTGGGGGCAGGAGGTGAAGGGGAAGACAGAGTATGAGATGGCTGGATGGCATCACTGACTTGATGGACGTGAGTCTGAGTGAACTCCGGGAGTTGGTGATGGACAGGGAGGCCTGGCGTGCATGATTCATGGGGTTGCAAAGAGTCGGACACGACTGAGCGACTGAACTGAACTGAAGATTACAATGAATGAAATGCATCAAAATAAAAAATGCTACAGAGAGCATCAGCAACAGCAGAAGAATCTTTGAGGCACAAGACAAGAAAATTGAAATTAGCCAGCCAGAGGACAAAGAAGAAAAAAGAATGAAAAGGTGTGAAAGAACCTGTGTGAACTTTGGGATAATGTGCAGAGTAACAACCTGCACATAATTGGAGCCCCAGAAGGGGAAGAGAGGGAGAAGGGGACAGAGATTATACTTAAAGAAATAATACCAGGTAAGTTACATATCTGTTGAGACTTAGGCATCCAAGTTCATGTAGCTAATAAGTCACCCCTCAGAGTTCACTCAAAGTGATCATCTCCAAGACATATTGTCTATAATCAAGCCAAAGAAGCTGGTTTTAGAAAAGTCAGAGGACCCAGACATCAAATTGCCAACATCTGCTGAATCATGGAGAAAGCAAGAGAGTTCCAGAAAAACATCTATTTCTGCTTTATTGACTATGCCAAAGCCTTCGACTGTGTGGATTACAATAAACTCTGGAAAATTCTGAAAGAGATGGGAATACCAGACCACCTAACCTGCCTCTTGAGAAATCTGTATGCAGGCCAGGAAGCAACAGTTAGAACTGGACATGGAAAAACAGACTGGTTCCAAATAGGAAACGGAGTACGTCAAGGCTGTATATTGTCACCCTGCTTATTTAACTTCTATGCAGAGTACATCATGAGAAACGCTGGACTGGAAGAAACAAGCTGGAATCAAGATTGCCGGGAGAAATATCAATAACCTCAGATATGCAGATGACACCACCCTTATGGCAGAAAGTGAAGAGGAACTGAAAAGCCTCTTGATGAAAGTGAAAGAGGAGAGTGAAAAAGTTGGCCTAAAGCTCAACATTCAGAACACGAAGATCATGGCATCCGGTCCCATCACTCCATGGGAAATAGATGGGGAAAGAGTGGAAACAGTGGCTGACTTTATTTTTTGGTGCTCCAAAATCACTGCAGATGGTGACTGCAGCCATGAAATTAAAAGAAGCTTACTCCTTGGAAGAAAAGTTATGACCAACCTAGACAGCATATTCAAAAGCAGATACATTACTTTGCCAACTAAGGTCCGTCTAGTCAAGGCTACGGTTTTTCCAGTAGTCATGTATGGATGTGAGAGTTGGTCTGTGAAGAAGGCCGAGTGCTAAAGAATTGATGCTTTTGAACTGTGGTGTTGGAGAAGACTCTTGAGAGTCCCTTGGACTGCAAGGAGATCCAACCAGTCCATTCTGAAGGAGATCAGCCCTGGGATTTCTTTGGAAGGAATGATGCTAAGGCTGAAACTCCAGTACTTTGGCCACCTCATGTGAAGAGTTGACTGATTGGAAAAGACTCTGATGCTGGGAGGGATTGGGGACAGGAGGAGAAGGGGATGACCGAGGATGAGATGGCTGGATGGCATCACTGACTCGATGGATGTGAGTCTGAGTGAACTCTGGGAGTTGGTGATGGACAGGGAGGCCTGGTGTCTGCCATTCATGGGGTTGCAAAGAGTCAGACACGACTGAGCGACTGAACTGCACTGAAGCCAAAGAGAGAATTTTAGAAGCACCAAAATAAAAGCAAATGCTCCCCAAAAAGAAATTCCCTTAAGAATATCAGTGGACTTCTGAGAAGAAACCTGTCAAGCCAGGAGAGGAAGGGGTCATATATTCAAACTGATGAATGTAAACCTGCCAGCCAATAATACTTTTCTCAGGAAGGTCGCCTTTCAGAAATGAAGACAAGAAAAAGATGTTTCCAAGCAAACAACAGCTGAGGGAGCTCACCAACACAGGTTTGCCTTACAAGGTTGCCAAAGGGAGTTCTTCAAGCTAAATGAAGGATGTTAATTATTACATGAAAGAAGTGAAATTATATAACAGACTTGTAAATGTAAATATGTAATCCAATACAGAATACACTGAATATGATAGTGTGTTAACAAGTTAGCTCTAGTCTAGGGGAAGTATTAAAATAACTATAGAGAAAGATATTTTGTTAGTGATGTACAAGATAAAGAGAGGTAAATTCTGACATCAAAAACAGAAAGTGCAGGGAGGGAATTGTATGTGATTGAAATTAATTTGTTATCAGTGTAATAGAGACTACTGTGTCTATAAGATATTTTATGTGAACTATGTGGCAATGAAAATGTAAAAACCTACAGTAGATTCACAAAAAATAAAGAGATAAACATCAAAGCACATCATTATCCAAAATCATCAGTTCACAGTTCTAACTGTTGTACAGAACAGTCGAATTGTCCTGGTCGCTACAGCATCCTTCAAGATCAGCCCCAGAGGACTCTCCTTTCACAAAGTGAAAAACTAATTAGTCTGTCTGTTATTATAAGCCAAAGAACTCTTTCTGCACCTCGTTTCCTTCCTTATATCATATAGATGGTGTAGCTGTACTTTCTTAATTGCAAATTTTCATCTTGTGACATTCCTGTGTGGTTTTTATTGAAAAACTGCCAAATGATAAATCATCCCAATACCCCGTCTCCTCTGTTGGTTTTGATTAAGACTTAATAAGAAGCCGCTTGTCAGTGTGTTGTGGTTTGTCTTGTGTATCCTTAGAGATAGAGATTTGCAGAGTTCATTGTGATGTATCGTTGTGATGGTGATATGCACCTTCTTTTTGAAAATCAAAGTTTGCTCTGTTAATTGCCAAAAGCATTTGCCTTTAAAACAAAGGTATCAATTAGCTAAATGATGTCCTTGAAACTAGTTTTTTATATTTAAGATATTTTCTTTTAAAAGTCTAGCATAGTACCATTCAGTCATTCAATAAACATTAGCTGAGTATCTATTAGTCAAGGCTATGGTTTCTCCTATGGTCATGTATGGATGTGAGAATTGGACTGTGAAGAAAGCTGAGCGCTGAAGAATTGATGCTTTTGAACTGTGGTGTTGGAGAAGACTCTCGAGAGTCTCTTGGACTGCAAGGAGATCCAACCAGTCCATTCTAAAGGAGATCAGTCCTGGGTGTTCATTGGAAGGACTGATGTTGAAGCTGAAACTCCAGTACTTTGGCCACCTGAAGTGAAGAGCTGACTCACTAGAAAAGACCCTGATGCTGGGAGGGATTAGGGGCAGGAGGAGAAGGGGACGACAGAGGATGAGATGGCTGGATGGCATCACCGACTCGATGGACATGAGTTTAAGTGAATTCCTGGAGTTAGTGATGGACAGGGAGGTCTAGCGTGCTGCGATTTATGGGGTCACAATGAGTTGGAGATGACTGAGAGACTGAACGGAACTGAGCATCTATTAACTTATAGAGAGTGGAAATACAGAGCTTATACACAGGAACAGGCCTCACTCCAATCCTGGGCCTTGGCAGAGCCTCAGCAGATGCCTGCAGCCTGTAGGAGCCTTGAAGAGCATGCCCAGATGTGGAAGGATTCGATGATAAGGAAAAGAGAATCTGTTCACAGACTTTCAGATGTTAAAGGAGGAACACATTTTGCTGTGTTTCCAGTGCTCTTAGGCTGGTCCTCAGCCTGGACTCAGCTGCACCAAGCTCCATGTGCAGTAGAGCATCAGGTCATAGAGGTCAAGTCTGAGTAACCACAGCCTTTGAACTATGAGGCCCATCCCAGTGGCACTAAACTTGGGTTTAAGAGGCTTAAGAACGACCACCCACAGGAGCTCAATAGCTCTGGAGTTGGTCATTACATCAGCTCTGAGCAGAGGTGGATTAATCATGAAGCTAATGAACTTCACTTTCACAGCCTCTCCTTACACCAGCCCCTTCCAAGTCCCATGAGGGAAGCGCTAGGGCTGTGCTTACAAGGATATAGGTTTTGAAACAGCCATTTTCTTGAGATGAGGAAAAAAATTCAGCAAAATCATTTCTTAACCAAATGTGAAGTAGTTTATTAAGTGCTGCTGCTGCTAAGTCGCTTCAGTCATGTCCGACTCTGTGCGACCCCAGAGACGGCAGCCTACCAGGCTTCCCCGTCCCTGGGATTCCCCAGGCAAGAACACTGGAGTGGGTTGCCATTTCCTTCTCCAGTGCATGAAAGTGGACCGCAGCCTACCAGGCTCCTCCGTCCATGAAATTTTCCAGGCAAGAGTCCTGGAGTGGGGTGCCATTGCATGGAGCACTAAATCCAGGAATCAAGTTTGTTCAGGAAATCAAGAAAAATCTTAGGGGGCTTAGAAAGTGCATGCTGCCTTTCATTAGTACAGGATAGGTGGAAGGTAAAAACAGGATCAAAGATGATGAACTGACTAACTCAGAGGAAAGAGGAGCTGTTTAAGGATGAAGGTCAAGATGCTGAGACAAATTCGGGAAACTGAGCCTGACTGTCAGCACAGAGTGATGTAAAGGGAACAGGAGATGCACCAGGGGCGGGTGCTCTTAGACAGGACTTGCATTAGTTGTTGGTCAATCAGAAATGGTGACTGAGAAACAACCAAGCCCAACAGAGGAAGCATGTGAGACCTGAGGGAGCAGCTTGGGATGAAGACACAGAAGGAAGGGGAGATCCAGGAAGCACCTGCTTCACGTGACAGATTCTGTCTTCTTTTCAAGTCTTCTTTCTCCTTTGTATCCATCCGAAGAGACTCTGCTCTGCTGCTGGAAAAAGTGACCCCCAAATCTCACACATACACACACACACAGACACAAGTGCACACATACACACACACTCATATACAGACACACACACACTCATCACAGCCTACAGATGTCTGTGATCAGTGAGGCTCTTGCACATGCACCATCTGGAACATGCAGCCTCTGGGGCAGGAAAAAGAGAGAGACTAGAGAGTCACACTTGGGCTTTTCACGCCTCCACTCAGAAGTGACACAGGTGACAGCACCGCTGTTTCATTGGCCACAGTGAGTCACTGGGGAGTAGAAATACCGCTATTTGACGAGTATTACTGTCTATCCACACTCTTCAGTAGATCTCTTGAGACAGTGTTGTCAGTTTTTTCTCACCTTGGAGAAGCTTCTGAGGTACAGCTTTGTGTGGAGATTGAACGTGATCTGACCCTCTGGAGTGGGATTTGAAGGCATTTTCTATCTGGCTCCTTTGTCTGGTGTGTCTCTGACCCCTTACTCCACCTCAGTCTGTGCCGAGTGGGATTAGTCAGCTTTGTGCCCCCACCACCCTTCCCCACTCAGTATTGCTCACTGCAGGGTGATTGTCGGCATTTGTTCATGTGTTCATGTCTTATCCAGTGTTTGTTAAACCCCTTCTATGTGTCTTTACTTGACCTTATAGAGACATTGAAGAATAAGACACCATACTTGCTCTCAAGAAGCCCCCACTTTAGAGGCAATAAGAACGTTTTTAACTGATTGAAGAGACACAGCAGTAATTCTGAGCTGGAGGAATTAGAAAGAGTTCAGAGAGGTGCCAACTCTGTGCGTCTAAAAACAGGGAAAGATACACATGTTTTCTTTCTGTAGTGGGCTTGAAAATGTGTCCTCTAGAATTCAAATATGCAAAAACGTAGTATTTACTATTTAATAACTGATTTCATCTTGTGCAGTAGCAAGTGCTGTTTGCATGGATTGAAAGTTCCACAAAGTTAACACAGACTCTCCCATTTAAAATTTGTCCCCCAAGTTAGCTTGGGTTTATGGTAATAATTATCTTGTCAACTCTAGTTGAAGCTCCCTGCTGTGACTGGTTTTCCTGTATTTAAGGAGACATCTTGTCTCTCCTCCCGAGATGGTGTCTGGGGTGGGAGGGTGTCTTCCTTCCCAACAGCAGTGGGGAAGTGTCTTTGGTCTGCATGCTCTCCACTTAGAAGCTGCTTGTCTTTGATTTCGTAGCTTTGATTGCTCTGGTCTCTGGGTATCTGAAGCAGCACTATGGAAGAATGAATGAGGCCAATTCAGTGCCACGCTCTCTGTTAGATGTTGCTGGTTATAGACTGTAAAAGGCTGAGGAGAGATGGTGGGCTGGACCTCAGCCAGCTCATGACCAAGCTCATCACATGCCCTTGTGATGAAGTGGTCTTTAGTAAAGAAGCCTTTACGAACCTTGGTCTCATCCATACAAGAACATAGATGGTGAGGTGGGTCCCCAAATCTTTTGTGTAACAAATCAATTAATTGTTCCCTTTTAAAGTTGTATAGTTATTTTTTAATCCAAAAACATTTTGTATATTAGTCACTCTGATTGGTCCTGAAAATGTCCCTCTACCAAGGATATTTAATTATTAATTTTCTCAGCAAAGAGATTACGGAACCTCTGAAACCTCCATATTTTCATGGTGTTTTGGGCATAATAATGTTACATATTGTATTGCTTTACAATCCATAAGATGAAATAAACAGTCTAAGTTAAAGGACAGGATTCCTCCTGCTCTTTACTTCTGCACTTCTCATTCAATACAGAAGCTGTTAAACTAAATTTTTTTATAACAGAATTTCTTCCTGTTACAGTTATGTGTGGTTTGAACTGAAAATATGCCGAAAGATAAGTATATAAACATCTGGACCACATGGCCATATCTGATTAAGACCAGAACAGGAGGCTTCATGGTGTTCACCTGTCAGTGTGCTGAGGTCTGTCTTCTTTATCTTCGGATATACAAAGATGCAGCATTTATACATGTTTGGAACTGGCTCTCTCAGCACTGCTCTTGGAATGAGGCTAGCCTTGTGTCTGGTATTGCAACTGACTGCATTCATTGCAGAGAAGTGTAGGAGTGAACCACACATAGCTTATGCCATTCAATCATATTAAAATAGCATTACAACGAACGACACAACTTGCATTGTGCTGTTAAGTCCTCACACCAAGTTAAAGTATGTCTCAAAAGATTTCTTTTGATTGAAATGATTTGTGCAAAACACCTGGCTGACATTTATTCATTCAGGTATACAATAGACATCATTTAGGATTTTTAATTAGCAGGCATTGTGGATAAGAAGGTGAATTAGACACAGAACCTTTACCAAGTCCATGTATAAAGTAAAATTAGCAAGTAAACAACTTAATTCATGAGGTTCACAGTTGGTAAGGTCAAGGTTCATGAGCAGTAGAACCTCTCTCTGGGGCACAGAGAGAAGGGGCGATGTGTGGAAGACTCACAACTCTGGCCCCAATCACTGTCACAGCATGTGGTTCCTGGGAGAGTTCTGACAGCTCCAGTCAAGGCTCCAGGTAACAGAATTGAATTCCTGTTCTAGAGCCCTGGGGTTCCTGGGGTGGGATGGAGAGAGGGGCCCTAATATTGCTTCTCTGCCAAGATGATGTGCCACTGTTGACTAGTGGTTATATCTCTTACTAATGCCAACTCATTTAATTCTAACCAAAACTCCGTCATCTATACACAGTATAACTCTTCTTTTACAGACAAAGCCACTATACAGAGAGTGTGAGGACCCTGTTCATGGTCACACACACACGGTATGCAGCTGAGATCTGAGTCAGGCCAGGGCAGACTGTTTCCTGAGCCTGTTCCCCTGACCCCTGAAGTTCACATGAACACAGCTGGGTTAGTGTCCTCCCTAAAGTTTCCTCCTTCAAATCTTGGATGAGATTAGACACTGAGATTTCCTTATGTGTCAGAGAAGATGAACCTTCATCAGCGGGTGAGTTGGTCCATGCTGACCCTGCATCCCCAGCTCTGGGGTAGAGGGTGCTGCCTGAGCACAGCCTGCCAGTGCTGGCTTAGCCCCTCCTTCCAGCCCACTCCATCCTTATAACAGGTATGGAGTCCCTAACAGTATGTTACCTGCGAGGTCTCAATCCTGAGGTGAGACCATGTGTACCTGGTTCACTAATCACATCCCTGTGTCATCCTGTGGGAGGAATGACTGGACTCCTGGAAGCGCGTCCTGTATTCTAGGCGTCTGTCTGGTGGTTTCTGGTGATGCTGTGGAGTGGAGTCCATAACTGGGTAAAGAGTGGTGACTCTGGGTCCCAGGGGGAGTAGAGCATCGCCTCTAGTGACTGAGCAGATCCTGTTCCTACTCCAGCGCCTGAGTTTATATTCTGGTTCTGACATTTATAATCAGTGATTATCACTCCTGTGTTAAGCATCCAGAAGGAATTGGGGTTCATGTACAGATGGGGGCTTGGAAGTCAGAGGAACACAGGACAAGTAAGTGTTATAAAACAACAGGTTAATATTACCATATTTAGAGGGAGAAAAGCATGTGTTCAGTGGATTTTTCTCCCTTTTCATTTACCTGAGTCTCAAGTAGGAAGGATGGGTATGGCAGGACAGAGAAGCTGTGTCTGCTGACCAGGATGAGGGGTCCTTGCAGTGGGGGATGTGACAGGCCTGTGGGCTGGCCCACAGCTTCCCTCCGGGTTGGCTTCATGAGGCCTCAGGTGTAGGGGGGAGGGTGTGAAGCCGTTTCGGGGCTCTGGTGGGCACTCTGGGCGTGTGTCACAGACGGGGCCTTCCCACGTTTGTGCTGAAATGATGAGAGTCAGGGTGAGGGGCCTCGGGGTGGGTTTGTGTGGATCAGAAGGTGCACCATGAGAATCTTTAGCCCGAGGGAGGATGAGGAATGAGGCATATGTAAGTGACCTTGAATTTCGATGGGGGAGCTCTGTCTTGCATCGTTACTGCCCTTCTCATTGTCTGTGCTCATCCCTGGGCTGCTTTCTGGAGAGCATCTGGGAGCTTCTCTGGTCAGTGGGACTCAGCAAGGCAGCAGTGGCCACTCTGGACGTCAGCCCCTTCTGCTTGGCTCTGTGCCCTCAGTCCACCCGGGCTTCCATTCTTGCCGCCACCTTTCCTCTTGAGCTCAGAACGGATGATCCCTCTTCTCTTTTCTGCTTCACTCGCCTCTTCTCTGCCCCTTGCCTGTGGTCACTGTGCAGCGGAATGCTTTCTATTTATCCTTCTGTCTGGGGGCAGTTCCCTTAAATAATATTTTGCATCTTCTTTAGTTATGGTTTATAACACAGGTGGGTTCTCAATCCTATCAAACCAAGCTCAATATCCAAAGTGTGAAATCGTGAAGTTTAGAAAATGTTCATCTTTCTAAGCTACATATTTTCTTCTAGAGATTCCCACTCCTATTTTGCAGGGCTAAGGTTGAATGATGACTACTACTTTATCTTTGTTTCCTATAACAGCAATCTCTTTCTCTCCTGAAGCATCATTTGTTGACTAGGTGAAAGGAGTATTTCACATAAAGTGAAATGCAATAAAGGAAAAGTGGTTTAGCATGTCTGAAAATCCCTTATAAGGCTTCCCAGGTGCTTCAGCAGTAAAGAACCTGCCTGTCAATGCAGGAGACACAGGAGACACGGGTTCGATCCCTGGGTCTAGAGGAACCCCTTGAGAGGAATCCAATTTCTAGAGAAATGGCAACCCACTCTCGTATTCTTGCTTGGGAAAGCCTATGGACAGAGGAGCCTGGCAGGTTACATCCCAGGGGTCACAAAGAGTAGAACAAGACTGAGCAGAAATACATCTTCTCCAGGACCGAGTCTCCAGATCATTCTGAGAAGAGAAGAAAGACCTGCAGTCTCATTCCCTCAACTTAATGGTTTCCACCTCACCCTCTCCCTGGTCACCTGTGAATTCCTGCAATCTTTGTCCTCATTTTCTGCTGGCCCAATAAATATTCTTGTATTTCAAGCCTTCTTGTAGTACTCTGATTCCAGCTTGAGGTCAGTACTGGGAAGATCAGTGTTTGATTCCACTAGAGTTATTCCCAGCAGGACAATCGATTCTACAACCTGACTCTGCGAAATCTCACAGTCCTTGGGGATTGGCCAGGGTGATCAGAGGAAAGAAAGGTACTCATAGTTTTCTACGCCAGCCCTGATTATGGGGCCCGGCTCTCAGGACCACGGAAGCAGGAGGTCAAAGGACCGTGTTGCTCATATAAGGAGATGTGGAAGATTCAGAAGCTCATTGGTGTCTGAGCTTCAGAAAGTGGCTGATGCAGCCTCCGATAGTGCCTGAAATGGTGAGAGGTGTCGCTATTGGCTCTCAGGAGGGAGGGTGGAAGGGGTGGTCTATATAGACCCTGCTCGGCATCCTGACACTCCTCGCAGGCTGATCCTGCAGCTGGGACTGTGACCTTGAGGACGTGGGGTCAGGATGGCTCTGGGCAGACACCTCTCCCTGCGGGGACTCTGTGTCCTCCTCCTCGGCACCGTGGTGGGTGGTCAAAGTAAGAGCTGCCCCTCTGTCCTGGGTCCACAGCAGGGGAGTGGATGCCTTGACGAAGGGAAAGGTGTATGGAGTTGTGGAGCCGCAGTCTTAGTGTTTTTGACCAAAAAGTAGCCACGCTGACTGTGAACACTGGTCCGTCTCCTGTGCGGGGTCCACTGGTCATAGCGGCAGATTTTACAGATCAGTGAGGCTTGGTCTGGACCGAGCTGGGTCAGCCCGAGTCCCCTCCGCTGTCTCCCTTGTTCTCAGGGAGCTTCTAGAGTTCCAGTGGCTCCCAGTGTGTGGAAGGTCCAGCGACTGACCTCAGGTGTTCCCACATGCTCCACGTGCCTGGTGTGTGAGCACTGCCCCTGGGTCCCCGTGTTTCCTGTGTCTGTGCTCCTGTAGGCTCTGTGCTTGTTGTATGTGTGTGTGTGTGTATGTGTGCAGGTGAGGACTGTGTGAGGGTGTGTGTGTGTGTGAGTGTGTGAGTATATATATGTGTGTGAGGAGTTTATGTATTTGTGTGTGAGGGTGTGAAGAGTGTGTGTGTGTGTGTGTGTGAGGAGTATGTGAGGGTGTGTGTGTGTGTGGGTATGAGGAGTGTGTGTGTGTGTGTGTGAGTATATATATATGTGTGTGAGGAGTTTATGTATTTGTGTGTGTGAGGGTGTGAAGAGTGTGTGTGTGTGAGGAGTTATGTGAGGGTGAGTGAGAGTGTGTGAGGAGTGTTTAGTAGCATGGGAGATTGTGTGTATTTGTGTGAGATTATGTGTCTGTATCTGGGAGTGTGTGAGGGTGTATGAGGCTGTGTGTGTTGGGGGGTAGTGTGTGAGCCTGTGTGTGTGTGTGTGAGGGGAGGTGGAGCCTGTCCGTGTGAGAGGAACAGAGCTGCTGAGCAGGGACTGAGTCCGTTGGTCTGTGAAGCACACAGGGTGTCCACAGGGTTGGGTGTCACGGTCGCTGCAGGTAACTGGATCAGTGATAATCGTACACCTGCCTGCCTCTCTCTGGCTCCTGTCTCCCATCTCTTGGGCTCCCCTCTGCTTGTTTCCATGTCTGCCTAGCACTGGGCTCTGTGAGAGGCTCTGCCTGCTGGCCTGGCCTGTTCCCACCAGGTGTCATTAGGGAGCAGAGAAGCCCGCATCCAGGAGAGGGGCCTCTTGTCTGTTCAGTTCAGTTCAGTTCAGTTCAGTTGCCCACTGGTGTCTGACTCTGTGATCCCATGGACCGCAGCACGCCAGGCCTCCCTGTCCATCACCTCCCGGAGTCTACCCAAACTCATGTCCATTGAGTCGGTGATGCTATCCAACCATCTCATCCTCTATCGTCCCCTCTCCTCCCACCTTCTCTCTTTCCCAACTTCAGGGTCTTTTCCGGCATGTCAGCTCTTCACATCAGGTAGCCAAAGTATTGGAGTTTCAGCTTCCACATCAGTCCTTCCAATGAACGACTTGTCCCTCTGTTTGTAAATATCAGTTGACGTGCAGCCCCACACGTATAAGTTCCCGAGTCCCTGCCCTGGTCCCCGTGACTCATTTCCTGATGTGCTGGGGGCCTGGGACGGTCCTTTCCCCTCCCAGGATCTGCTGTGACTCTGTAGGGAGCCCTTTCTCCGTGCCCTCTCCTGACACTCCCTGGAGCTGCTTTCCCCTGAGTGAGGGTGGAGGATGTTACCAATCCTTCTTCATGGTCTGCAAGGCTTGTTTGGACAATTCCGCTGATCTCTTTATGGGAGTCCTCTTGGGTGACAGAACTTTCCTTCTCTTTAGCCTTAGAATCTCTCTTTCTCTTTTTGCTTTTGGACAGTTTACTCTGTGCGTCTTGGATTGAAATTTTTGGGTGCGTCTTGGATTGAAATTTTTGGGGTGACTTATTAGCTTCTTGAGCTGAGATGTCCAGATCTTTCCCCAGGTTTGGAAATTCGCAGCCTGTCTTTCTTTCTGTTTTAATTATTACTTTTCGCTGTGCTAGCTCTCCTTGCTGCATGCTGGCTTTCTCTAGCTGCGGTGAGCAGGGGCTACTCCTCGCTCCAGTGCACAGGTTTCTCACTGCAGGGGCTTCTCTTGGTGCCCAGGCTCTGGGTGCACATGTTTCAGCAGCTGTGGCATGCTGGCTTAGTTGCTCTGAAGCATGTAGAATCTTCCTGAACCAGGATTGAACCCATGTCCCCTGCATTGGCAGGTGGATTCTTAACCACTACTCCACCAGGGAAATCCTCAGCCCTTAATTCTTTTCTCCTTCACTTCTTCTGCTGTGACTCCAGTCCGTACATTGTTTCTCTTTATGGTGTCCACTGGCTTTCTATATTCCTTTCATTCTCTTTAGGCTCCTCGATTTGCATGCTTTCAACTAATCTTTCTTGTAACACATTCATTCTTTTTTCTTTTTCTTTCCCTTGGTCAAGTCTGTTGTTGAATCTCTGTGTTGAATTCTTCAGTTTACTCATTGTATTGTGCATGTTAAGTCGCCTCAGTCATGTCTGACTCTTTGTGACCCTATGGACTGTAGCCCACCAGGCTCCTCTGTCCATAGGATTCTCCAGGCAAGAATACTGAAGTGAGTTGCCATGCACTCCTCCAGGGGATCTTCCGGACCCAGGGATTGAACCCAAGTCTCTTACATTTCCTGCACTTGCAGACAGGTTCTTTACCACTAGCGCCACCTGGGAAGCCCATTCATTTATTATTCAGCTTCAGAATATCTGGTTGAAGAATTGAAGAAGTGAAAGTCACTCAGTCATGTTTGACTCTTTGTGATCTCATGGGTACACAGTCCATGGAATTCTCTAGGCCTTACCGGAGTGGGTAGTCTTTCCCTTCTCCAGGGGGTGTTCCCCACCCAAGGATCAAACCCAGGTCCTCAGCATTGCAGACTGATTCTCTACCAGCTGAGCCACAAGAGAAGGCCAAGAGAAGCCTGGAGTGGGGAGACTATTCCTTCTCCAGCAGATATTCCTGACACAGGAATTGACTCGGTGTCTCCTGCATTGCAGGTAGATTCTTTACCAGCTGAGCTATCAGAGAATCACAAAACATCTGGTTAGTTCTTTTTTTTTTTTTAATAGAGTCTTCTGATGCTGGGAAAGATTGAAGGTGGGAGGAGAAGGGGACGACAGAGGATGAGATACTTGCATGGCATCACTGACTGAATGGATATGAGTCTGAGTAAACTCTGGGAGTTGGTGATGGACAGGGAGGCCTGCTATACTGTAGTCCATGGGGTCTCAAAGAATCAGACAGGACCTAGCGACTGAACTGAACTGAACTGAACACTGGTAATGTCTCCATCTATGATGTTCCTACTAATGAACTCCTTTTTTTTATGCAGAAACCAGAGTCATCTTATGACTTAATCACTAAAGTGACATCTGATCACTTTTGTCAAATTCCATTTGCTAGATGTGTGTTACAGGTACATTGGAGTGTGGAATTACACAAAGACATGAACACCAGATGGCAGGAATAACCAGAACATTTTAGGGCCTGTTACCCCAGCCTTCTGTTCCTGAGCTGGATGAGAGGCTTCCTATGGACAGGGAAGGAGACGGAGGATTCCTCCCTGGATCCCAGGCCATGAGCTGCAACCTCGATGGAGAAGCTGCGCCCTAGTAGCCTTGGGCATATCTCCAGGGAGGGCAGCATCCAGAGTCTCTGAAGCCCTGTCCTCGGTGGTGTCCCTGGAGCTGGTTCTACAGGCTCCTGAGAAATACTTGGTGCCTCCCTTCCTGCTCCGTGTTCAGTGATGGCACATTGGGGGCTTAGAGTTGGCCATGCTGGGAATGTTTATACCACAGAGGTCAGGAAATACTATATTCCATGCACTGTTTCGCTGCTCAGAGAGCTAATGTTTTAAATATTATACCACTCTAAGGCTCCTAAAATCTTTCCTGTCATGTGTCTCTTTTGCAGTACTGGAGCTGAGGCTGAAGGATGGAGCCCACCGCTGTGAGGGGAGAGTGGAAGTGAAGCACCAGGGAGAATGGGGCACAGTGGATGATCTGGAGTGGGGCTTGAAGGATGCATCTGTAGTGTGCAGACAGCTGGGGTGTGGAGTTGCCATTGGTATTCCTCAAGAGGATTATTTTGGACCAGGACTTGGCCCTATTTGGCTTTTGTATACTTCATGTGAAGGGGTAGAGTCAACTGTCAGTGACTGTAGGCATTCTAATATTAAAGACTATCGTAATGGAAGCTATTTCCATGACTGGGATGCTGCAGTAGTCTGCTCGGGTAAGTCCTGTCTGGTCTGTGTGGGGATCTCTAGCAGGAGAAGCCTCTATCTTATCACCAGAATGACTCGAGATTATGGATACAGCCTTTAGAACATGTTTGGGTGAAGGGTCTTTGTGATGTGTAGCAGGAGGCAGAGGTGAGGTCACAAGTTTCATCCAGATTCAGCTTCTGGATTCGACCTCTGTGACACAGTCTCACCATGGTAATTGTACTGTATTCTCTGACACAATGGTCAGTAGGGTGTGGCTACATTGTTGTTGGGGGGGGGGCGGCTGTCATAGGAGAGTTGTAGGCAACAAGGTTTGTTATCCTCATTGGTCCTAAAAGTCAGAGTCACCACACTCCATCAGGTTGGTATGTGGGTGATGTGCCAATAGAACAGGCTCACCCAAGCAATGGTGACCCCAAAAGTGCATGTGAAGACCCATGGACAAGTGATAATACCCGAAGTCATGGTGCAGTTACACAGGAAAATGTGTGAGAGAAATTCAGGGGTGCATTTAAATGTCCCTAGGTCACCAGGTCACAGTCAGAGGAGGCCAGAAGCGGGACTCGTGGTCGGGAAAATCTCATCACACTGGTGTACCTGATGAATCGAGTGGAGAGCTCACACCACATTTGCAGGGATGTTGAGGGAGCAGGAAAATGAAGTCTTGAAGTTTACAACACAGTAGCTGAAGCGCATCACGTATAAGAGGCAGTGAAGCCAGCAGTCCATGGGGTTCTGAAGGCAAGAATACTGAAGTGGTTTGCCTTTCCTTCTCCACGGACTGTGTCTTGTCAGAACTCTCCACTAAGACCTGCCTGTCTTGGGTGGCCCTACATGGCAGGGCTCATAGTTTCAGTGAGTTAGACAAGGCTGTGGTCCATGAAATATGAAATTCCAGATGTTCAAGCTGGATTTAGGAAAGACAGAGGAACCAGAGGTCAAATTGCCAACATCTGTTTGATCATTGAAAATGCAAAAGAGTTCCAGAAAAATATCTACTTCTACTTTATTGACTATGCCAAAGCCTTTAACTGTGTGGATCACAAAAAACTGGAAAATTCTTCAAAAGATGGAAATACCAGACCATTTGACCTGCATCCTGAGAAATCTGTATGTAGGTCAAGAAGCAACAGTTAGAATTGGACATGGAACAAAAGATTGGTTCCAAATCGGGGAAGGAGCATGTCAAGGCTATATATTGTCACCCTGCTTATTTAACGTCTATGCAACATCATGAGAAATGTTGGACTGGATGAAGCACAAGTTGGAATCAAGATTTTTGGGAGAAATATCAATAACCTTAGATGCAGATTACATCACACTTATGGCCGAAAGCAAAGAACTAAAGAGCCTCTTGATGAAGTGAAAGAGGAGAGTGAAAAGGTTGTCTTAAAATTCAACACTCAGAAACTAAGATCATAGCATCTGGTCCCATCACTTCGTGGCAAATAGATGGGTAAACTGGAAATAGTAACAGACTGTTTTTTTCTTTGGCTCCAAAATTACTGCAGATGGTGACTGCAGCCATGAAATTAAAAGATGCTGGCTCCTTGGAAGAAAAGCTATGACCAACCTAGATAGCATATTAAAAAGCAGAGACATTTATTTGCCAACAAAGACTGGTCTAGTCAAAACTATGGTTTTTCCAGTAGTCCTGTATGGATGTGAGAGTTGGACTATAAAGAAAGCTGAGCGCCGAAGAATTGATGCTTTTGAACTGTGGTGTTAGAGAAGACTCCTGAGAGTCCCTTCGACTGCAAGGAGATCCAACCAGTCCCTCCTAAAGGAAATCAGTCCTGAACATTCATTGGAAGGACTGACACTGAAGCTGAAACTCCAGTACTTTGGCCCCCTGATGTGAAGAACCGACTCACTGGAAAAGACCCTGATGCTTGGAAAGATTGAAGGTGGGAGGAGAAAGCAATGACAGAGGATGAGGTGGTTGGATGGCATCACTGACTGAATGGACATGAGTTAAAGAAAACCCCGGGAGTTGGTGATGGACAGGGAGGCCTGGCATGCTGCAGTCCATGGTGTTGTAAAGAGTCAGACGTGACTGAGGAACTGAACTGAACTGAATTGAAGCTAAGAGGACCTGATGTGACTTCTAAGAAGTACTCAGTGCTATCTAAGTGTGTTTGACCTATGCCAAGGTGGATGCAGGAAAGACAGCAGTGAAACTAGGGTATGAATGCGTGCTCACAGTATTTGACAGAGATACTTCTAGTTGTTATCACAATTGCAGATTGGATGTCCAGGTTATTAATCACATCAGAACAACTGGACTGGAGGAAGATATTGTCAGTTATCACAGGTAATTTCCTAAGGTAGAAGGCTGGTCTTAGGATAGTATCACCCCATCTAATGGGATGGTGGGACAGGGGAGCCCTGAAGACATCTGTAGTAGGTCCTTAAGAACCACAGCCAATCAGCTCTTGGGTGTTTATGTACAGGAAGGTCATTGGAAAAGTGATCTTTCTTATCTCACCTTCAGCAGATCTTTGATGGTTCTAGGTGATGCCCTTAAGGAAACAATTCTTTTCCTTTTTAAAAAGTACTTTATTGAGGTACGTCTGACATACAAGACTGCTTGATAAGCATGCGTTTGTGAAATGACTACAGCACTTATGTCGTAAATCTATTCATCTCTCCAAAATGTTTCCTTCCATTCTCTTTATCATTCTTATTAAAAATAATTATTTTCAAGGTGAATTTGAATTTTAGTGAGAAACTTTTGTTTTAAACAAACCTGTTTTCTGGCATCTCAAGTAACCTTCCTTACTGTCACAATGTCATAATCATGGTTCCAACTGAGGATAAATTTGTGGAACTACTACAGGTGTCTACCTTATTTTGATAAATCAGCATCTGAGTGAAAATGGAGTGTGTGATGTTGAAACTTTGTGTGAAATTAGAAGTCCCAATGTTAAAATCCTAAGAATAATGTTTGATGTTTGATATTAATTCCAGTTAAGATATACTTAGAAGTAGAGAATTGGAAGTGCTCTGATATTTAACAGAGGACTGTCCAGTCAAGGCAATGGTTTTCCATTGGTTATGTATGGATGTGAGAGTTGGACTGTGAAGAAAGAAGAGTGCTGAACAATTGATGCTTTTGAACTGTGGTGTTGGAGAAGACTCTTGAGAGTCCCTTGGACTGCAAGGAGATCCAACCAGTCCATTCTAAAGGAGATCAATCCTGGGTGTTCATTGGAAGGACTGATGCTAAAGCTGAAACTCCAGTACTTTGGCCACTTCATGTGAAGAGTTGACTCATTGAAAAAGACTCTGATGCTGGGAGGGATTGGGGGCAGGAGGAGAAGGGGATGACAGAGAATGAGATGGCTGGATGGCACCACCGACTTGATGGACGTGACTTTTGGTGAACTCCGGGGGTTGGTGATGGACAGGGAGGCCTGGAGTGCTGCAATTCATGGGGTCGCCAAGAGTCAGACACAACTGAGTGACTGCACTGAACTGAACTCAACTAATATTTAAGCCCTGATTGTAGTTTGTACAGCCTGACTACCATTGCTCTAACTTAGACTCTCATATTTTTATGAACGGTTCCAGGTTCCTTCTATTTCTCTTTTGCTCACTAGTTTCCTCCTCCTGGTCTATTTTTTCTGTATTTTAAGGCATATTTTAATGATGTGAAGATAAGTCAAAGTGGTGGTGACATAGCAGAAATAAGATCAGAATAGCATGTGTTTTCATTATCTCAATCAAAACTCTTGGAGTTTCCTGCTCAACCTTAGGAGTCAGGTATGGAAGAGAAATTTCAGCCTCAGTAGTGGATTGCTGGAAGTGAAGTACTGTGTTTGGAGAAATCTAGAGTGGAAACAATGACCAGAGGAGAATGTAGAGAAGCTTGTTTGAAATAATGAGGAGACTTCATGGAGTTCAGGTGGAAGATCTGGGAGGGAACACACAAACTGAGAAGGACTGTGGTGCAAGCGTTCCAAGTTGCTTCAACCCTGTCCTACTCTTTGTGACCCCATGGACCCCATGGATTCTCCAGGCACAAATACTGGAGTGGGTGGCCATTTCCTTCTCCAGGGGATCGTCCTCACCCAGGGATCAAACCTGGATCTCCCGCATTGCAGGCAGAGTCTTGATTATCTCCTAAGCCACCAGGGAACACAGCACTGAAGTGCAAAATGGTGAGGGGATGAAGACGCAAGGATTACAGGAGGGGAGGGTTGGAAAGATGCAGGTCAACTCGTCCATTCACCACAGCCTCTGTGTTACACTTCCTCCCTGCCCCCATTCCTTCTCTCTCTTCCTTTACCTTGCTGTAGGAGTCATTTCTGAGCTCTGTGGAAGTGCTAACATTTGTAGCTGGCAGTTTTCTTAATGGAAATTTTTATAATATGGATTCTGTTTATTTAACAAATAAGTTTACTCATATTTCTCTCTCTCTCTCTCTTTTTGTATCAGAAACAAGTAATGTGTTTTTAAGGACATGTCCCATTTTACAAAAAATTTCAAATTAGTAACACTGGTTAATCTCTCATATCTTTATATGTTGGGAAGATCTACAATGATATTTCTCCTTTTATTACTGGTGCTGTTAATGTGTTCCCTCTTTTTTCTTAATTGGTTTGCTAGAAGATTATCAGTGTTAATGTTCTTTTTAAGAGAATCACTAGTGGACTGTATTGATTTTCTTGATGGTGTTTTTGCTTTCTTCTTAATTGATTTCTATGCTCAGTTTTCATTCCTCTTTTTTCAGTTATGATTGTGGTTGCTTTTGTAGATTCTTGAGGTGGAGTCTTGGACCATTTCCTTCTGTTTCTATTTTTATTCTAATGTAATCATCAGGGAAACATCAAGGTTCTAAATTTTCCTCTAAGCATCACTTTATTTTTAACCCACCAGTTTCAATACTATATAATTTCTTTTGTGTTTTATTATCATAAAATGTTTCTTTTTCTTTGAATGAATTCTTTATCTTATAGTCTGACTTTGTATGATATTAATTTAGATATTATATACAGTTTCCTCTGATTTGTGTTTGCATGGTATGTAATTTTTACCTATTTAGTATGTTTCTGTGTTTATATTAAAACACATATAAGTTTGTAGATAGTATATTGTTTTGTCTTATTTTGTCTGGTCTTATTATCTTGTTTTTTATTTGGAGTACTTAAATTATTCACATTTAATGTAATTATTGACATAACTGGGTTTAAGTGTACTTGCCTGCTATTTGTTGGAGAAAGCAATGGCACCCCACTCCAGTACTCTTGCCTGGAAAATCCCATGGATGGAGGAGCCTGGTAGGCTGCAGTCCATGGGTAGCTAAGACTCAGACACGACTGAGCAAATTCATTTTCACTTTTCACTTTTATGCACTGGAGAAGGAAATGGCAACCCACTCCAGTGTTCTTGTCTTGAGAATTCCAGGGATGGGGGAGCCTGGTGGGCTGCCATCTATGGGGTCACACAGAGTCAGACACGACTGAGGTGACTTAGCAGCAATAGCAGCAGCAGCTGCTATATATTATTTCTTTGTTCTTATTTTAATCTTTGAGCATATTTTACCATTTTAATTTAAATACTGTATTGGTTTATTAACCATGTCAGATGTTTCGGTGATTATAATGTTTAATTTTTTAATTTTTAGAGTAATTTTATTTTTTGCTGGCTGGGTCTTCACTGCTGCATGGGCTTTTCTCTAGTTGTGGAGATCAGAGGCTCCTCTCTAGCTGCAGCACGAGGCTCTCATTGTGGTGGCCTCTCTTGGTGTGGAGCACAGGCTCTACAGGGCACAAGCTTCAGTAGTCGTGGCCCCTGGGCTCTGGAGCTCAGGCTCACTAGTTGTGGTGCATGGGCTTAGTGGCTCTGTGGTATGTGGGATTTTCCTAGACCACGGATTGAACCCACGTCTCCTGCATTGTCAGGTGCAGTCTTCACCACTGAACCACCGGGAAAGCCCAGTGTTGAGTTATTCATCTTCAGTTACATTTTACCTTGAAATGATATTATGTCACAACATGCAATGTCAGTCACTATACTTTTCTTCCACTTCCCTGTTCTTGTCATTGATGCTATCACTGTCATACATTCTATTTATAAATTTATTATGAATCTTATAGTTTGTTGCTAATATTTTTGCCTTAAATCTTCCGATAGAGAATCAACATTTAGCACAGTCTCTATAGCTTTGAGAGGATCCATGTTTTCATCTGCCGTCATCTCCCTTTAGCTTGAAGAACTTCCTGAGGCAGTTTTATGTAGTTTTGTGTGTCTGGTGGCCTCCAATTCTATCATCTCTCACTTACCTGAAATCATTTTTTATTTTTATATATAAATTTATTTATTTTAATTGGAGGTTAATTACTTTGCAATATTGTATTGGTTTTGCCATACATCAACACGAATCTGCCACAGGTATATCATTTTAATTTTCATTCAGTTTTGAAAAGTATTTTCATAGCTGATTCAATTTTAGGGTAACAAATGCCCAATCCCAAAACTTTAAATATGTTCTTATGTTGTCATCTGACTTTCATTGCCTCCAACAAAAAGTCAGTAAATAATACTTATCCTTTTGTTCCCTGTATATAATGTGTCAAACTTCCCTGGCTGCTTTTAACATATTTTTGTTTGTTTACCAATGAATTTCAATAATTACATTGTCTAGTTTTCTGAGAATGGTTTCATTATATTGTTTGGGGTTTGTTTGGCTTTTTGGATCAGTGGGTTTACAGTTTTCAATAGCTTTGGGAAAACTTCATTTATCTTTTCTTAATATTTTTCTGCACATCCCTTATTCTGAATCTCCAAATACACATATTTTATATATTTTTATATTATCCTACATGTCACTGTGTTTCCATTCATATTTCTCTGCCTTTTTACTCTCTTTGGTTCAATTTAGATAGTCTCTACTGCTGTGTTTTACTTTCCAGTTCTTTTATTCTGCAATGTCTATTCTCTTGTGTAATTAATCCAAATAATTGTTCATTCCAGTACTGCATTTTTCAGTTTCAGAAGTCTCATTTGTTTATTTTTCCTAGTTTTTCTCCCTGTTTATTTTTATGCTTCATTAAGCATATTGATATTAGGGGTTTAAGGAGCTCTTCAGCCAATTCAACCATTTCTGTAATTTCTGAAGTGCCGGGGCTCAGCCCCTGCAGGATCCAGGGGAACCTGAAGGAAAAACGGCATTGGCGGATGATTTAGAGAGATAAGGAAGGAATATTGCAGATAAAAAAATAGAGGAGAGAAAGAGGTTGATATTCTTTGGCTTACCTAGAAAGTCAATAAAACCTCAAGACAAGAAGTTTGCCCTGTTCACGGAGGCCACAGGTGCCTTCCAGGTTTCCTGAGGGAGTGAAGACGCAGAATGTCTTCCTGTTCAGGTCTTAGGAACCCAGGCAGATAAGTGAACGCAGGGAGCCTCTATGCTCCAAGGGATCAGCCTGAAAAAAGAGGAAGGGAGAGGGAGAAAATGATTGACGCAGGGAGACCAAGCTACTTCGGTGAGCGAGGCCCAATAGCTTTATTTTTAAAAGGTACTTTTATACTTTGTCTTATACATAGAGGGAAATGAAAGATGCAAAGTCATACAGAGTCAGCCCAAACATTACATCTGTTTTGTCTTTATCGAAACCAGGATTTTTTTCTGCAATCCTTTTCCATAAACAATATTGTGTACAATATCTTCTGGCCTCGGAGGCCTGTGGACATTTTATGACCCTCTTTTGATAAAGGCTTCTCAACCAGAAAACTTATTTTCCCTTGAAATGTTTCTTTATATTTCTAATCTATGTCAGCCTCAGAAAGTATTAAAAAAGTTACATTTCTCAGGGAGCAAAGGTGCAGTGAGTTATAACAAAGAACCAATTAGCTCAAAAGTTTGATGTGGTTAATATCAAGGCTACACTTGTTTTTCTTACTTTCCAACTATGTTAACTAATGCACTCCCAGGTGCACGGTGGATAAGAGATATGGGAACTTAGCAGCAAGCATTGGCCCAAGAATGAAATCCTATACCAGCACTACTCTAATAGCTTAACTCTTTAAAATGCTCTATGTTTTAGGCTTTCCATGCCTCTCATAGTTGGGAGGCTGAAAATAATCATATGTGTAGCTGCAAGAGTCTGGATATACCTGCCAAGCAAGCTAGAATGCTAACAGAGGGGATTTGATTTGAAATATTCCTCTCATGTCCAAGAGACTTATTAGCTATAGCCCTAAGTTAATTTTCTCCAGAGAAAGGTGGTCATGAATAGCCCCCTGTTAATGTCAGAGGAGTTGGTGAAAGTCATGAAATGGTAGAACAGACAGATTCTGGTTTTGGGGTAGATGCTCAAGAAAGCCTAGGGAGCCTGTTGAGTCCTGAAGCCTTGCTTAACAGTTCTCTTCCACATGACCTTGTCATGACTGGGATCTCCCATGGTGGCTCCCGGCACTGAAGCTGCTTTATTTTTTTAAAAAATAAATTTATTTATTTTAATTGGAGGTTAATTACTTTACAATATTGTATTGGTTTTGCCATACATCAACATGAATCCATCACGGGTATACACATGTTCCCCATCCTGTACCCCCCTTCCTCCTCCCTCCCCATACCATCCCGCTGGGTCGTCCCAGTGCACCAGCCCCAAGGATCCAATATGCATTGAACCTGGACTGGTACTTTGTTTCTTATATTGTATTATACATGTTTCAATGCCATTCTCCCAAATCATCCCACCCTCTCCCTCTCCCACAGACTCCAAAAGACTGTTCTATACATTGGTGTCTCTTTTGCTGTCTGATTGTTTTTTAAAAATGTGTTATGGGTTACATTTCTCTCTTTTGGAAATTCTAATAATTTTTTGGTTGGATGTTGGGCATCACTAAGCAGTCCTTTACTAGGAAGAACTTCAGAGGTAAATAATCAGAACACAGCCAGAAATCAGGGAATTGGACTTGATGAATTAAATAAAGTTGTTTCATTGGATTATCTTCATTCAGTTCAAAATGTGTTCCTTTGATGACCAAATGATGAACTTTTATTTTGGTTTTCCTCCTTTAGTTTAAAAACTTCCTTGATCCCACCTTGCATGCCATATACCCCACCTACATGCTACTTCTTCAGCAGTAGCTACCCTTTCTGATTTTTTTTTTTTCCATCCATCTGTATCTTTTAAAATGGCGTTTGCTTGTCTGAAGTGGGAGAAATGAGAAAGGATAGCAGTTTAGGTGGTAGATGGGAGGAGCAGAGGGTGATGTAGTATGCTAACAACCTATTCAATGAGTGTTTCCCACAAATATTTGCATACTTATCCATACTGAGGCTTTTTCAACTTGGAACTCTCCAAATTATGGCTTGTTTGCTCATTTCCCCCTCCTTCTCCTTCTTCCTTCTTTTCGGCAACATGCTGTCTTCTTTGAGATTGTAAAACATTCATGAAAGAAATTAAAGACAATATGATCAATGGAAAGTCATTCTGTGTTTCTGGCCTGTGAGAATTAGTATTGTTAAGATGCCTGTACTTCTCAATGTGATCTATAGATTTAATGCAATTCCTATTGAAATAGCATTCTTTATAGAAATAGGAAAACAATGTTAAAACGTGAGTGTGTGGTTTAATTTTTATATATTCATGAATTCCTGTTTTCTGATCATTATTGAATTTTAGTTCCATTCCATTATGGTCATGTAAGATACTTGGAATTATTTTAATATTTTTGAATTTGTTAAGGCTTATTTGTAACCTAGCCTGGAGACTATGCCATGTGTGCTTGAGAAGAATGCATATTTTTCTGTGGTTAGAATTAGTACAATGATAGTATTAAAATCAATTATTATCAGCCCTTAGCATTTTCTATGAGACCTGTTTGAGAGAAAAAAACCTTTAATAGGAGACAATGTGGAAACTCAGCTATCTGGTAAACTCCCACTAAAAGCACACTCTCCCCCAGATTCTTTGACAAATCCTAGGATTTCAAGAGAGATGGCTGGAACTCTCTCTATATGCCTCTCTGAGTTTTCTTAACTCATTTTCCTTCCCACTGAGGTCACTGAAGGAATTCATGGAATTTTTTTTTTTATCAAAAAGTATCAGAAAGACAAGATGTGATGACATAAATGTGAATTAGTGACAGTGTCCATATTTCTTCTCTGGAGCTGTCACCCATCTACAGGTTGGCATGCCCTCATCGATCCAGCCTCAGGACTTTCCTTAACCTAAGTCACTTGAGGACTAGCTTCTGGGAGAGAAAACTGGTCAGAATATTAGCCCCACAAGTCCCATGAAAGCTTTCTAAGCTTGTTTGGATGCTAGGTCTCTAATCTCATAGTCCACGTCCCTCTGGGTGGCTTCTGGTCTGAATATATCTATGTTCAAGTTTAGGTGCTTGAATATTACACATTATCCTTGGATCTGTATGTAGGTCCTAGGCTGCTAAGTGAGAAATTCACTTCTCCAACCAATGCTAAAACACATGTTCCCAGTATTCAGCCATTCCAATGATCTGAATTGGGCTCTGTAGTTTCCAGGCTCCTAGACCAAGGAATTCACATTTCTAACCAGTCTCAAAGTGTATGTTCTTGGGATTCAACCATGCCAAACTGACCTTGTAATGCTCCTGGATTTCTCTTCAGCAACCTGCTCATGAAAATTCAATTATGACACTAACTGTCAAAGACTCTCTACATGCTCCACTCCTAAAAAGAAAAGCTTTCGCTCCACTGCCTGTGCCTGCGGTCTCCAGTCGCCAAGTCAGCACCGTGCACACTCTCGGGTTTTGTTGTTGCTTCCTCTTAGGGTTCGTGCGTCTGGCTGGAGGGGATGGACCCTGCTCAGGGCGAGTAGAAGTGCATTCTGGAGAAGCCTGGATCCCAGTGTCTGATGGGAACTTCACACTCCCCACTGCCCAGGTCATCTGTGCAGAGCTGGGGTGTGCCAAGGCTGTGTCTGTCCTGGGACGTGAGCTCTTCAGAGAGTCCAGTGCCCGGGCCTGGGCTGAAGAGTTCAGGTGTGAGGGGGAGGAGCCTGAGCTCCGGGTCTGCCCCAGAGTGCCCTGTCCAGGGGGCGCTTGTCACCACAGTGGAGCTGCTCAGGTCGTCTGTTCAGGTGAGATGCAGGTCAGGCCTTTCACCTCTGTGAACACCCTGTTCATGTGAGAAAGTCATGTAATTTTGCTGAAACTCTGTCTTCTTCTACCAGCATACTCAGAAGTCCGGCTCATGACAAACGGCTCCTCTCAGTGTGAGGGGCAGGTGGAGATGAACATTTCTGGACGATGGAGAGCACTCTGTGCCTCCCACTGGAGTCTGGCCAACGCCAATGTTGTCTGTCGTCAGATCAGCTATGGAGTCGCCATCTCCACCCCCGGAGGACCACACTTGGTGGAAGGAGGTGGTCAGATCCTAACAGCCCGATTTTACTGCTCAGGGGCAGAGTCCTTCCTGTGGAGTTGTCCTGTGACTGCCCTGGGTGGTCCTGACTGTTCCCATGGCAACACGGCCTCTGTGATCTGCTCAGGTAAGAGAGAGGGAAGGGCTACTGGTACTCAGGATGCTCCTGGAGTGAAATGTCTCCAAGAGTAGAGAGTGAGGTTAAACGGGCTTCAAAGTCAGAGATTTTGTGGTGACATATGGATCTTCTCATTGTTCATTCATTTTTCAGGTCAGGGCAAGACGTGTGAAGGGGAATAATATATTTTTAAAGCAACATTGTTGCTTACATGTAATCATAGAAAACAATGTAGGAGCACTAAGTATAGACTTCAGTATGAACCCAACCCAGAGCAGCAAAGAGAATTTCCCCAGCACCACAGTCACTGTCGTCCCCAGTATCTGTGTCTTTCCCCCTGAACAGGGAAAAAAGCGCTTACCTAGCTTCTACTGACATAGAGAGTTTTGTCAGTGTTTGAACTTTATACAAAATGATGCCATATGTTTCATCTTTTGCATAATTTTGTAGACTCAGAATTATGTTTGGGATTCACACATGATGTTGTATATTGTAGCACTTTATATTTTTTTTTATTAGTGTAGAGTATGCTTTGAATGATCACATGGCCATGTACTGATCCATTTTACTGACAGTATAGATCTGAGTTATTTCCAGTTCTTAACTATTACAAATATGATACTACAACTTACCATGACAATGTCTTTGGATGCAAATATGTGTTACTTATTTCCCATGTTTAACTCTTGGTCTTTTATTTTCATTTTCTTAATCAAATGGTGTCCTTTGATGAACTCATTTCTTATGTAAATATAGCTTACCAACATTTTTCTATACATTTAATGCTTCTTATATCCTTTAAAGGAGAAGGAAATGGCAACCCACTCCAGTATTTTTGCCTGGAAGATCCCATGGACGGAGGAGCCTGGTAGGCTGCAGTCCATGGGGTCGTTAAGAGTCGGAGACGACTGAGCGACTTCACTTTCGCTTTTCACTTTCATGCATTGAGAAATGGCAACCTGCTCCAGTGTTCTTGCCTGGAGAATCCCAGGGACGGTGGAGCCTGAGGGGCTGCCATCTACTTGAAGATCTTAAAAACATTCTCTAAGAGTATCTTATGGAAATTGTATCATTTTTCTCTTGCATATTACTGTGCATTCCTTCTGGGACTGATATCTGTGTAAGATAAGGGTCAGGTTTCATATGGACATCCAGTTGACTCAGAATCTTTTTCTGAAAAGATCTTCCCCACTGTAGTGCTGCCTTCATCATAAGCAGAAGGGCAAGCATGTCTGTCTTATTTGAGACTCTCTATTCTGTCCCATGTTGTCATTTGCCTATCCTTGCACCAATACTGCATTTTCTTAATTATTATAACTTTGTAGTTGTTGTTGTTCAATCACTAAGTCATGTCTGACTCTTTGTGACCCCATGGACTACAGCACACCAGGCTTCCCTGTCCTTCACTATCTCCCTGAATTTCAAACTTTGTAGTTAGTCTGAATAATTTATAAGAGTTACTTTATAGTAACTCCTCTAATATCATTGCTTTTCTTACCAACTGTGCTGTTCATTTTTGGTTGCTTGTATTTTGTATGAATTTAGAAGTCAGCTTGTCATTTTCACCAAAAGAAAAGCTTAAGGGTATCATAGAGATTAGATTTAAAAATTTGAGAGTAGACATAGAAATTTGAGGATGATTGACATTGACAATGTTGAGTTTTCCAAATCATTCACATAATACATCCCTCCATTTGGTTAGATCCTGAATTTCAGAGATTTTCCCCATCTTCTACTAGGACTTCTAGGTATTTTATTTTTGAAATTATGAGTATTTTTGTGGAAGTGTCCTGGCAATGAGTTCTCTTTGACTTGTTTTCATCTTTTAATTCTTTCAATTTTGATATATGTTGAGACATAAAATTGTTGGGAAAACAATATAAGAATTCCTTTATAACCTTTACCTGGGTTAGTATCAATATTTTGCTTTAATCTCTGTGTGTGTATGTCCTTCCTTCTCTGTTCCCCTTCTGCCCCATTTCTTCAAGACTGTATATAGTCACCCTGCTTATTTAACTTATATGCAGAGTACATCATGTGAAATGCTGGGCAGGATGAAGCACAAGCTGGAATCAAGATTGCTGGGAGAAATATCAATAATCTCAGATATGCTGATGACACCACCCTTATGGTAGGAGGCGAACAGGAGCTGAAGAGCCTCTTGATGAAAGTGAAAGAGGAGAGTGAAAATGCTGGCTTAAAATTCAACATTCAGAAAACAAAGATCATGGTATCTGGTCCCATCATTTCATGGCAAATAGATGAGGAAACAATGGAAACAGTGACAGACTATTTTCTTGGGCTCCAAAATCACTGCAGATGGTGACTACAGCCATGAAATTAAATGATGCTTACTCTTTGGAAGAAAAGCTATGACCAACCTAGACAGCATATTGAAAAGCAGAGACGTTTCTTTGCTGACAAAGGTCCATCTAGTCAAAGCTGTGATTTTTCCAGTAGTTACATATGGATGTAAGAGTTGTACCATAAAGAAAGTTGAGCACTGAAGAAATGATGCTTTTGAACTGTGGTGTTGAAGACCCTTGAGAGTCCCCTGAACTGCAAGGAGATCAAACCAGTGGATCCTAATGGAAATTAGTCCTGAATATTCATTGGAAGGACTGATACTGAAGCTGAATCTTCAATAGTTTGGCCACCTGATGAGAAGAGCTGACTCATTGGAAAAGACCCTGATGCTGGGAAAGATTGAGGGCAGGAGGAAAAGAGGATGACAGAAGATGAGATGGTTGGATGGCATCACCGACTTGAACATGAATTTGAGGAAGCTCCAGAAGTTGGTGATGAACAGGGAAGCCTGGCAAGCTGCAGTTAATTGGGTCACAAAGGGTTGGACATGACTGAGGGACTGAACTGAAGTGAATCAATTTTTTTGGAAAAACTGCCACACAACAAAATAACCAGAACTCTTGCTATGTGGCTTGAATTAATTGAAGAATATCCTCTGATTTTTCATTTTGAGGTTTCAACTTTATGCTGAGCTAATGTGTGGCTACACTTATTCTTTAGTTCTTAATTGCAGCTAACAAGTTTTTCAGCTCCAGAAGTATTTGGTTTTTGTTATCATTTCTCTGCAAAGATGCACATTTTGTCAATTAATTCCATAAGCACTTTAACCGTGGCTATATATATTCTCATCAGGTAACTCTAGCAGCTGAACACCCTGGGAAATTATTTCTAATGTCTCCTTTTTCCTTTCCGTTTTTCATGAGATCTATTTTATATAAGTGTTTGTTTTAAAGATACACAATGAAGAAATTGTAGAGATCCTTCAGAAAGAATTTTGTTTTGCTTTTACTTAGGGATAGATTTGGGCTTCCCTGGTGGCTCAGATGGTAAAAAGATCTGCCTGCAGTGGGGGAGACCTGGGTTTGATCCCTGGGTTGGGTAGATCCCCTGGAGGAGGGCTTGGCAACCCACTCCAATATTCTTGCCTGAAAAATCCTATGATAGAGGATACTGGTGGGCTATAGTCCAAGGGGTTACAAAGAGTCGGACATGACTGAATGACTAAGCACAGCACAGGGATAAATTTAGGGATACAACTTACTTAACTCATTCTTACAGCAACACTTGGGTTAAAACAGAAATTGTGGTACTGATTGTGGTACTGTCAGAAGCAGAACTCTCCAGGGAGAAGGTGAACACTAAGAGTATGATAACTTTACTGCTGGGTCACAGCTCTCATCTTAGGCTCCATCAGTAGGTCATTATTTTCCTTAATTCAGTTTCCTGTTCTTCATCCCTTCCAGACTTCTGATCATTGTTGTTTCTTCAGGAAACCAGACCCAGGTGCTGCCCCCGTGCAACAAATCTATGGCGGAACCAGCAGGCTCTGCAGCCTCAGAGGAGAGCGCCCCCTACTGCTCAGGTGAGGGAACCACAGGACAGAAGACCCTGCTCAGCCCCTGGGGTCACTGCCCCATTGTCCCATTTCTCTTTCCTCAGACAGCAGGCAGCTCCGCCTGGTGGACGGGAGCGGTCCCTGTGCCGGGAGAGTGGAAATCCTTGACCAGGGCTCCTGGGGCACCATCTGTGATGATGGCTGGGACTTGGACGATGCCCGCGTGGTGTGCAGGCAGCTGGGCTGTGGAGAAGCCCTCAATGCCACGGGGTCTGCTCACTTCGGGGCAGGATCAGGGCCCATCTGGCTGGACGACCTGAACTGCACTGGAAACGAGTCCCACGTGTGGAGGTGCCCTTCCCGGGGCTGGGGTCAGCACGACTGCAGACACAAGCAGGTCGCGGGGGTCATCTGCTCAGGTCCGCACTGCACACGGTCCACAGGCTGGGGGAGGGGTGCGGCCCTGAAGGACTGGGTCTGAACCCTGAGGGAGAGATGCTGAAAGGACCAGAGAAGGAAGCTTCCTCCCATGAAGCCTGTCTTTCCAGCAGATGTGAAGACAAGGTGCTTTCACTTCCTCCTGCAGCAGCTGAGATTCTGGTCTTTTCTTCTCAGCAGTGTTTCCTGGCAGAACCGTTTCTCACAGTTTTTCTTGAAAGCAGGGCTCACTCTCCAGTTACTTACAAAAAATTTAAACCCATGGTACTGGTTTCTGTTTGCTTCCTTAACAATTTACCAATTAGTGGTTTAAAACATCATATATTTATTTCCTTACTCTTTTCTAGCTTAGGTCTAGTAGGGATCTCACTGGGGGCTTCAGCAAGGCCACATAACTTTTGTGGCTCTAGAGGACAATCTGTTTCTTGCCTTTCAAACTTCTTGAAACCACCTACATTCCTTCTTTCACAGCACCCTTCATCCATTATCAGACCAGCAATGCTGCAGGCCTCCAACAGTTATCCAGAGTCACATCTCTCTTTCTAGCTTGAGCTGAGAAAAGTATTCCACGTTTAAGGATAGTGGATCTAAGGATGTGATTAGACTAGGCTCATATTGTTAATATATCATCTCACCATCCCGAGGTCCTTACCTTAATCACATCTGTAAATCCCTCTTATCAGGTACAGTAACATATTCACATGTTGCAGAGACTGATATGTGGACATTTTGGATTAGTTATTATCCATATCTCCCTAATATCCATATCACATCCCTTTGACATACATTTTAAAGATTTCGTCAGGAAGCAGGATTCAGCTGCCCCTCCCTGACTAGCGCCCACACAGTTTGGTCTTCCTCTCAGTTCATATCCACTACACCATTGTGGTAGAAATAGAAAGACAGACTCAGATGCACAAAGTCAGTTAAAAAGGAGGCGATGTCAGTCTTGTCATGTAGTGGGTATCTATTGGACAAGGTCAGAGATGACCATTCACCATTTCTAGAAGAAAGGAAAACCTATAACATCCAACAAAGTTTTCACTGTGTCCTGTATCCTCCCCTTTCAACCTTAGAGTTCCTGGCCCTCAGGATGGTGAGCGAGGACCAGCAGTGTGCTGGGTGGCTGGAAGTTTTCTACAATGGGACCTGGGGCAGTGTCTGCCACAGCCCCATGGAAGACATCACTGTGTCCGTGATCTGCAGACAGCTTGGCTGTGGGGAGAGTGGAATCCTCAACTCTTCTGTTGGTCTCAGGGAAGGTTCTAGACCCCGGTGGGTGGATGGAATCTGCTGTCGGAAAACAGACACCTCTCTCTGGCAGTGTCCTTCTGACCCTTGGAATTACACTTCATGCTCTCCAAAGGAGGAAGCCTATATCTCGTGTGCAGGTGACTTACTGTCTGTTTCTGTGTGTCAGTCCCAACCCTGTAGGATGTAGTGAGATTTGACATTTTAAAATCTAAGTGATGGGAATTCTGGGAAGATGGCGGAGGATTAGGACGAGGAGATTACTTTCTCCCTCACAAATTCCTCAAAAAAACATTTCAACGCTGAGCAAACTCCACAAAACAACTTCTGAATGCTGGCAGAGGACATCAAGCACCCAGAAAAGCAGATCATTGCCTTCAAAAACAGGTAGGGAAAAAATATAAAAGACGAAAAAAGAGACAAAAGAGGTGGGGAGGGAGCTCCGTCCCAGATAGGGAAGGCCGACCCGGGAAAGGAACTTTAAGAAGAGAGGTTTCCAAACACCAGGAAACACTCTCCCTGCCGAGTCTGTGGCGAGCCCTGGAAGCACAGAGGGCATCATAACAGGAACGATACATAAATGAATAATTAAAACCGACAGATTACAAGCCCA
>SJYQ01004290.1:206812-253369 GCA_006410935.1 Redunca redunca
CAAGAAAAATATTTTGGCACTAAATCACAGGAATATACAATATTTAACATACAACGGAAGGGCTTTTATTTTTGCCAGACAATTTCATTACTGATATATTGTGTTTAAATTTCTTGCCTTTGTGAGCATATGTGGAATTAAGTTGTGGCAAGATTCTTGAGAGTCCCTTGGACTGCAAGGAGATCCAACCAGTCCATTCTGAAGGAGATCAGTTCTGGGTGTTCATTGGAAGGACTGATGTTAAAGCTGAAACTCCAATACTTTGGCCACCTCATGTGAAGAGTTGACTCATTGGAAAAGACCCTGATGCTGGGAGGGATTGGGGGTAGGAGGAGAAGGGGATGACAGAGGATGAGATGGCTGGATGGCATCACCGACTTAATGGACATGAGTTTCAGTAAACTCCGGGAGTTGATGATGGACAGGGAGGCCTGGCGTGCTACTGTTCATGGGGTTGCAAAGAGTCGAACATGACTGAGAGACTGAACTGGACTGAAGATGACTAGTTAAATGTTTGATGATCCTTCTGTATGCAGAAAAAGTAAAAGGTAAAACCTTAAAAATCCTAGCTATCTTCTGTTATAAATCCATTCATTGTATACCCCGAACACTTGATGCTTTTTTATACAGTGTAATTGTACTAATTTTTATATGATTTTTCAGAACCCTTTGCAATCTGGATACGCCCCAACTGTCCATCACCCCTAGGACTCTTAGAAAGTGACCACTGACAACTCAAGAGTCTCTCAGAGGCTGACACCACCTCTGCGGTTTCAACCAACACTGTGGTGTAGCTCAGAACCTTCCCAGTTTCTCATTCTCAACTCAAATTCAAAGATTCAAACATCTTTATGTACAGTATACATTGTTTCAATTTCTGTCATTGATTTTCCTGTTCTGTGGCTTCACCACCTTTAAAAAGTCACTATGTAGTTAACATGTCTGCACAACTCAGATCAACATTTGAATGCCATCTTCAGATGCTGTGAGGTCTGTGAAAAATGGTGGCCTGTGTTATTTACTCTGAATATAGTTTTAGTTTTTATTGATTTTGCTGTTATGTATTTATTAAACAATGGAATCCTTGAGATGTTTTATCATCTTATATTTACTTATCATTTTCGCAGAATAAATGTACTTCGTGTTTCACACTCTGGACATGCTGGCTGAGCTGCTCCGAGTCTTTCAGGGAGCACAGACATGCTGCCTGTGCAGCCCACGCTTATCCCAGACACTCTCAGACAACTGCTCCTAAGAGGCACATTCACCTAGAAAAGTGCACCAAAAAGGAAAAAATAGAACAGCATATTTTTTTCAGTGTTATCACCTAAATTATCTCTGCCCACAATTATAATACCTTATAACTTTACAGTAATTTTTTTTAATACTTTCAAAGTGCTTTCCTCACTTATACAACTTGAAGGTCAGCTATTATTTATCTTACAGATGACATCATAGACACAACAAAACACAGGGCTGGTGACTAAAGATGCAGGACTGGGATCCAGACCTCCTGACCAGCCCAGCTCTTTCTGCTCTACTAAAACATCTCTCTCAATTAGCCCAGAGCACGAAAAAAGTCCTGACACTTCATCCCACCTGCACCAATCAGGAGTACAATAAAAAGCAGATGCTATAAAATTCGTATCTACCAATATGATCAATTGAGTCAGGAAGATCCCCTGGAGAAGGAAATGGCAACCCACACCAGCATTCTGGCCTGGAGAATCCCCATGGACAGAGGAGCCTGGTGGGCTACAGTTCATGGGGTCACAGAGAGTCAGACACGACTGAGCAACTAAGCAGCGGCAGCAATTAAACTTTTGATAGTTTAAATACTTTAAATAAATGAAGTGATGCCCCATCTCCCTGATGAATTTATCAGCACTTTAGTTTCACCCGAGCAGTTACCCCCAGAGCACTCATCTTCACCACCATCTACATGACTCCATCCCCATCAAAGGCTATACATGATCACTCCTCTAAGGATGCGAATTCTATCAACAATTCTAAATGCAATTTGAAACTCATCTCTTGTCACTGGGTTATCAGACTGAAGATTAACCAAAAATCCTTAAAATTAGTCATGCAAACCTTATATGAAGAACTAGAACACATTGGCCCAGGTAAGAACACAACAAAATTGTTTTCCTCAAGTCTATGTTGTAAAGAATTAGCTCTTTTCTTTTTTATGGTAAAGAAATATAATTATTGGAAAATATGTTAAAAAAAAAATCCATTACTGTCCTTTTACTAAATTATAACCTAAACCAGTGTTTTCCCACAACATTTTCTGTATCATATAAGTTTACCTAACCCAACTTGATGAGATGAAGTTACACACCCACCTATAAAAAATGAGGAAAAGTAGAGCAGTGAGGTGAAATATATGAACAGTAGCATATTGGTATGTCCATGGGGGACTCTGGAAAACCCAAGGTCAAACAATAGTTATATTTCAACTTCTTAATGTGATTCTTCTTTGAAACAGTTAGTTCTAAACCAAGAAAGAAAGATGGTATTCTTATCATGAATGTTAGTGAAATTATTAGCTTCAATTAGTTAAGATTTGATTTGGAAAAGACCTCAAGAGACCTAAATTTTTAGCCAAGTCACTATTTCACTCTTAGGGAAATTTGAGTCTGCAGGGGTTATATGATTTAAATTACTGCCAGTTGCCAAAGTAATCCAAATATACTTCCTGTAACATAAGCTTTCCAGATCCTCTGTTTTAGCCATGTTACCTTAAAGTTCTCACTGGATTTCAAAAGTTAAGCAGTAGCTTATCTTCTTAATCCCAATGGGAAATAGAAAATAACACACAGTACAAAAATATCTGTATTTGATAGAAAGATGTTGATGTTTAACAGTAATTTCTTGAAAATATAGAATTCTCAATGAAACTTTCAAGAGACCAGAATTTCAGGTTAAGGTAAAGAGACATAATCCATTTTCAGACTAGTCATACCTTACTGATAAGGCGAAGCTAAACTATTTTTTTCAAACCTCTGTTAATGTCTTTATAAAAAAGGAAAGAAAGAAAACTGGCCCTTTCTTTTTACTCCAAAAACCTTGTCTTTTCCCCTAATGTACACAGATGAAAGGTGGAGCTGCCCTCAGGTCTAGAATTTTTCTCTGACCCCGTGAAAGGCTCATTTCTTTTCCAAAGTCAACACGTAACCAACACACATATGGTTTGCCTTTTAATTAAATTGAGCAATGAATGAACCACCTTCTAGTTATCTTTTAAGCCTTGCCTTGGTGATTTTTGCGCAAGGTTATGGGTATAGCTGTATTTTCATGTCTATTCACTCACTGTCCTGAGAACCTGAATTCCTGTGGCCACTTAATCCTTTCTCAAGGGTCATTCATGGAGCACAATGTCTTCCTTTCTGCTCTTTGCTATGCATGCTCATTCGTCTCAGCTGAAAGTGCAACCCTTGCTCCTACTTTCTGCCTAGTCATCAAACTCTTTTAAAGAGTCTTTAGAAGAAAATCACTGACATTGAAATTCATAAAGATATGACTCCCAGATTTCAACCTGAAGCTCTACAATATTTTAAACAAACTTCCTAACTATTCTTTTAATGGTATTACTATTATTCCCTTGCAAGATTTGGTAAGTAATGATCATTCTTCACCTGTAACACTTTCAAAATGCCATTGAAGTTTTCAGTTTTAACTAGATTATCTTCTTTTTAGCAGAAGCAAACTTTAATTTTACTTATGTTATAGGATTATAAATATTGGGTCAACTTTCCTCATCTAAAGCAGAGCAGTGAAGTCAGCACCCAGATACTTTATGCCAACTATTCATAACCTTTATCCTGATTTAACACATAAGATAGAAGACATTTATAAAACATTCCTACAAGCACATCTAGGGATATTTGAAATTCTCAGCTATCGACCTATTTATACCTACACTGATTTTTCTCCACTCAGTAAAAAATGTCCTCATGCAAGACAATGAACATGACAAAATTAAACACCTAACAACATATACTTAGCATCTTAAATTTGCCTTATTTTAAATACAACATTAAAACTGAAAACTCTTTCAAAGCACGTAAAAATGTGTAAAATAACTAAGAAGAGTTTATAACATAAAAGAAGTGTTGTAAAAGATGACAAGGGATTACCCACAACTCCAGGCAGGGCCCTTCCCATAATCCCATTTTACAAACAGGCAAATGAGTCCCAGCCCAGAGAGAGCAGCCTACTGCTGTTAGTTATCAAGTCAGACATGAGACCTCCATCAGGTCTTACCTGTACAGATTACAGCACAAAAACTTGCATTTTCTAACAATCACTAGTTGGTGACTAAGTAGAGTACCAACTGATTAGAATCTTATTATATGTATTTTAGAATAAAAATATACCATGTAAAGACATATTCAAAGAGACTGCAATTAATTCTGAACATGTCTTTGAAAAAGAACCTAGTATTTCCATGGAAAATTACAAAGAAGGAACTACTGAATTAATTTCATTTACCATATTTAAAATAACCTCTACTTAAAATATACAAGCTATTTAACCAATTCTTATGATCAGGTTTATTAAAAGCTGAAGATCCCAATTTAACATCTTTTAACTAAACCAAAGACACCAGAAAAATAAACTACAAATGAGTATCACTTATGAATAGAGACACAAAAATCCTCAACAAAATAGTATTAACAAAATGAATACAGCAACACATAAAAAGAATTATACACCTTGACCAAGTACAATTCATTCCAGAATTTCAAGGTTGGATTAACATTTGAAAATCAATTTATGTAATACATCATATCAACAGAATAAGAAACAAAAAATCACATAATTACCTCAATAGACACAGAAAGACTATTTGACAAAACCCAGTAAACGTTTGTGATATTTTTTTTAAACTGGAAATAAAATGGAAATCCTTCAACCTAATAAAGAGCATCAGTGAAAAAAAACAGTTAACATCACACTTGATAATAAAAGAATAGATGATTTTCCCTGAGATCATGAACAAGACAAGGATGTCCACCTTCACCACTTCTATTCAACACTGTGCTGGGGGTAGCAGCCAGGCCAATTAGGCAAATAAAGAAAAAAATAAGTAAAAGACATCCAGATTGGAAAAGAAGAAAAACTCTCTCCTTGCAGACATGATTGTGTATAAAGAGACTCCTAAGGAATCCAACAAAAGACAAAAAAACTGTTAAATGAGTCCGGCAAGGTTGCAGGATACATCAATACACACAAATCAGTTGTATTTCTATACACCTACAATTAACAATCCAAAAAAAAAAAAAAATCCAGTTACAAGAGCATCAAAAAGAATAATAGGAATAAATGTATCAAAAGAAGTATAAAATTCACACTCAGAAAACCACAGAACATCGTTGAAGGATATTAAAGATTTAAAACAACTATGAAGGCAATTCATGCTCATGATCCTAAGGCTTCGCATTCATTAAGGCGGTGACACTCCACAAAACAAGGCACAAACTTGAGACAACCCTACTACCCTGCCTGCCTTTATATAGAAATCGACAAGCTGATTATAAAATTCATATGGAATTGCAAAGCAACCAGAACAGCCAAAACAATCTTGAAGAAGGACAAAGTTGGAAGATTCTCAAACTTCCCAATTTCAAAACTTATAACATCAAAACTTATAACAAAGTAGTGATACTCGAAATGTCAGGTACCAGCACAGCAGAACAGCCTGGTACAGAAGGAATACGAGTTGGTGATTATAACTGAACTTGCACTTCAGACAGAGTGTGCTATGAGCAATAGGAAAGGTTCTTCAAAATTGGATGCTTTCTAGTTTATGTGTTTGGTTATTTTGTTAAGATTTTACATAGGTTTTGGCTAGTCTCAAATAATTTCTTAGCTACCAACGGCTGGAAAGCAATGCTACTCTCATTGGTATAAAAGGTACATGCATGTTAAAAATAGATCTAACTCCTGTACTTACCTAAAGTAGAAAGTACAAAACTGTTATCTGAGGTAAAGAAAAAAATTACGAAACTGTAGTCTAATCTATTTTGTTTAGAAACCAAAAGTGTGAGTTAATTAATTTAAGCAACTCACATTCATTAACTAATGCCTTCTAATGGTTAGATATCAAGCACAGGATACTATTTTATGAGCAACACTATTTTTCAAATATAAAGACTGCATTTTTGACTCAACTCCTGTCTTTGTTAAGAAGTAGAAAAATGGTTTTCAAATGTGTGTACCTCCCAGAACTGACAGGTTAAAGATGTTTTTGATCATAGCTAAAAATCTCCACCTCATTGTTAGAAACAATCTTAAGGGCACCTGGAGTGTGCAGTTAGTTGAAACTGAATTTTATAAGTTTTATTCAACAAGTTTATACTTGAGTAATGAAGTTTCTAATTTCTGACATTCTATTATATAAATACCTATTATATATTCCATATGTCTAAAGAACTATGTTAGTACACACANATTATATTTTAAAAAGTTTACAATTTTAATAGAAAAACAATTTATGACAGAGCTAAATATACAATGTAAATTTAATTTTTAAAAAGAAATTATTAGTAAGAAGAGTAGCAGAATTCTAGTGACAAAAAGACTGAAATAGTATTTGGAAATAAACCATCTTTAAAGGAAAATATTAATCCATGCAAGGCTCTATTAAAGTGCGTAAAAAGAAAATTTATTTTAGAATTTACACCAAAGGCGCATTACAAGTACATGTGTTACTCTGGCACAGTAATGCAGGAAGCTCAGCCTCAAAGAAAACACAGCCGTGATCTCATGTATCAGTCTGCCTCCTAGTACATGCCTCACAAATAGTTTGTTCCAAAAGTTGAAAATTACAAGCAGTTTTCCCTGTTGATACCTTGCAAGTAACTCTGATAACAGACCAAAAAGTCTTAACTCTTATCTTGCTGATTCTCTAAAGTCATGTCAGTCTCAAGAAACTTCTGATTTCTGGTCATTTTCAATAAAAATTGATATGAGAGATTATTTTCAGACTTTTAAAACAAGTTATATCATAAATAATTATCATATGTAAAAATTAAAAAGTAAATTTTAGAGTATCTTTAGATTTTAATTTCTAAAATATCATTTTATTTGCCATGTTGAATTAGCGATGAAAAGCATAACTTGCACAGCCACTTGGTACAGTCACTTTCATAAGAAGCCCTGTGGTTGCAGGAATGAATGAGAGCTGTAGAGAGGCGGGTGAATGGCAAGGCAATCCCATCAGGCAGCTTCTCACAAAGTTTAAACCACTACAGCCTCTTCATAGTGCACTGTTCTCAACTTAAACATCAGCATGGAGGCACTCACAGAAGCTCATTATGTGGCCTCACATAATGATTCTCTGATTTACATTCGCCACATACACATGGATACTTTTATCATAAAGAGAAAAGAAAGAAACAAAAACTGTGATTTCAAAAGATAGACTCCATGAGAGGCTAGTAAAGAATGCTGTGACCACCGAAAATCAGCAACAGACTGCCAATATCAATTATACAAAACAATTTTCAACATACAACTAAAGGGTATAATAAATTTTTTCTAAAATACTCAATTCAAAAATAAATAAGCAAAAAAATAATAAAATACACAATTCACTTTTACAATGAATCAAACTAACAAATATTTATAAATTATTTGTATACTTTCATGTGTGGTTTGTTATTAATAATAATGCTTTTCTGGTATGAGTTTTTTCTCTGCTCCTGCATCCATGTCTTCCCATAACTCTCTAGAGAGTCACAAATATCCCTGTAGTTATGAGTAAACCACAAAAGTGGTAAATTCATCAAAATGTATTTCACCTATGTAATAAATAAATGTTTTGAAATTAATTTCTCCTAATTTATATAAAATAATCCCATCACTATGAAAAATAATGATCGTATTCACTATGGCTCAAATCCTTAGGCAAATAACTTTCTGATTACCTGTTAATGCAAAGAAAACTAAGTAAATTTTATTTTCATATTTAAACTACTGACTACTTATAAGCAAAGTAGTATTTATTAAAATAAGATAAACACTTAATTTATACTACCATCTTCTCAGATTTATACAAGTTTTTCATCCTTAATTTTTAAACACACATCATGATACTTTTCAAACATTATTAGTGAGGCTTATACAAAAGTTAAATATGACATCGAAGCCAGATTGTGATTTTTAAAGTAATGAACCTCAAACCTAGTATTATTATCAACACAATGTGTTAAATTCTAATAAAACACAGGTATAGTCTTACAGAAACTTAGTCCTATAGTACTGAGCGATATTTACAAGCAAACATGATCCAAACAGCACAAGCAGATTCAGGGTAAGTGAACACGCGGACACGAACTGCCAGGCGCACCTGGTCTCCACGGCAACAGATGATTTCTTCACAGAAAGGAGACCTTAGAAGAGAGAAAATGGATTCAATAAAGAGATGAATTTAGGTTTTACTTTATTTCCAAGAAAGTCAGGTAGTGAAAATGATTTTTAAAAATCCTGTCTCTGTTATCAAGGACTCTGCAACTGTGGTAAAACTATTCAAATTATAAACTATTTCCTCATAGCCAGTTAAGTTTTTAAAATTACACTAGGCAAGATCAGTGATCCTCGACAGAATCACTGGGGAAACAACCCTGAGCTCTCCAGAGCTACAGTCTGGCCCTAAGGAATCAGAGTTTGAGGCAAGAGGACAGGTCACTACAGAAGCTCCCTGTGTGACTGTGAAGTCATTCCTAAATTAGTGCCAAATGTTCACTGAAATTATGTCAAAAACACCAAGACATCATAAATTCCACCTTACCGAAGACACGTGGCAAACGCGCGCCTCGCATTTCTATACACAAAGTGTATTGGGAACCCTTTAAATGTGTGGCCATCAGGCACAGCCCTTCTGATAGCATCCTGAAACTCTTCATTGCCCGCAGATATGCTTGTTGTACGCTCAAATTCATAAGACGCCAGAGCTGGTGACAAGAGATAAGAAAGCTGGTCTTCCCAGACAGTAGTGAGGCCAAGGTCCTACAGCAATTGAAATGGAAAAAGCAAAATACAATATTTAAAGAAACTAATTATAATGTTGATTATTTTAATGCATGCTAAGAAAGGATTTTTAAAATCTGTCATAATTTTCTTAACTTCCTATTAATTATTATAAGGATACAAAGAAGTAAAAATCATAAAAGGAAAAACAGGTATCAGGTTTTACTTCTTAGGGAAATAACAGAAGGCAGCCAATGCAATGATGTTAGTGAAGGCTGCAAATCCTGTACTCCCTTAATATCCACAAGGAAAGACCATAAGGAATTGTCCTACTGAGGAAGACAACATGTCAAGGAATTCTGAGGTCAAATTTTATTTAACTTTATAAAGACTTTCACAAGATTGAATCTGCTTAACCTGATTGCTCCCACTGTCAACTGAACTGTAGTAGGGGAGAAATGTCAACAAATTGCACATATAATTAAACTCAAATATTTACTGAGCATTTATTCTGTCAAAGGCACCAAAAAGCAGAAGCTACAGGCCCTCTGGGAGCTTAAGACATGATGAAGGCAATTATAATTTCACTATGACATCAAGTAAACCATTGCTACCTTGACATGTAATTTTTTTAATGCTACAAACTAAAAATTCTAAATATTTTGATTATTATAACAGATCTAATCTCACATTCTGTTATAACTGGTTTCAAGTGATCCCAAGGGATCACTTACCTTCTTCCTGTGACTCTTACTTGTGGGCTCCTAGACACCATTAACTTAGCAAGCAACCATCTATGGCATCCAGCTCAGCTTTGTTCTCTTTTTTCTAAACAAGTAGTTCTTATAATGTATTAAAAATGTCAGTTTCATTTTCAAACAGGAGCTAAGAAAGTAAAAGGCAATACAAGCAATGGAGGTAGGAGATGGAGCCCCGGCCCAGCTTCTGCTGGAAACACACTACAAGTGCCATATTCAGTACTTCCCAAAACACACTCCTCAACACCCTGAGAAGCTGGCAAGTAGGTAAGATTTCAGAGGCTAAAGCTAAGAGGAACTAGGAGCCCAGAGAACACAGCTGATAACTCAAGAGTGGTCTCAAGGAACATGAGAATCAGGGCTCACCCAAGGAGGGGAGTATCAGGGAATCCCAAAAGGTGAATTAGAAATCAACCTTCTGTGGAAGTTCTGGACTCTAGTCTTTGGTTGATTGTATGCGTGGCAAGTAACTTTTACCACTCCAAGGCTGCTTTTTCACTCTCTTAATGATTTCTTCTGATGAAAGCAAGTTATTAACATACACTAATCTTTTCCATTATGATCAGTGCTTTTTTGTTTCCTTTAAGGCCCTCCACGAAATCTAAATGGCTAAGAAGAAACTTGATCTTGTTAGTAATCAGGGAAATGTAAATCAAAGCCACCATGAGGCTATAATCTTACATCTACCTAGTTTAAGGTAACAGAAAAACAAAACAACAAACCTGGAAAACAAATGAAAATGAAAAAATGTAACCCAATATTGTCAATGGGGAATGATTTAAATAAGTACAAAGAGAAAATCCAAACAGTAGTATTCACAAAAGTCTGAACTAGTCCACCGTTCTTCATTCCTATAAGGACAAGGATGTAATAATTTCTGTAAGTACTGGTGAATTCACAAAGTTTTCAGTCTCAGAGTTTTTACTCTTCTGACTTTCAAAACCACAACCTTCATAAAGGACGGGACTGAATTTGTTTTACTTAGGGCTAGAATAGTGATTGAAATTATTTTACATGCCAAAAATACATATATCTTTTAAATACATTTTAAATACATCAACATGAGAAAAATGCAGGAAAGCACAAACCTCAGTGTTAATTACCTTCCTGTGCTCCGACACGAGCAGCCTGAGCTGCATTTCTATCTCATTGCTTGTCACAGAAGCGTCAATTGTGGACGCACACAGCGGAGGGAAGGGAGGGAGGGACGTGGTGGCCCCTGGAGCACACACGGATTTAACTGCTTCCTCACTCATGGGTTTCCACTTGGACTCATCATTCAGATCAAACACACAGCTTTCCACTGAGTCAGAGGGCTGACAGTTTCCCAGGAACGTCTGATGATTGAAAACACAACCAATTGTTCGATACGGGTACAATGGTTTGGGCTGTTCAGCAGCTGGAGGCTCATCAGGGTTGATAGGTTTGTGGAGGTACCTAAAAAAGGTTAATCATAGTTTTATATAGTAAGAACTCAGAAATTAAGATGACAGCAGCTTACTGAGGAAAAAAATTACTCTAACACCTAAGGTCATAACTACTTCCCAAGACTAGAGTTTAACAGTTGTTTCTCCTTGTATTTCCACAATTTTATTATACCACATAGACTAGCACATCTTATGATAGAGAAACCAATTTTATTCCTTCAACGTAAGAATATATTCCATGCATAGCATTAAGATCACAAACATTATCTAGGTAACAAAATAATTTAGCCACACATTTTTAGGCACAACTAACTAAAATGATTATCAACCAGGGAAAGAGAAAATGAGAAAAGGATTCAGGGCTGTGCCTTCAGGAACTCCCACATCTGAGGCAAAATGAAGGAAAACAGAGAACAGCCAGAGAGGAGTTACAAAAGCTGAAACACAGTGCTATGAGAGAAGCTAAGGAAGAGAATATTCCAGGAAGGAGGGAACATTTCAATCTATCAAAATCTGATGACACCGAGAAAATGTAAACTGGATTTACCAACAAGGAGTTGGTAACCACGTCAAATTTTCAAAAGAAATGGTTTACAACTTGAATTTATTTTTAGGCTTAGGAACAATCATCAGAAAACACATATGCCTGGACTTCCTTGGCAGTCCAGTGGTTAAGACTCCATGCTTCCACTGCAGGAGGCGTGGGTCCAATCCCTGGTCTGGCTACTAAGATCCCATATGCTGCGTGGTACTCCCCACACCCAAAAAAAAAGCCCAAAACTATATGCCATTATACAAAATTAAAAGTAAGCATAATTTATTTTTTATTAGTATCATGTAGTAAAGAATATTTTAGGTATACAAATTTTCTTAGCTTAGTTCATAGCTATCTTGAGGCAATTTTTTAATATATCCCAAATTATCAATATGTGCCTTCTGATACCATCAATAAAACAAGCTACAGTTGACAACATTTACACTTTCATGCTAATATCCCTATAAACGTGGCTGACAAACCTGTGTCCTGTTAAACTGTCCCAAAAAGTGACAGTCCCATCAGTGCCACACGTCATGACCCATGCGTGGGGCACGCCCTTGGCCTTGGTCCCGACACAGACAAAAGCTTCCAGCCCGTACCCGAGCAGGAGGCTGCACAGAAGGTTGGCATGATCTTCACAGTCTCCCTGCAAATGAAAGGAGTAACAGGAAGTACTTACTCTCTCACATGATTTCCACATTAAATATTTAAATACAAAATTGCAATTAAAAAGTATGGACTAAAGTTTTACTTTTAATCATTTAGTCCAGTGTTAAGCTATAACAATGAGGGGGGGGAAAGATGTGCATTTTAGAAGCATCTGTTTTACAAAGTCAGTGCCTACAAAACTGACAGTCTTAACATATACTTCAAGATTCTATAGTTTACAAAGAACTCACACAACATAGAAGCAGTAAGTTTTTTGAAGATTTTTTTTTTGATGTTGACTGTTCTTAAAGTCTTTATTCAGTCTGTTACAATATTGTTTCTGTTTAATGTTTTCGTTTTTTTGGCCTCAAGGCATGTAGGATTTTAGTTTCAGAGACCAAACCATCATCTTAACCACCAGGGAAGTCCCCCCAAAGCAGTAAGAATTTAAATATAAATAGCTAAAGGGCAAGAACACGCAAGATGACAGATCATATAGGAGGAAATTCCAATAAATGGGAAAATACTTAAACTTAAAACAATGATTTAAAAATATCTATACTTTATCATTTTAAGGAAATACACAAAAAAATGACTGGATAAAAAAACAACAATGGCTGTCATTAGGGCAGGTTATATAGAGCTTCCCTTTTTCTTGTGTAAACTCTCTTTGATAATGTTAGATTACTTTCACAATTTTAAAAAAAATTACAAAAACTACAAAAATAATAGAAAATGTCCATTTTCTGTGAAAAACCTTGTTCAAATATTATACAGTAAGGCTATATAATTATATGAAGATATGTACTTAAGTGTAGGACTACAGGTAACATACAAAAGCAAAATAACTACTGATTTCAGAGTTAGAATGAGGGATGAGCTCTCGGCCCCCAAATTCTGCACTGGTCGCTCTACACTGTTGTCTTTCAGTTAACAATAATAAAACAAACAACATCTGATAAATGTTAAACTGACATTAATACCCAACCTTTTAGACCTAGTCACCTTTTAGACCTAGTCAGACATTTCTGTACAATGAGATTCTGTATTAGGAAAAAATCTCAAAAGAAAAAAGTAACAATACAACCAAAAATACTCAATGCAAACATTCATTCATAGTGATATCGAAAATTTGGAAACAGGCCTAACTTAGTCAAAAGAAACAGTTCCTATGATGACAAAACCATTAGGGAGATTTCATGTATCAGCTAATAAGAATTTCATTCAGACATTCAAAGCTAGGGATCATAGTATCTGAGCAACACATGGGAAAATGTTCACAGCATAAAGCTAATTTATAAAGCAGGGCACACAATTCTATTTATATCAATTGCAGTTATGGGAAAAATATATACACAGGAGAAAAATATAAAAATAGGTGAAAAATAGAATTATAGGTGAAATTTCACCTTCACTATTATAAAACTAATTTTTTTAAGAAAAATATTTTTAGTAATTTTCAAAGTTCAAGATGTGCTTTCACATTAGAAATTAGAAAATACCCCAATATATACTTTTTTCCTAAGTTAATTCTTTTACAAATATATCATCAACTCACAGTAACTACACGGTACTGGTTTTTAATTCTTGTATGTGTGTAGGATACCTTGTTTCTACAGAGAAAGGCCAGCAGAGTGCACCACTGCTCCTGTTTACCCCCTCCTCCGATAACAGGGGCTCGTTCATAACCAAGGACATTGACAAATCTTGCTGCTTGCCTTGGAGTGTCCAAAAGCCTTCCAGCTCGAAGTGGTTTGACGTAAGAACAGACTGGTCGGTTAATCCCATTTTCATCCTGGAGGGAAAGGGAAAACATTATCTGTAATGACAATTAATCATTCCCCATCTTAACACTTTGTCTCAGAACACATCAGAGAGAAAATAATCCTAGACACCACTTGAGTACTTGCTTACCCTGCATCCAGCGCTAGGCTACTGGTACATACAATTTTTCTCTTAATTCTCATAACTTCTCTTCAAAGCCTATGACATTAAGAACTTAAATCATCATATGACCTGGCAACCCCACCCCTGAATATATGTCCAAACCAACTGAAGTCAGTGTCTCAAAGACACAGCTATACACCAATCCCATCACTGAAGCATCACTCACAACTGCCAAGGCATGGAAACACCTAAGTGGATGTCAAGGGATGAGCAAATAAAGAAGGCATGGGGTATTATTCAGCTCTTCCATGGGCCACTTCTCTGGTCCACTTTCCCCTCCCTCCCTGTCCTCTCTGGTCCAACGAGGCAATGAATGACTACACTCCAGACTACACAAACAAGAGGGAGCCAGTTATCCTTGGGCTGGTTTCTCTTCGTCCTTGTCCCAATGTCGCTGCTCCCTTCAACGTACAGACAAGGCTGTCAGGAAGTCAGAAGACATTCCCACATTTCCATCACCAACTATGCCCTCCATTCCCAAGCTCCTCATCTAGAAAGTGAAACACCTTTAGCCTGTCCTAAAAGCTAGGGAATATAGGGAAAAGCTACATAAATGTACAGGATCTGAGCCACAGTACTCACAACACTACACTCATGCTTTCATAGCACCTACACAAGACTGAATACATAGAAAAATATCTGAATGGTTCCTCAGAAGTTATAAAAGGATCTGATTATTCATGTTGGTTTTCTAATGAGAGAAAAATGGGCTTAGGATACAGAAAAAATAGAGGCAGAGATACATAACTGAAATGCTATAGTTAAATATCATTGGTCATCAGCTTAGCGATCTTGGCTGAATAGACTTATTACATGTCATACTCTTTGTCTTAAAAAAAATACCCTAACAAGAAAAATACATGCCTACACTTTCAATTCTGCACCCAAAAGCTGAATTTACATGTAAATAGCAAAGTGTCCTACTACTTATCTAGTACAAAGTATCAATGAAGGACACACTCCAAGTTAAACAAAATGAGTTTTCATCTGGTTTAAATTATACATGTTCAAAAATGGTTTAGAAAAACAATAACTGAAAATAAAAAGCAAAATAAAACAAAGATTGTGATATATTATCACTCACCTACTTAATACTGTCAGATTACTACAAAATCAGCATTTTGTTTTATAAATAAATTTTCACTTAGCTGGAATAAATACATTTTACAAATTAAAGCTAATTGCAATTGATGCCTACAACCAGTAAATCTCAAATATAGCTGTAAAAATTTTCTCATACAATTTACAAACCTGTGCAAAAATCTTCACCAGTCGTGAATTGTGTGAGGGTCGAATCTGCAAATATTCTCTCCACCACTGCTTAGCATACACAAGAAATAACCGCTCTTTCTCTGCGGTTTTCTGACGTTCCAAAGCAAGCTTGAAATTAAAAAATATACTTATCAATTTATATTCATTCTCTTCAATAATGATCACAAAATATGGAACAAGTCTACACATCTCCTACTTCTTTAGCACTACTCAATCAGGACACCATCATCTCTCATCCCTAAGGGCCCCGAACTGGCCTCCCTGTTCTCACACTTCCCAGGACAATCCAGTCTCCATGCCAATCGTGTTCAACCATGTCTGAATCTCTGTGACCCCATGGTCTCTGGCCTGCCAGACTCCTCTGTCCATGGGATTCTCCAGGCAAGAATACTAGAGTGGGCTGCCACTGCCTCCTCCAGGGTATCTTCCTGTCACAGGGATCGAACCCAAGCCCCCTGCGTATCCTGCATTACAGGCAGGTTCTTTACCAGTGAGACACCTGGGAAGTCCCCATACCAGTCTGAGCTACCTTTTTGATCCCAGACAAAAATTTCTAAATAATGTTATACTATCACTCTCTTGCTTACAACTAATAAATGATCATTTTCTAAAAAGAGAACAATTCGTAGGATTTATGAAAACACACAAAGAAGAGAAACTCAGGAGTATTTACCTGTGTGTTCACTACTTCTTGAGATAATGTTTGATTGAGCGGTGGGTACATCTCAAGTTTTATATTTAAAATTCCCACAGAAACCTTTGATTCTGTGCCTGTAAATGTAAATAAATGTAACTTCAGAAGTTTCAATACTCGGTACCATTTAGTCAATCAAAGCTTAACCAAAATAATTTAAGAATTTTGTGCTTTATCACTTACATGGAATAAAGACAATATTCAAACTCACCTTTTACATTCATATTAAAAATGACCCAGCTCAAATTAGTTTTTATTTTGTTCAAAGACTTTTATTGGGTTATGGCTTCCCTGGTGGCTCAGAGGGTAAAGCGTCTGCCTGCAACGTGGGAGACCAAGGTTCGATTCCTGGGTCGGGAAGATCCCCTGGAGAAGGAAATGGCAATCCACTCCAGCCCTCTTGCCTGGAAAATCCCATGGACGGAGGAGCCTAATAGGCTACAGTCCAAGGGGTTGCAAAGAGTCGAACAAGACTAAGCGACTTCACTTTCACTTTATTGAGTTCTAAGGAGATTACCTGTTTTCCTAACTTCTCAATCAGATTTTAAGGGACTTTTTCAGACCTAAAGGATTTATAATTCTTGATTTTTACCTTCATTAAAAACAAAGTCAAAGCAACTGTTAATGCCTCATTCTCAGAAAACATTTATACATTTTGCCCCATACAGTAATTTCCATTTATCCCTTTCCATTTTCCACATTACATATGAGTACAAACTTTTAATCCACACCTGGACTTCAAGAATTAGAAAACAAATATACTTCACACCATAACTATTTAATATTTCTCTGATAAATCAGAAATTTCCAGGTCATTACTATGGTTATTGTGTTAGGCTTATATTTAAAAACAAACAATGGGTATCTCTTTTGAAAATAAATCTCCTACATAAAGCTTTTCCCCTACTATACTTAAGGAAAAATGTATTCTGGGTCTAACCTATCGAAATCTAACTTACTAAAGCTCTATTGTCCACCAGTCAAGCTTAACTCTGTAATCAAATTTCAATACCAAAATAATTCCACTATATGTAGTGGTTACAACAGTGCAGCTTTTATTTTGCCTTTCATTCCGCTAGCAAATATGTATTATATATCAGGGAATCTGCAAGAACCCAGGGACACAATGATGACAATACCCTGATCTTCAAGGGTACACTGACGACACCAGCACTGAGCAAGTGAACACTTCTGGGAGCCCCTGTCCCACCTGTATAAGGTGAGAAGAACATCTACTCCACATTCTGTAAGAACCTACCCTGGCAGGGCCGGGGTACAAGCTATCATGCATGTGCATGCCTGCATGTTTGTGTAAAGAAATCTTAACTTTCTTTTTACCAAATAAATTTGGAGAGGAAAAGCCCTCAAGATTTCTTTATGTATCTCCCAGAAATTTTTTTTCCCCCTTAAAACAAGGCCAGAGTTACAGAGAAGTTCAGTATTCACACTACTTAAGACACTTCCTCAGACTCCGATACTGGAGTCCAACTGTAATTCCAACAAATTCTTTCTACATGTTTCCCTCTTGGTTTACAAAGGCATTTTTAAAACGTAAAATGTATTTATAAACTGTGGCTATAAAAAGGTAGCAGTGATATTAATCGTCATACCTACACCCATAAGTTCCACAGTAAGACTGGTCACTCCATTTTCTGAACCCAACACTGATCGCCATTCAAGAAAATAGGATGCAACTAAAGTGGTCTCAGCAAATATGTCTGTCTTGATTAGCACCATATGAATTGGGTCACTTATTGATAACATTGTGGTAGAGTCAGCCATTCTAGTTCCATCACCTAGCAACATAAACCAAAAACATTACACCACATGACATATCCAGTTAGGCCAACGTAAAAGAATATTTTCACTGAAAAGGATACTAATAATAAATATATAAAACCAAACAGAATAAGTCAGCAATGCCTCAAAAGCACACAACAGAGTGGGAATAAAAGTTTAGTCCCATTTCTGTTGCTAACTTTTCAGAAGACCCGTAGAACTGTGACAAGTTATCTAGTTACTTAATGCATATTGGTGTTTTCTGACCTCTTAAGAGGTTAAGTCTATTCTTCAAAAGTACATAAATAAAGTATATACTACCACTATAAAAATCCTTGAAATATGTCAACGTTATTCCCCAAAATATCTTTATCCCTAAAGCTCCAGGCGTTGATGGACAGGGAAGCCTGGCGTGCTGCGGTCCATGGAGTCGCAGAGAGTCAGATATGACTGAGCAACTGAACTGAACTGAACTTAAACCTCTAGGAAAAAAAACTATTAGCTACACAAAAGTGAAAGATCCAGCACCTTGGAGCTACCAATTTAAGCCAGTAACTGCCTGATTAAGGTAATACTGTTCACCGGGTAAAAAAAATAAAATTTTAGTAGTGCACTAGCCATTTCAGCAATCTAAAATTCTGAATGTATAACACTACAACTTTGTTAAGTTTACAAATGTAAACATTTTGACATCCACAACTAAGATATGACACCTTTACAGGAAGAAACCATGTAAAATAATTATAGTAATTAAGTACCATAATTTTAAAGTCTTAAAAATGAGTTATAGATTAACGTCTAAACTCTCACTTGCAAAAGTTACTAACGTCGTAAATCAAGTCATCTTTCAGAAATGAAGAGGATCCCCTCTCATTCTCTACCTAACAAGCATTTAAATTTTTACTACTAAAGAATCAACCATTGAAAGTCAAAAGTAACCTTCAAGGAAAACTAGCCAAAAATAAAGCAAGAAGGTAGGTAGTAGTAATTTATGTAGGAAAAAAGCAGGAAGGGAAAAAACAAAACAAAAAACTGGGGAGATTCATCCCTTATAAATCTCTTAAGCAAAAGTTGTTAAAGTTGTTCTGCAATAAGATCTAACAAAAATTTATAAAATTAAATGACAGTTTATCATTGCTCCTTACCTAAATTTTCTCTGTGTACTTCAAGTAAAAAGCCGTCATGAAAATCTGGTTCACAGGCACATGGAACAGGTTTAGAACGAAAACGTTGATTTCGAAAATGTAAACATAAAGTAAAGGTTGAAGAAGCTTGTCCGGGTAAAGGCTCAGGTTCTTGCAGATGTTCCAAGAAAGCTTTTCCACCCAAAACCTGAAGGTAAAGATACCTCCGTGTTGGATCAATATTAGCTGTAAAGTGTAGCAATACATATGAGGAAACTGCCAATCAACTTAAACGATGTGATCAAGACAACAGGAAATAACTTGACAGGAATAAAACTAAAGACTTAAAAAAAGGAAGAGTAACAAATCTACTATATACCAGGCTCATTTGTACCCAGGGAAGAAAAAATACAAAATAGGATATCTTTTTCTGATTTATATTTTGGCTACTTTCTTCCATCTAGACAGGAGTTAGAGCCAAGTTTAGGATATCCTTTTTTTTTTCTTTAGTTTCTTATACAACAAATAATTTCGGATAATTACCAACTCAGCAAGTATACTTATTAGATAATTACACTGCCATTAAAAAAGGCTGTACAATTTATAAAATATATTAATAAAACATGAAAAACAAATAGTCCTGCTCTTGCTTCCACTCAGCTATACATTAAATCTTTGATACACTTCATGCAAAATAGAATCTAAGTTTTTTGGATGATTTATCGGAAAAACATAAGTACCTCATTCTGGAAAAAAAATCAAAATGCTTTCTCTCAAATACAAAACACTACAGCACATCTATATGCAATACTATCCACAACTAAATTAATGTTAAAAAAGAAATAAACATACTTTTTTTTAATAACGTTGATTGTCTGTCAGTAAAACAAACAGGTTGTTTTGGAGAGGAAGGGAGATCTTGATCAACATTATCCTAGAATGGCAGAAAAAAAGTCAAAACAAATTAGAAAACAAAAATCACAGTGAAGAAAATGCCAACAATGGGACTAAGAACTGAACTAAAAGTAGACAGGATAAAGCCCCCTCAAAATGCCCTAACTCTCCTATTCCTAGCACAGTCAGAATAATGAAAAGTCTGCGGAAACAATAATGCAACTAATTAGTCATTCCTAAAGTCTAGCATGAAGGAATTCATGATCTTCAAGCCATGTCCACAGAATGCTAAAACAAATTTTTAACACTTTACATAAGGTTAAACTTTCTCCAAACCTCATATGACATCTGGCTTGTGGTTCCACCAGGAACAGAACTGATTTTAATAAGGAAGTGACATTCACACAGCAGAAGCTATTACTAGGTCAGTATTTATAACAAATGAGTTTATAAACCTCAAAAACCAAAAAAGGATGCTGGACTAAAATACTTAATTCTCTGGTGTATTACGAAGTCCATCCAATTTCCACATTATGTTACCCAGGTATTGAGGTCACAGTCTCTCATTATTGCCTCACTTTCAAAAGACCTACTTACTAATTTGTGCAGAGAGGCATCACCTCACTACTGACCTATTTATGTGAAAAGAGTTGAAAGTTCTTATGCAGACAATTAATTCCTTAAAGAAACAATCTGTTCATCTTAGAGAACACAGCACCAAACAATGTGTTTACTTCAATAATAAGCTTTGTGTACAAAGATTTCAGAGTATTAATTTAGAAAAAATACAGCTGGAGTGAACTAATTTGACTAATATACACACTTAAAGTTTCAGACCTAGAGAATAAGAGAAAACTCTCACTGTAAAGGGAATAATTAGGTCAATAATTTCAGTTTCACTGATACACAATCCTACCCGCTCCACTCAAGGGTAAAGTAGCTCATTCCTGAGACACAGATATTACTAGACAAAATGGTCTTATTTAAAAAGTAGTTTCACTAAAGAGAGGCCCCAAATTGGACCCTAAGAGTGGTATTAAACATGAGAATGTACTTAAGACTCTCAAATGTCTTCCTGTAAAAGATTACTCACAGTAACAAAATTAAGTTCTTTCATCACATCATCAATGATTCCCCGGCGTTTAAGGGCTTTGATCAAATCTTCCGTTGATAGTTGTTGTTGATCAGGTGCCAATTCTTCCCGAATTGTCTCAGCAAGGATTTCTCTTATCCTGCCATGGACATCCATCTAGGTAGAAAACTCGCATTAGGACTTAAAACGTTACAGAGCAGTCAAAGCCAACTAGCTATCATCTTTCCAAAATACTGACCCCAAAATAATAATAATGAGAGTAGTTAAACTCAGGAAGTGTTCTCAAGTAACAGTGTGAGATTATTACCGAAATTCACTGAGAATAAAGGGAAGATTTTTTAAAGGAAAAAAAACTTTAAAGATAAATATTTTTAACTTTAAAAATAAGCTCTAAGCTTATCTATTACATTTGCTAGCACTTCCCCACAAATAACACTCTACTGAAACCAGTCTTTTGAGAGTAGAGCAGAGCAGTGGAGGAGCGACCAAAGGCCAAAAGTAAACTCTCAACCTTTTAGTTGTGGCCGAGGGTTAACAAAGTGACCCTTTACGCGTCTGAGGTTGGCGGTGGGGGTCAGGACTGCCGCGGGGCAGAGAGACGCTAACACTCCGGCACGGGGCGGCGGCTGGAGCCCCGGCTGACCCCGAGGACCTGCAGCCCCTCCGTGCCGCCTCCCGTGAAGTGACGGCCTTCGGCCCCACAGCCCTCTCCCCGCGGATCCGCGGTGCCCGCTGGCCCAGCCCCCGCCGCCCGCCCGCCTCACCTTGCTCAGCTGCTGGTGGATGAGCTGCTTAAGCTCGGACGCCTTTTCCGGCGGCAGCGACATGCTGGGCTCCCCCTCGGGCACGCCGGCGGCCGCAGCGTCTCCGCGGCGGAGCCAGAGCCCGCGACCGCTCGCCTCGCGCGCTCCGGGTGCGGCCGCGTCAGGCCGGCGAGGGAACGGGGCGGCTCCAACTGCTGTTTCCAAACGGCGGCCGGGCTGTCCCCGCGCCGCCTGTCAGTCACCTCGGCCGGCGCCCCGGCTCGTCTCTGCCCGCAGACTCCGCGCCGTGCCCGCCAGCCTGTTCCCGCGCGCCGCCCCGGCCGCCACCCTCGCCCGCAGCCCCTCCCGCGAGCAGCCCGGGCAGGCAGTGGGACGGGCACCTAAGGACCCGCGACCGGGGCCTCGAAGGACCCCAGGAGTCGTCCACCCGCACTTCCGGCCGCCGGCCGCCGGCTCCTTGTGCCGCGGGAGAAACCATGTTCGTCCCCTCCGGGGACTCGGTCCCCGACCTCGCGGGGTGCACCCTCCTAATGGTGAGTCGGAGCAGGGGGCCGGCGTTAGAGCGAGTCTGCAGGGCCGGGTCCTGGTGGCTGAGAGCGGAATGTGCGGGGACGTGACCTTGCGCTCCGTTGGTGCCGTGTGGGCCACTCGCTGTACCTTTCTTCTTGGAAAACCTTTTCTCAGCGAGCTCTGTACCGCGCTTAAACTGGGGAATGATTGTCATTAGTCAGGAAACTGCAGACGGGTTGGTAGAGACTTGCCGACAACACGCGATTCTATCGCGGTTCATTCGTTGCCTCAGTGAGTGTCAGAGTGTAGGGTAAGACCAGGTTCTGTGTCTCAAGGAGTTCGCAGTCTAGTTGGGAACACACGTAAATAAATAAAGTTAGAACGTTGAAAGGGGTACAGAAAGACCCTGGGATTTATTGGGAAGGGGAGGGATACAAAGACCTGTTAAGAAAAGCTTCGTATGTGGAATTTAAAAAAAACATAGATTGGATGAAATAGATGAAAGGAGTCAAAAGTACAAACTTTTAGTCAAAAATAAGTCCTGGAATGTAACTTGCAACGTAGTAACTATAGTTAACACTGTGTTGTATGTTTGAAAGTAACAGAGTAGATCTTAAAAAGTTCTCATCACAAGAAAAAATAATTTTTTTACTGAGTGGTGATGAATATTAAGTAGACCTGTTGAGGTAATCATATTGCGATGTCGAATCACAATGTTGTGCACCTGAAACTAACATATATGTATCAATTTTTAAAAGGACAATTTTCATCGTATTGAAAGCAAGAAATGTCAGTGGGGACTTCCCTCCTGGTCCAGTAACTAGTACTCTGCGCTTCCACCACAAAGGGCATGGGTTTGATCCCTTGTCGAGGAACTAAGGTCCTACTTGTGGCGCGGCTCAAAGCAAAAAAAGAAGTATCAGTGAATGATATAAGCAGCTTTGATAGTGTACTGAGGAAGAAAATTTGACTTCATATCAAAGTGTCTCCCTGAAAAATATTCGTTAATCACAAAAGGGAAAAAGTATTTTTGCAGGAGATACCTGGCAGAAAGAAAACATCATAGAGAGAATAATGTCCATAGGTTACTAGCAGTACCCTTGACGGTGAAGAGGGAAGCCATATTGGATTGAAGAAATGGGAGAAGATGTGGAGGTGTGTATGTTTGTGCTTTTGTTCCTGAATTCAGAGATAAAGTTCCTGCTTGTGTCTTAGTGGACAGACTGTAAGGAATTTGGGCTCTGGAGGGACACTGAGAAGGGACAGCGAGTTTTTAGAAGGAAAGCTTTTAGAGGGTGTGAATATGCTGATGGGAAGAATCTAATAGTGAGGAAGAAACAAACGGTACTCGAGAGTGAGGGTCTAACCAAAGTAGCAAAAAAGGGAAAGGGAATTAAAGGAGGTAACCAGGGGATTGGTACGTGAGGGCCCAGAGTGGGGGGCTGCTCTGAAGGACCCATAGAGGCCAAAAACGAGCAGTTGCTAGAAGAGTGCAGAGGAGGAGGAAGAGTGAAGAGAAACTTTGGAGACAGGATCAATGAAAATTAGTCCTTTCCTACTGTGGCTGCTGAGGGGAAGGGAAGCAGGTCCCTGGTTTAGGTAACTGGGTGAGTAATTGTTGCTGTTTTCTGAAGTGCAAAGTAGGGAGCGGGTTGGGCAGATGGCTTTGTTTTGTACCTGCTGGTTTTGACATAACTGTGTGGAGATAGCCATTAGGCTTTGGAGTTCAGGTAAGTGTTTGGGGTATAGGTAGAGATGTGGTAGTTGGCTGTTTGAAGTCATGAAAGAGAGAGTGTGTGTGTGAGAGAGGGAGAGAGAAAGAGAGCGAGCGAGTGTATATGTGTGTGTGTGTGCAGCATGAAAAGAAGCTTCCTCCAATCTTTAGGCACTAACGAAGCAAATGTAAAGAAGACCCAGGATCTCTTGTTTACACCTCACAGCCTCCGCACCTGTTTCCCCACTGCCTGACTTTGTCATATCCCAAGTCTTGGTGTGACTGTCTCCCTTACCTCTTTCAAGGCTGTAGTTACTGGTCACCTGAAGTGACTTTCCTTGACCACCCCTTTTGAACTTGCAGTCACCCATAAACACACACACCCTTACTGACTTAAATGTTTTCTATGGTACTTACCGCTATGTATTTTACTATCTATTTTGTTTGCCACAGCAAACCACCCCCTCACTAGATGGAACTCCACAAGGGCAGGAACTCTGATCCATTTGTTTACTGCATCCTCAGTGCCCAGAACAGGGGTTGACACATAGCAGGTATTCAGTAAGTATGCAGTCAGTAGTCTCCAGGTGGAGCTAAGGAAAAGCTCAGAACCCAGGTGTGATGCACCTGAGCATTGGTGTCCAGTATGTCCACTGTGACTGTTGTCTTCTGTCTAAACTTCTTAAAGTGCTGCTGATTTGGATAACTTAATGAACTTTTTTTTTTTTTTTACTGTTTCAGCCAGCAGTATCTGTTGGAAATGTTGGCCAGCTTGCAATAGATCTGATTATTTCCACACTGAATATGCATAAGATCGGTTACTTCTATACTGACTGTCTCGTGCCAATGGTTGGAAACAATCCATATGCAACTGCAGAAGAGAATTCAGCGGAGCTCAGTATAAATGCTGAAGGTGTGTTATATCCTTCCACAAGGCAGAGTTGTGTCAAGTCACAGCCAGAGTCTCCCTGGGTGTCCGCTGGCACCTGGAGTGGCTCTTTAGAATCCACAGTGGTGCCCTCCTCTCCTGCACACACCCTGGATTACAGCCCCCTGGAGAGATGTGCTTGTATTTTTACCCTTGGATAGAATGATTTTTAACACGGGGTTTCCCCCTCTTATCCTCAGTTTTACTTTCTGTCCTTCTGGCATGTATAAGCATTGCTAACACTGGGCTCAGGCCTATGTGTTTAATGTGCAGCGCCCCACACAGGCTGAAGTCATCTGTCACACAGTGGTAGCATTCATCGTAATGCACACTGACCCTGCTCAGAGAGGTGAGTCACTTGACTGCAGGAGGCCTAGGCCCTTCTCAACACCATCTCCACAGTTCCCTGCTGTGCTGTCAGTTGGGTTAGTCAGGGCTCACAGCGTACAGACCGACCACTGTGTTCCTCTGGCCTCTGTATTTTCTGAAACTGGACTTAGTATTAAAGCCTTGATTATTTAGAAGCTAAATATTTTTGACCAGAATACGTGAAAGGTGATGTTACATCACATGAGCAAGGAGCTGGGAAACAGGATCTTACCAACAAAACAAGATGTGCGTGAGGCTCTGGTGGAGAGCAGGAGCGCTGCTGCTGCTGCAGAAGTGAGGCATCATGGACATCAACTCAGCCTGCCCACTTGCCTGGTTCCTGAGCTTCCAGCTCCAGCCCACTTTGTCCCAAACACGCCTGGTGGTCAGCACCCTTGCTGATGGATGCTGTACGGTCCCAGTCACCCCACACACACCAGTCCAGTGAGATGATCCCAACAGACCTGTAGAATGGGAGAGACGTGACCCACCAGACACAGTGCCCAAGTCTCAGGTTGTCTGTGATGTTTACAGTGACTGAAAGCTTAGCCCTGGCACAGAGGCCTAATCACGTGTTCTTAGAGACTCTGTATTTTGTCCTCGGGTCATTTCAGGGCTTCTCATTCTTGGAGGTAAACTTGGGCAGGGCCTCCTAAGCATCAGTAAAGTGGGCCCCTTGTAGACTCTAGTGAATGCTGTGGATCCTCCTCACAGGATAAATTCACACATATTGACTCACAGAGTTCTTACATGTTATTTCAGGTCTTTCTGAATCTCCTGAAGAAAATAAATGTAGCTTCTGTGTTTTATCACACAACTAACATTCGCCTGCATTTTACTCTTCCTTCTAACCCCAATGAGTGTGACTGTTCTTTAGAGAAAAGAGGGAACAATATCAGAAACCAAACCTTGAAAATGGGGTCATTTGTTATAAGGATAGAAATTTCCAGGGGAATCCTCTATGTTTACAATCAAAGAGAAAAATAATTTTTGATAATTTTCTTATAGTTAAATTTCAGCAATGAATCTATTCCATAGAATAAAGCCCATAGGCTTTATTTAATTCTGAGGTACTTTTAAAGTGTTTTAGCTAAATGATGTAGTGCATATGTTCTGTGTTTTAATTGGCAAAAATCTTTAGGGACTTCCCTGGTGGTCCAGTGGTAAAGAATCTACCTTCCAATTCAGGGAACACAGATTTCAATCCCTGTTTGGGGAGCTTGAGATCCCACAAGCAGTGGGGCAATTAGGCCTGTGTGTTGCACCTAAGACCGGATGTAGCCAAATAAATATATTTTTAAAATATTTAGATACAGAATTTTTCCTAGTTCAGTTTTGTTATTAATTTCTCATGTATGACTTTTTAATTTTTTTAACTATCATATGGTTTCATTCTCTTATACTTGCAGTGTATGCATTGCCTTCAAAGAAACTAGTGGCTCTTCAGTTAAGATCCATTTTTATTAAGGTTAGTATATTGCTTTTGTCTTAAGTTTATTAAAGTACAGTATAATGAGAAAATACTGAGTCATTATTAAGGTTCAAAAATCATTTCTTTCTTTATACAGTTAAGCAGTCTGAGTTTATAGAGAAATACTCATAAAATTTCAGAGTTGTCACTATTATTTCCTGAATATAGTGAAAGGAATTGGGACATATAGCTTGGATCCTATATATTCCCGATTCAGGTACTATGGGTGAAAAAATTTAAGCATATGAATATTACAGGTTTATTCTATTTGCATTACATTTCAAACCTGTGGCACCTGCATAAAAATTACGTGTAACTGAAAATAACACTCTTGAATCCAGCTTCTCTCCCCTTCTGTCACCACTCTGGTCCAGCCCGTGTCCTCTCTCATGCCCCTGATTCTGCTTCTGCACCACCCGCCCCACAGGCTGTTCCACCCCAGGTCCTGGAAACCTCAGTCAAATCCTCTCGTAGCTTCCTGTTTCCAAGCAAGTTCATAGCCCTCACCACTGTCTGGCAGGAATGTGTCCACACTAACCTGGCAGCCACTAAACACCTGGAGCTATTTAAATTTTGTTTCATCCGTTGAAAGTAGAGTGAAAGGTCCACATCTCGGGTCAATCACTTGTTCACCTATTGCCACACCTGCCTCATGCTCTGTGAGCACGTGCAGTTTCCTTCTGCCAAACAGTCCAAAGCAGGTGTGTGCCAGCATCACGTAACACACGTCTTACAGGAAGGAGAGCCTCCTTCACAACTACAGCACACCACACACCTGGGAGAGGAGCATCAGTGAATATTCAGATTTCCCCAGCTGCTCCCCACACACCCATCAGTTCTGCATCCAGGCAAAGTTCAAATAGTGCCTCGGCTGTCACACCTTTTTAGCTGGTGTTCAGCATGGAGCTGACTTCCTCCTGTGATTCACAACACTGACTGTGCTGAAGGACCCAGACAGGCATTCTGCCTTCTGGCTTACCTAACTGTTGCCCCTGATCAGATTTGGGGCAGAAATTTACAGTCGTTGTCCCTCATCTTTCACCTTCAGTGCAAGGACAATAAGGGGATCTCAAACTAACTATAAATTTAGCATACGTAAACTGTTAATAGTATCATCACAAAGACTGATAAAATACTACGTAGACTACTCTTCTAACAATCTAACTTTGTATTTTTGTTGTACTCTTTCCATGGTATACAAAGTATAAATCAAAGTCATTCTGTGAAAAACTGCTTTCCTGGGTGAAAAGCAGCGGCTGCGCCAAAGTGGTGGTTCTTTCTAGCAGCCACTCGTATCACCGTAATGACCTCCAGCTGCGCAGGTAGGTCTGTGTCTCTGGACAAGTATTTTTGTTAAGATGTGGACAGTTATTAGGATGATTTATTTACTAAAAGGTTAAAACAAAAACGCCATCCTTTCCTTTTCTCCCTGGAATTTAGAAAGAAGGAGGTGAAGATTGTGGGGAGATAGTGGGGGTGGCGTTGGGGGACCTTGGTGTTCCCAGGCCTGCAGCACTGGGGTCTAGGGTAGCAATGGGGTGCTTCTGGGGCTGTACTCTGCTGTGTGTGTCTCTGGGACTATGCTCTGCTGTGTGTGTCATGAGCCCACAACACCTCAGGGCTCAGTTGATGGAGAGAAAGGAGAAAGAGTACCTGAAGTTTATCAATTGATTGTCTTTCAAAGACTGGATCAGTGTTTCTATTTATTTCCATGTATTCAACCATTTGTATCTGCAGAACTCCAGCTGCCTTTAAGTACAATTTCCAGGCATGTCAGATTGAATTCTTAAATAGAAGATAAAGTATTCAAGAGTTAGAAATCCATACTATTTATTGCATTGTCATTTGCGCACCTGTAAAATCATGAAATATCCGCGAAGAGTAACCTCTCAAAACTAGTTAATTTCTGAGACTGTCACAATAGACCACATTTCTGAGGCCCTTGTAAGAGGCCTTGTTGGGGCGTGGCTGTGGGGTCTTCATGCTGGCCTTGCCTTTGGTTGTTTTCCTGTCCCCAACACAGTCTCCTAAGTATGTGAGTAGCAAGTCAGAGCAATCACTTTATGTTACTCTTCCATAAACTGTCAGAACTTGCATTTTGCCTTCTGCAACAAAATATATGGAAAACAAGATAATTTTTGTTGAAAGAACTCTTATTTGTCTTAATGTTCTTATTTGTGAGTGTTTAGTTAATGATATGATTGTTTCTTTCCAGTACCCCCTTCAGGTACCTTCTTACACCTTCCATGCAAAAAAGTGTTCAGAATAAAATACAGAGCCTCAACTGGGAAGAAATGGAAAAAACCCCATGCATTCCTGAAATAGACGATTCTGAGTTTTGTGTCCGTGTTCCTGGAGGAGGGATCACAAAGCTCCTCTATGATGAAGGGTGAGTGTGTCTGCCTGTGTCTTTGCTCCCCACATGATTTGAAAATGAAATTAGGATACCTGGGAGTATTTGGATTACTTGCTGGAACTCTGAAAATGCCCTCATTAAATAGGTACTGTGTTACTTTCAAGGGAAAGACTGAAATGTGGTTATAGAATTGGTTCCTGAGAAGCCATATTTAATGCTTTATTGTGTGTAGCATGTTAGGGGTCCTGACACTTATTCTCTGCAGCCTCTATAGTCAGTTCTTTGTGTGGTGGTGGTGGTGAGATGTACATAATATTAAATAAATGATTTTTAAGTGTACAATTAAGTGGCATTAGGTACATTCACAGTGTTGGGTACCCATCAGCACCATCCACCTTCAAGAATTTGATTCTAAATAGATCTTCACTCATTAAGTAATAACTCCTTTCTTATACCTGAAAGTGTATTTCTTATTAGAAGCATCATTTCCTCCAACGTTTCTTTTGCCTAGTCTGTCTCCCGTCTTTCCTCTCTGGCTTACACCCACAGTATATTATTTCACCTCCTCTCACACCACAGCCCCAAAGCCCCGGCTACTTAGTCACTCCCACCTGCTCTGCAGACCACCAGCTTTGAACTGTTCTCTTGCTCTGTTCAGGCCCCGTCACCTGTGCCTACACTGGTGTCGGGTCATAGACTGCGGAGCTGAAATAATAGGAATGTGTTTGCTCACAGTTCAGGGGGCTGAACCGAGTTCAGGCGCTGACACGGCTGGAGAGGAGGCGGCACAGAACCAGAGTGGCGGCAGCCATGAAAGAGGACCGGTGGGCTGCCTGAGCCTCTCAGCCCTGAGCACACAGTGCAGGGTGAAACCATGAGGCCAGAGTACAGTCCCTGGGCAGCTTTATGACCTTGCTCACAAAGTTAGAGGCACTAGAGAAAGTGCTGAGAGAAACACACTCTTCATGGAACATTTAGAACACACAGAACCGTACAAGCAAACCATATTTAATTAAAATACTCAGCTGTGTCAACCAAAAGTAACTACCATGACTAGTTTTTTAGTCTGCTTTCTTCCCATCGTCTTTAAAATAGCTGAAGTAAATACTTGGATCTGCAGGATACTGCAGCTGTAGAGTTTATGCTGTTTAAAGATATTTCTCACAAAACTGACGTTCTTTTGGTTTTCTCACACAAATCTTGCTGTGAGGTAGGAAGGTGTATGTGCCCAGGGTGAGTGTTACATGGCTCCCAATTCCGTCTCCGTACGTAGGATTGGCATCTCCTCGCATGTGATCTGGCTGATCATCTCTGTAGGAACACAGGCACAGTGGAACTGCCATTGGGAAGCAAAAAGAATACCTGATTGTTCTTTTCACTTGTTGCAGCTGTTCTAAAGAAATCCCAATCGCGATTCTGCTGAAGTTCGTTTCAGAAGGAGACAATATCCCAGATGCTCTGGGTCTGGTTGAGTATCTTAATGAATGGCTTCAGATAATCAAACCACATGTAAGTTTCACTAAAGCTTAAGCCTGATTGTCTGGTTAGGTATTCATAAACTTGCATTTTTACATACTATATAAGTAGACCAAATAAGTGAAAGTTTATGTTAAATATAGACATCTTCATATAAATTTACATTGAACTTTTGAAAAGAAAGCAGCTAACCCTTAAGACTGATTTTTTAAAAAAAGGAAGATCTTAAGTACTTCATTGTATTCATTCTTAGTGTTGCATTAATTATAGCAACTTGTTTAGAAGGATAAACAAGTCCTCTTTAGAATTCAGGATTTTTTAACCCCTATTTCTTTTGAATTTGATTTTGTTCCATGGACTCCATTCACAGTCTTTCTGGCATATCTTTATGATTTGGAATTTGAGGGAATTTATCTGCAGCTGATATAAAGACAGAAATGTATTACTTTGTTTTTTCCTTACAATAAAAGCTAGAAGTGTCAAAACCAAAAGGAACAAACGAAAGAGTTCTGTAGTATGTGTTTAAGGGAGAGGGAGCAGTAAAGCTGAAGGACTCAGATACTCTGTTCTTCACTTGCAGTGTGAGGACCCCACAGCATCTTCCCTGCCCTGGAAAATGCCGAGTTCCTGGAGGTTACTCTTTGGCAGTGGTCTTCCCCCTGCGCTCTTCTGATCTGGTTCAGTTTTATACCTTACTTCCCAAGACGCTTACTACCAACACAACTGATAAAAACCTGTATAAAAAGAATGTATTAGGAAATCCTTACTTTCCACAGAAAAATCTCCAGGAAAAATGGATTAACACAAGGTTGTTTTTACCATGTTTTCCATCGTCTACAACAAATGTAAATTTTGTGCAATAAATTGTTTTCTAAGTAATTTTGTCTAAAATGTGTTCTTTTATTTTTTTTTGACTCAGACTTCTATATTAGTTTCCTATGTCTGCTGTAACAAATTACCATAAACTGGGTAATTTAAGACAAAATAAGTCAATTATCTTAAAATTGTGGACATCACAAGTCCAGAATAGGTCTCCCTGGGCCAGTCACGGTGCTGGCAGGACTGCGTTTCTTCAGGAGGGTCTTGGAGAGAATCGTTTCCTACCCCTTTCCAGCTCCTAGAAGTTGCTATGTTCTTTGGCTCATGGCTTCTTCCTCCATCCACAATAATTGCCCCATCTCAAAGAATTTTAGTATGAAAGAAAAGGTTTTCATTTTTGCATGCCTAATACATACCAGTCCCTTTTTACCTGCTATTTTGTCACATTACCTCTGTGCCTTGGCTTTCTAATCTGTAAAACAAGGGCTTATGATGCTAAGGGGCACACCCTACTCCATGTAGTCACTCAGTTATGTCTGACTCTTGCAACCCCATGGACTGTATAGCCTGCCAGGTTCCTCTGTCCATGGGGTTTCCCAGTCAAGAATACTGGAGTGGATTGCCATTTCCTGCCATCCAGGGGATCTTCCCAAGCAAGGGATCAAACGGGTTACTGCATTGCAGGTGGATTCTTTACTGCTGAGCCACCAGGAAAGGCCCCACCCTATTCCACAGCATTCAGTAAATGATTTATTCCTGATAAATTACTCTGGGTTCTATAGTCTGATATGTTCCCTTTTTGGAAACTACTATAGGTTAGGGTAGGGAAAGGATATTCCACACAAATGATAACTGAAAAAGAGCAGGGGTGGCTACACTATTATCAGACAAAACAGACTTTTAAGTCAAAAACTCAACTAGAGAAAAGGACATTTTATAAGATAAAAGGGTCAGTACACAAGATATAACAATTATTAATATATAGGCTCCTAACATCAGAGCACCCAAATACATAAAGCATACCTTGGAAAAATTGAAGAGAGAAATAGAGTATGACACATTCAATAACCCGTTTTCAGTAATGGGTAGAACAACCAGATACAAGACCAGTAAGGAAACAGGACTTGAAAACACTAGACCGATTGGACCTAACACATGCAGAACACTCCACACAATAGCACAGAACACACGTTCTTCCCAAGTGTACATGGAACATTCTCCATGATAGATCACGTTAGGCCACAAAAAAGAAAGTTAACAAACCACACTGAAATCATACCAAGTATCTTTTCTGACTAATATGGAATGAAACTATTAAATCAGTAGCTGTAAATTTAAAAAAAAAAAAAAAGATTCACAAATAAGAGCAAATTAACACGTTTTTGAACAACCAGTGAGTCAAAGAACACTCCCAAGTGAAACTAGTAAATATCTTCATACAAGTGAAAATGAAAGCACAATATACACATATTTGTGGGATACAGTAGTAAGAAAGTTTACAACAGTAAACAACGACATTAGAAGAAATTTCTCAAATCAACAATCTCACTTTATACTTCAGGGAAGAAGAACTTTAACCCAGTTAGTAGTAGAAGGAAACAAACATTAGAGAAGAATAGAAAAAAGGCAATGAAAGTAAGAGTTGGTTTTTTTGAAAAGACCAACAAAATTGATAAATCCTTAGCTAGATTAAGAAAGAAAAAGAAATCAGAAATGAAAAATAGATTACAACTGATGGACTTCCTTAGTGGTGGAGTGGTTAAGAACCTGCTAAGGCAGGGGACACGGGTTTGATCCCTGGTCTGGAAAGATTCCATATGCCATCAAGCACGTAGGTCCATGTGCCACAAGTACTAAAGCCCAAATGCTCCAGAGTCCTCGAGCCACAATTACTGAGCCTGCACACCCATGCTCCCCAACAAGAAGCCTCCACAATGAGAAGCCCACACACCCCAACTAGCAAGTAGCCCCTGTTCACCACAACTAGAGAAAGCCTGTGTGCAGCAAGGAAGACTTAGTGCCGTCAAAAATAATATATAAAAAATGAGTTTTTAAAAAATTGTTTTTAAACCTGTAAAACAACAAGTTTTCGTGAAGAAAGTGGAATCCTTTTGCAGTTTGCAGGAAAGTAAAATGGTGCAGCCACTATGGAAAATAGAATGGAGATTTCTAAGTATATTAAAAGTAGAACTACCATTTGATCTAGCAATCCTACTTCTTGGCACATACTAAAAGAATTAAAAACAGGATCTCAAAGAGATGTTTGTATACCCATGTTCATTGCAGCATTACTCACAATAGCCAAGATGTGGAAGCAACCTCAGTCAGTTCAGTTCAGTCGCTCAGTCATGTCCGACTCTGCAACGCCATGAATTGCAGCACGCTAGGCCTCCCTGTCCATCACCAACTCCTGGAGCTTACCCAAACTCATGTCCATTGAGTCAGTGATGCCATTCAGCCATCTCATCCTCTGTTGTCCCCTTCTCCTCTTGCCCCCAATCCCTCCCAGCATCAGGGTCTTTTCCAATGAGTCAACTCTTCGCACGAAGTGGCCAAAGTACTGGAGTTTCAGCTTCAGCATCAGTCCTTCCAACAAACACCCAGGACTGATCTCCTTTAGGATGGACTGGTTGGGTCTCCTTGCAGTCCAAGGGACTCTCAAGAGTCTTCTCCAACACCATAGTTCAAAAGCATCAATTCTTCAGCGCTCAGCTTTCCTCAGAGTCCAACTCTCACATCCATACATGACCACTGGAAAAACCATAGCCTTGACTAGACGGACCTTTGTTGGCAAAATAACATCTCTGCTTCTGAATATGCTATCTAGGTTGGTCATAACTCCCTCCAAGGAGTAAGAGTCTTTTAATTTCATGGCTGCAATCACCAATTACAGTGATTTTGGAGCCCCCAAAAATAGTCTGACACTGTTTCCCCATCTGTTTCCATCTATGAAGTGATGGGACCGGATGCCGTGATCTTTGTTTTCTGAATGTTGAGCTTTAAGCCAACTTTTTCACTCTCCTCTTTCATTTTCATCAAGAGGCTTTTTAGTTCCTCTTCACTTTCTGCCATAAATGTGGTGTCATCTGCATATATGAGGTTATTGGTATTTCTCCCAGCAACCTTAATTCCAGCTTGTGCTTCTTCCAGCCCAGTGTTTCTCATGGTGTGCTCTGCATATAAGTTAAATAAGCAGGTGACAATATACAGCCTTGACGTACTCCTTTTCCTATTTGGAAGCAACCTAGATGCCCATAGACAGATGAATGTATAAAGAAAATGTCTCTCCATACAATGGGATATTATTCAGCCATAAAAAAGGAGGCTTCTCATACACTATAACATGGACAAACCTTGAGGACATGATGCTAAGTGAAATAAGTCTGTCATAAAAAGAAAAATACTGCATGATTCCACTTATATGAAGTATCTAAAGTAATCAGACTCATAGAAACAGAAAGAAGACAAAGGTTGTCAGGGTGTGGGAAGGAGTAATAGGGAGTTGTTCTGGGGGTACTGAGTGATTGCTAAAAGCCCCCCTCCCACTTGCTTCCAGGGTCTTGAGTCAGACCTACAATGTTCATCCATGCATTAACGTGAGCACATATTCCTGACATTGAGAACAGGAGAGAATAAGTGGCTGTGGATTCACAGAAATCCTCCAGAGGTTTGGGTTTCCCAAGTGCTGGCATTTGAGAATCTTTATTTCAGCTCACAGGCCAAGGGGCCCAGCTGTTACATGGGTTATACTACTAATAAGGTAAGACTGTTGACTATTCTTCACTACAACTATTGTTTACTATTTTCTTATTGCAATTAACATACTGGTTTAGCTACACTTTGCACAAAACATACTTTTGCCCAATGTGAGAAGGACGTTTAGATCATGTCTATGGTAAAATGCTTTGAGTTCTAAATAACCACAGGATGGAAGCACACAATCCACAAATAACTTCCTACATATGATTTCTCAAGTTATTTCAGTTATAGAGCTTGGCAGATTATCAGCATCCAATTTTCATATTTTCCAATATACATTTCTTACAGAATAAGCTCTTACCCAAGTAACAGAAACAAAAACTGAGTAGGTTAACAATAATAATCGAAGCAAGGTCCTTTTCACTGAACAAAAACACTTTTTCTACCTAAATTTTACTAGGCTTTTAAAACTTTTTATTGCTAAGTAGAATATTTTTCCTAATTGTAAATTCAATGCATGCATATTATAAAATATTAGGTAATACAAAAGATCATAAGGAAAAATAAATATCATCCAAAATCTTTGCAGCCAAAATAAAAAATGGCCTTCTAGTGTGATTCAATCCAAATATTTTTTCATTATGTATATAAATGTATCAATATTTTAAGTGACATTATATTGACATAGAATGTTGTATCATTTTTAAAAATTATTTACTTGTGAAAGTGATGAATATACTTTCACTGTAAAAAAAATTGAACAGGATTTCCCTGGAGGAACAGTGAATAAGAACCCATCTGCCAAAGCAGAGGACAAGGGTTCAATCCCTACTCTGGGAAGATTCCACATAGAATGGAGCAACTAGGCCTCTGTGCCACAGCTATTGAGCCTGCACACCCAAGCGTCCACACACTACAACTACTGAAGCCCCTTTGCCTATAACCTGTGCTTTGCCAGAGAAGCCCATGCACTGCAACAAGGAGAAGCCCCTGCTGGCCAAAACTAGGGAAGGCCCACGTGCAGCAACGAAAACCCACTGCACCCAAAAAATTCAAACAACACAAATGTGAAGTCTTCTGTCAGCTTCTTCCTGCCATGCCCACCCCACACCGCCCCACAGAGACCATCATTTCCACCTTGTCGCACCCCCTCAGACCTTCCTGTGCAATCCCGTGATGCAAGAATTCAGCGTGTATAGCTTTCTATTAAAACATCCAGTAGAGGGAACTGTTTCTCTTTTAATATGTAAGTTATATTACTTTTTTCTTTGCAAAATCAACGTGTCTTTAAGAAAAAAATCTGTCTAGGATGCGATTTACACAATGCAGAATGTATAAGAATTTATAAACATCTTTACTTCTACTGACTAGTTTCTAACTGAAATAAAAATTTAAATCTTATTTTCTTTCAATTTTCTTGTTGGTTTGCTTATTTCATTTTCTTTGACCTTGAAATTACATGGTTTTTAAAGGCTACTGCTATTGAGTACACTTATGGGGAAAAAACCCTTACTGTCGGTAGAAATATAATTTTTTTGAGAGGAAGATAAATCATATAAAACAATACAAGAAGTGAAGATAAAACATATATTTCATCTGGCAGTAATTCCATTTAAACTTCTAAATAGATTAGTATTATTGAATAGAGACTATTTACTTTTAGATACTCTGAAAATACTTTTTTTTCCCCCAAGATAGCAAATTCTATAATGAGTATTTCAACCATATTTTGTGAGTGGCATATACATTTTAATTTCATAGCAGTTCTCAACAAAGAGCTGACTGGACTTGCCAACTTGGTCAGCCCACTATGCTGATGTGGAGTTTCTATGCTCAAGACTGCGGTCGATTTGGACAATAACTAAGAGGTTAAGAGAAAAAAAAGCGGGGGGGCTACAAAATATTATCACAGAGCTCAATTTGGGGGCTGGAAAAATGTGGGGCAGCCAAAATGGCAGCAGCAGCTATGTATGGGTGATTTTTTACTTTATTCTGTTGTTTCAACTATAAAAAGTCTAAGTTTTCTACAGTTAACATATACTCATTTTGAAATGGGCTTCCCAGGTGACAACTGCAATGGTAAAGAATCTGCCTGTCATGCAGGAGATGCAAGGATGGGGGGACACATGTGCACCCATGGCTGATTCATGTCAATGAATGGCAAAAACCACCACAATATTATAAAGTAATTATCCTCCAATTAAAATAAATTTTAAAAAAGAGAGAGAGACTTGTGTTTGATCCCTGTGTTGGAAAGATCTCCTGGAGGAAGAAATGGCAACTCACTCCAGTATTCTTGTCTGGAAAATCCCATGGACAGAGGAGCCTGGCAGGTTACAGTCCACAGGGTTGCAAAGAGTCAGACACAACTGAGCGACTAAGCACAGCACAGCACAATTACAATCTAGGGGACGGTTCTGGACTTGATGTAGTTGCTCAGGAACAAGTTGTAACATAACCACAAATTTTCTTACTACCTTTGGTAAAATGAACACCTACTACAAGCCAGGCACGGTTTCAGCACTGCAGATCCCTGTCCTGTTGGGAGCTAACATTCAGGATGAACAGGGTGTGGGGGCACAACGGGAAAAGGAGGTTGGTCGGAGTCCAATTACCAGTCAGCTCAGTGTTCACATCCCCGCCCTGCTCTCAGGCTAAACATCTCAGGTGCCTCCTTAAGTGCTTCACCAGGCCTCTGTCTGCTCCCAGCCCACCTCCCACTTCTGCTGGATGGTCCAAGTCCACGCAGACCTGGCCCTCACTGACTTCCTACCACACCCAGACACAGAGCCAGGCCCACACTGTCTGACTCAAGGGTACACCCACCACTCAGAGCTTTGCAAAGGCTCTGAGCACTGTGTTGTGGTCCCTGGTGTTTGCTGGCCGCTGTCCACATTCAGGCCCTGAACTGAGGGCCTCGCTGTGATACTGCTGAACCACGGTGGGCATCACCTCAGGACTTAACTCTGGTGCTTTCTGGGTGTGTGACAGGCCCCAGAATAGCATCTGCTATTGAATGAATGAAACATAAAACACCAGGGAGAGACCTGCACACAGCTGAACTGTCCCAGACCTTGACCCTGCTCTTAGAGGAGTGAACAGAAGGGTGGAGATGGTCCTGTCATCCTCTCAGCCAAACACTGGCTTTCAATTGTTTGTAAAACTGGTTTGACATTAAAACAGCATATTTTCCAGCCTCATACTTTCTATTATTTCTCCCTGGAACTACACTGTGAAGCATTTTTGGTTGTTTGCTTATGAAACTAAATCACGGCCTGTCTGGGAGATAAGTAATTAGAATCCCATTCAGTCAGCTCTCTGCTGTGGCTGTCACATCCAGCTGACTCTGGGTACTGTGCCCAGTGACAGCCAAGGCCACACAGTATCTCAGAATGTGGTCACAACAAATCAACCGAGAAGCACCTTTTCAAGAGTCAGGAAACATCAGCAGGCCTTTAACAACACTTCCTCCTGGAATTGCTTTTTGCTTACCGCGTCCTCGAAGGACACAGAGGACAGACATTGCAAAAGGTGTGTGGCAGAGTCCGCACCTGTTCTGGGCCCGGACCCACCTGAGGCTAACATGGCGATGACAACACCTGCTGGAAACTGTGCTGGACTTGAACCCAAGTGAATATAATTAAAGAGCCAATTGATGAGGCTTTAAAAAAGGTTAAATCCGACCATTTGAAAGCTCTGAGGAGCCAAGTGGACGAAGAATCTTGTCAACTGCCACGGTCCAGAGAGGGCAGACCAGGAACCAGGTAAAAGGGGGGACGTGAGACCCTCAGCAGGCCTTACCGGCGAAGACCATGGCGGCCTCGGAGGCTCCACGTCCACGCTGGCGTGTGTCTTCCTCCTCCCCGGACCTCTGTGTCCATCACTTGCTGACCCCGACCTGCTGTTGCCTTCTCCAGGGGTGCTGGGGGCGGATTTCCAAGTAAACTGAAGCACCACCAGCTGCAGGCCGAGCCCTGAGTGTCTGGCTGTGCCCACGAGAGCCTCCTGGTCTGGCCTCCACTCTGGGCACCCTGGGCTGGCCTCAGGCCATGGCCTGCCTCCCTGAGCTCCTCTGGGGTGCCCCCGTCTCCCATGGGGAGATGGATCTGCAGAGATGGGAAGGGCACCCTGGCCTCGGGCCAGTGGGCGTGGGGGCCAAGAGCTTCAGTCACCAGTGATGACCAACACTGCGCAGAGCCCCAACCCCGCCATCTCTCGTGTTTGGTCCATGTAAAGGACGCCTGGTGTCATCCACGAAAAAGCTGGGGGAGGAGAGTTTGCAGACAGTGGTTATCAGGCTATACCCACTTGCCTCTTGTTCCAGGAGGCAGGAAAGCCGGCGTGCATGCACAGGAGAGGGTCTCTTCTGAGCCAGGAGGGGAATTCTAGGAGAGTGACCGACCCCCAGACTCAACAGCGACCCCGTGTGGTGGACTGCATTTTGGCTCTGGACTGTGAGCGTGTGACTGCAGAGAAGAGCTCAGAATGATTTCAGAAATAAAAGAAAACTTTTGAGTCAGTAACAGTAACAGGGTGTAAGGGTGAAAGAGGAGAGTGAAAAAGCTGGCTTAAAACTCAACATTCAAAAAGCTAAGATCATGACATCCAGTCCCATCATTTCATAGCAAGTAGACCGGGAAAAAGTGGACATAGCAGATTTTAATTTCTCGGGCTCCAAAATCACTGTGGATGGTGACTGCAGCCGTGAAATTAAAAGATGCTTGCTCCTTGGAAGGAAAACTATGACAAACCTACACAAAGTATTAAAAAGCAGAGACATCACTTTGCCAACAAAGGTCCATTTTGTCACAGCTATGGTTTTTCCACAGGTCAGGCTATGGGTGTGAGAGTTGCACCATAAAGGTTGAGCATCAAAGAACTGATGCTTTCAAATTATGGTGCTGGAGAAGATTCCTGAGAGTCCCTTGGACAGCAAGGAGATCAAACTAGTAAATCCTAAAGGAAATCAACCATGAATATTCATTGGAAGGACTGATGCTGAAGCTGAAGTTCCAACACTTTGGCCTCCTGATGCAGAGCCAACTCATTGGAAAAGACACTAATGCTTGGAGACTGAGGGCAAGAGGAGAAGCAGACAACAGAGATGGTTGGATTGCATCACTAACTCAATGGACATGAGTTTGAGCAGTCAGGGAGATGGTGAAGGACAGGGAAGTCTGGTGTGCTGCAGTCCATGGAGTTGCAAAATGTCAGACACAACTTAGCAACTGAACAAGAGAGCCCCATACACCCCACACTGTTTCTCTTTGTCACAATTAATGAACCAATATTAAAACATTCTTATTACATAAAGTTCACACTGTTCATTTTCCTTTATTTTCACCCAATGTCCTTTTTCTGTTCCAGGATCTCATCCAGGACACACAATTTTTAGTCACCAGGTGTCCTTGGGCTCCTCAGGCCTGTGACAATTTCTCAGATGTCCCTTGTTTTTGATGACTTCATAGTTTTGAGGAGGGCAGGTTTGGTATACCCTCAGCTGGGATTTCTCTTGACATTTTCCTCTTGAGCAGACTGGGCTTATGTGTTCTGGGACAAGGACCACAGAAGTAAAGTCATCTTCTCACCATACGGTACCAAGATTGCATACCACCAACACAGCTTATCACTGCTGACACTGACCTTGATCATCCGGCTGATGCCTAGTGCATTATTACAATATAAGTAACACATCGTTTATGTAACTGGCTTCCCAGATGGCGGTTGTGGCAAAGGACCCACCTGCCAATGCAGGAGACATGAGATGCAGGTTCAACCCCTGGGTTGGGAAGATCTCTGTAGACAGGCATGGCAACCTACTCCAATATTCTTGCCTGGAGAATCCCATGGACAGAGCAGCCTGGTGGGCTATAGTCCATGGGGTTGCAAGGAGTTGGACACAACTGAGGCAAATTAGCACACAGGCATGCATGTAGGTAATAGGAACGCTGAAATCAGTGACTATTTAAGAGCTGAGCATCTTAGCTGCATCCTCTTAATCACCCCTCTTAATGGCTCTCTGAACAATAGGTACTATCACTCCTATTTCACAGATGAATAAATAGGAAGAACTTTTCCACAACACACACACACACACATAATTGTGCTAAAAATGTATAAAACTGACCATCTTCATCTGCTTGGTTCTGTGACATGAAGTATAATTCATGCTGTCATGCAACCACCACCATCTCCAGAACTTTTCATCTTCCCAATATTATACATGTTTTACCCTTGATGAACATCACCAGTCTTTCGGTCTTTCAAAGATTCAAATGGTTCCACTTTGTCAGGTCCACCTTTAACATTCCTGAAGCCAAATGTGAGCAGCTTTTTCCTCTGGGTGGAGAGTAATTAATACTGGTGCTTCCAACTTGTCTTCATCTTTTTTTTTTTTTGTACTTTACTGGGATATACTTGGATTTCCCTGGTGGCTCAGATGGTAAAGCATCTGCCTACAATGAAGGAGACCCGGTTTTATCCCTGGGTCAGGAAGATCCCCTGGAGAAGGAAATGGCAACCCAGTCCAGTACTCTTGCCTGGAGAATCCCATGGATGGAGGAGCCTGGTGGGCTACAGTCCATGGGGTCGCAAAGATATACTTGACAAAATTATAAGATATTGAAGTGTATGCTGTGATTATCTGATTATGTATTGGCTACCCGGTAGTGCTAAAGGCAAAGTATCTGCCTGCCAATGCAGGAGACAGAAGAGATGTGGGTTCAATGCCTGGGTTGGGAAGATCCCCTGAAGGAGGAAATAGCAACCCCCTCCAGTATTCTTGCCTAGACAAAATCATGGACAGGGGAGCCTGATGGGCTACAGTCCATGCGGTTGAAAAAGAGTTGGACACAACTGAGGGACTAAGCACAAAGTGTACACTGTGATTATCTGATATGTATGTGTGCTGAGGTCTTTACTTCCTGTTGCTCTGAAGCGAGTGCATGCTGGATGCCAGCCCCAAGGCCGAGCTTGGCTGCCCACTGTGGCATGGTGCCACCACCCCCCTCTGAGGCAGAGAACACATTTCCTAGGACCTTCTTCCCTGGGGAGCTCTGGTTTAGAGGCTGCAAAAGAGAAACATGCACCAAGCTCTGCTGTCTCAGCTTCCTTCCTGTGCACCAGACAGTCAGAAGTCCTGGGCCACATGCTGTCATATCTCCTTGGTTTCCTGACTCTCTGCCCACATCCCATCCGGTGGAGGGGTTTTCATGTCCATGCCTTTTGTGGGATGCTACAGCGTGTCAGATAGGCTGAAAATACTGAGAAAAGCCCCATCCAAAGAGCAACTAGTTACATTACATTCTTGACTTAATGAAGACAAACGTTTATCACAAGCAGGTGACCACACAAGACAGTGGTTGATAAAGCTTATTTCAGAGCAGTTTCCCTGGGCCTCCAGACATCTCAGAGGGATGGAGACCATGGGGTGGTGTCTCACCAGACCTGGGAAATTTGACCCTTGCCTTGACTCGGCCCTTTCCAAACCGGGGCTCGCATGGACAGTCTGTGAGAATATATGCTGGCAATCAACACCCTGCACTTTAACCCAACACCTTCAAATGTTGGACTCTTGTGTCTCGGAGCCAAGCTTCTGGTAAGGCCACATCCTTAGCCAAGGAGTGCAGCAGAGCAAGGACCCCAAGTTGCTGTACGATGTCTCTGCCTTCCCAAAGCCGTTTCTTCACATCTAAGCAGGTCCCTGTTCATTTCCACCATAGTGCTCACCACTAGCCTTAACTGCATGCTTATTTCCTTATTTACATGAGTATTGTTGACCTTCCCACAAGACTGCAGTAGATCAAACCATGGTCCCCTTGTCACTGAGCCTGGATAGTACAGCACCTGGCACCTAAGTGTTCAATAAACATTCACCTAACAGATGAATGAGTAAGAGAGATTCTATTAATTCCAAATGTTCCAGCTGCAACTTGGGTGCCCATGAAGGAAGACAGGGAGTCATACGTAAAGCACGAGCAACAAGATAAAAAAACAAACAAGCGGGACATCAAACTAAAAAACTTCTGCATAGCCAAAAAAAAAAAAAACCCATCAACAAAGTAAGAAGATGATCTACTGAGTAGGAGAATATATTTGTAAGTCATGTACCTGATAAAGTGCTGGTCTCCAAAATATACAACTCAGCAGCAAAAGAACAAATCCAGTGAAAGGGTAAAGGACTTAACGTAAACAGACATTCTCTAACAGGACATACAGATGGCCAACAGGTATACAGAATAATGTTCAACATCACTAGTCATCAGGGAAATGCAAATTGAAGCCATAATGCGATATCACCAATACCTGTCAGGGTTGTTATCAAAAAGACAAGTGATGGTGAGGATGAGGTGAAATTTGAGCCCTCAAGTACTGCTGGTGGGAATGCAAAATGTAACAGCTGCAGCAGCAAACAGCACAGAGGTTTCTCAAGAAATTAAAAATATGACCACCACACAACACAGCAATCCAACTTCTGGGTATCAATCCAACAGAACTGAAATCAGGATCTTATAGACATACGAGCACTCCCACGTTCACTGGAGCACTATTTGTAACAGCCAATATATAGCTACAACCACTGACAGATGAATGGATTAAAAAAGTGTGGTCCATACATACAATGAAATAAATACTGCTCAGCCTTAAAAACCATAAATGAGCCTTGAGAGAATTATGCTAAGTGAAACAACCTAGTCACAGAAAGCCAAGCAGTAGATTTTCCTCCTACATAAAAGTATCTAAAATAGTCTAATCATAGAGTCAAACAGTGGAATGGTGGTTGCCACGGACTGGCGGTCGGGAGGGATAGGGAGATTAATATCAACAGGTCTGAAGTTCCAGGAGGAGGAGGAGTCAGGCAGGAGGACTGAGAAAACCCAGAGAGAAGTCCTACTGACTCTAAGGAGAAGCTTCAAAGGAGGTGATTCTGCCCTCAAGAAGTCAAACAAGGGAAGAACCAAATAGAGACCAGTGTTTGGTAGAGCATGAGCGAAGATGACCGCTATGAGACGTTTTTGGAGAGACACCAGAGAAAGCCACATACTGCTTGGGGAGAGTACAGGAAGTCAGAAAACAGAGGCACCAAGTGCAGAGAATGTGTTCAAGATCTGTTGACACACTGAAGGAACATCTTGATGCACTTTGTGGCCTAACAAACTTTCCATGTATTCTTCAGGCAAGATTTAGTAGGGATTGGTAATGTCTGCTTACTCCTAAAATAGACCAAAACTCTCTGGACAACAAGGCAAAAAGGAGAAGGGAAAGTCATTAAATTTGTGAAAGAGGATACCAATTATTAAATGAATGGCATTTCAAAACTTTCACAGTGGCAAAACAATAGTGAGTTGTCACACATTAAGGTGATGCTCACCTGATGCAGAGGAGGGAACCTCACCAGGAGCCTGACGAGGAGTAGATTCTGAGCCCAAACCCACTACACAGTTGGGAGATCAGATGGTCAGAAGGCCTGAAACCCCTGGGGAAGGAGCCTTTGGTCTCTTTACCACAGGACGTGTTGGGGAAAGCACAGCCTTCAACATGAGACTAACACTGTGATTCAGAAACTGCACTTAAGTGCTACACTTACTGAACACTGATTTAATACTATCATACATATTAATGCTTTTCCAGTCAACAAAAGGGATATTGTTGCATCACCTAACCTATATTGATAGGCTGTGTGTGTTAGTCGCTCAGTCATGCCCGACTCTTCAGCAACCCCATGGACTGTAGCCTACCAGGCTCCTCTGTCTATGGAATTTTCTCAACAAAAATACTGGAGTGGGTTGCCATTCCCTTCTCCAGGGGATCTTCCTAACCTAGGAATCAAACCCGGGTCTCCTGCATTGGCAGGCAGACTCTTTTTACCATTAAGCCATGAGGGAAGCCCACTGATAGGCTACTGATGGCTAACTAAATAAAAATCTCAAAGAAGCAAGGGACCAATGTTTTGAACCAATTTCACTGTAAACGTCGACTGCCGGATATAAAAACCTGAGAGCAGACCCTTAGGAGAACATTCATTATGTGAAGCAGAACTGTCCTAAGATAATGCACACAAACCAACATCGTCTATTTAATAAAAATATTTAATGCTGCCAAAAGGTATAAAAATACAGTAGGAATGGCAGTACAATACAAAGTAGTCTCTCCTAATTTATTTCTTTTACATCTTTCTACATTTCACACGCGCGTTAGAAAACTTAACAATGCATTGAATTAGAGGCTTCTGCACAGTCTTCCGCTGGTGGCGCTCTTCGCTCCCTGGATGTAAGGTTTACTTTGTAAACAGACACATGTGAGGCAATCTACAGGCTTATCAAGCCTCACTGAGATTCCGGAGTGGGCTTCAGGTCTTGTTTTGCACATCAATGGTTCAAAATTTATAGCTGCAGAATATTCTCAAGGCATGAATATTTAGGTGTCTGTCAATCTTGGCCTAAAACATAAAATAAGAAGTCATCTATTCAATTCGTATTTACCAAACACACAGACGTACATAGACACACACAGACATAAAAGGACTAACAATGAACTAAAAAGGTAAAAAACAAAAACAAAAACATTCCAACACATCACACTCAACCACACTGAATGCTTCACTATTATCTTGGTAAAGCTGCTTATGTGTTTGCTCTTCAAATAGAACTGGTGGTGTGAGGCAGACTTATGTTAAAGCACCATAACTCAAGTCTTTTACAAGAATCACTAACTATGAATTTTGTAGGTCATCCTGTATTACTCAAGAAATGACCTCCAAGTGAGCGATACTGACGGACAGACAGGTTAAAAAAAAAAATGTACCCACAACAGTTCAGCAAGATTATATGGTATGTGCTAGACTTACCAATACTTTGGAATTCAATGCAAAAGTCTAATCCAATTTGGACCTCCAATGTATCATACTGCTAAAAATATTAATGAATGTAACATCTGAACATAAAGTTGGCTTATATCTTTAACTCACGGACTGTGAGCAGCGTGCATTTTGTCCTGAAGGATAACACTAATGATCACAGCAATGCAGAACTGAAGTGACATGATTTAAGTATTAAAAGAAAACACAGACATGAAATAATTGATAGATTTATTGTATTTTAATGCAAAAAAGTAAAGATAAATGAGAGTTTCAACAAGCGATAGAGATGAAATAACTAGTTTAAGGGCAGCTGAGATTTTAATGTTATTTCACAATATTTGCAAACAGCTGAATTTCTGAGGTGGTAACTGGTTTTTCCAACTTCCTCTGCTATGACCAAAAAAACCAAAAAAAAAAAACCAAAAAAAAAAAAAAAAAAC
>SJYQ01004290.1:253833-314517 GCA_006410935.1 Redunca redunca
GTACACACCCACGAGCACAGAGGACGCCCAGCCTTTCTGACTCGTCCGCTGCTGCAGGGGCTGTGGTGCCGCTGGCCCAGAAACAGGGCTCTGAAGATAGATGTGAGTGAGGGAGAGCAGCCTCAAATTCAAACCAGCGAACTCGGGGAAAGCTCCAGAATACATCATCCAGGGAAGACAAGACCTGTATTTTCAGCAAGCCAGGAGGACTGCATTTTATTATGTGAAAAAATACTACATTTCTGTTTTTTAAAAACTGTGTTTAGAAGATGCTGCATCCCATCATCTAAACAAGTCAAAGCCAAACAAGAGCTTCCTGATGTGAGAGATGTAAACAGTTGTGACGTGGGGACGGGGGCTCAGACTCACTGCTTCTGCCCACGCTCATGCTTCCTACCCACTGACAGCCCTGCTCGAACCTGCCAGAATCAGAAACCAGTCAGCACTGACAGATAGCGTGACTCCTACACTCTTGCCTGGACTCAGGAAAAGTGGATGACACGCATAGCGGCATTTGACTTACAGTGAGCTACATTTACAAAGTGTCTGTAAGACTGTGTCTAAAAGTAAAAATCAAGGCAGCAAGATGCTGAAACCTGTACAGGGTACTTTCCTGGTGGTCCAGTGGTTAAGACTGTGAGCTTCCAACACAGGGGGCACAGGTTTAATCCCTGGTTGGGGAACTAAGATCCCATATACCAAAAATTAATAAATAAAATTTTAAAAAATAAATAAAAAATCCTGTATAATAACCAGGTAGGCACTTCAGAAGTGCATTCCCTAGAGTATACAATGGTCAATACAAGATTTCCAGTCATCAGGTCTGGCCTGTGTTGGCTCACACAGAATCCAGTCCGAGACATTCTTCTAAGAGAGAAGCGACTTGTAGAAGTTACACCTTTCTCTGAGAATTTAATTCTAAACACTCAGGACTCTTCAGCACCAGGACCAGGAGAGACGGTGGAAAAGTCAAATCTCAGGTGACTCTGGCTCAGTGACCTGAACACCTGCATCAGCTGGAGGTCAACAGAGAACACTCCGAAACATGGAGCCCAGAGCAGCGGAAACCACCATTAGGTGGGAACAACCATCACTGCCAAGAACCCTGCAAGCAAAGGTGGAACTGATGAAAGCAGAAGGATGGCTCTGTGTCAGAAACTGCTTCTTAAACTAATAGGTGTTTTTTGATTCAAACCATCAATTCTAGTTTATGTGAAACAAAGGGGACATGCAGAAGTGTACATAAAATTAATAATTTGAGTCACAATTCCTTCCTCTAACACACCTGTTAGGCAGAGCTATATTAAAAAAAAAAATCACTTCACTTCTTTTCTCTTTTTTTTGTTCATTCCTTGGTAGAAATACCAATACATAGTGAAACAGACCAAAAAGACCAAAGAGAAAAAAGGACAAACACAAAATCATTCTCTAAACACAAGAAATGGTCTGTGTCACCACAGTCCTCTCTGCACTTTCACATTAAGATACATATGGACCCACTAAATATGGAGAATTGGGTTTTTGGATATTCCACACATGCAATCATAGATAAAAATCAGCAGGAGGATGACATAAAGTGCTCGGATGAACGTGGACACAAGGTCGGAGCCCATGGTGCAACCGGAGAAGATGGCTCTGAATCAGGGCTGCCTGCTTACGAGCAGAAACAGACACGAACACAAAATGAACCAAGTATTAATGCAAATATTCTTTCTTAAAAACAATAAAGCTTCTGGATTTTTTAATTAAGAAAATACCACCTCAGCAAAGTCAAACATAGAACTGATGTTCAGCATCTGTTCTAATTAGGAAACACCATGGAGACAACATCCTGGGAAGACGCAGACCGCCATGGCCTCTGACCCCGGCGGCTGTTACCTGAGGCCAGGACCCCGCCTGCCCACCCTCCCTCAACCAGACACCTCCTTTAATAAAGTTCAGGCACCTCGCCACCCATCTGTAGCAAATGGTAAAAAAAATACGACCCCTGGTAAAAACCGACGTGCTTGCCTCAAGCATCTGCCGAGAGGAGGAAGACGATTAACCTATGCAGAAGTTGATTAACAAGGGTCCGCTGCCCTGGATGTGACTTGAAGAATACATTAGGACACACAGCTCCAGAAGGACAGAAAGCAGACAGACAGCAAAGCTGAAGCACTGAACCCCAAGAGCAGTCGCCCTCCTCTGCCTGGGAACAAGGGCATCATTACCAGCTTGTGTTTCCCCTAAAGTATTTTTACTTTACTTTTACTGAAAGCAAGGCTACCTGCAGTTGGAATTGAACAGGTCTAGACTGAACTGACCTGTATTTGATTTGCATAGTAATTAATGTATTTTAGCAAAGATAAACCAAGGCAAATTGGAAAGAAAGATTTTAAACCAATAATGACCTAAAAAGTAAGGACCTTGGTGCCTGAATACAGGTGTCAAGCAGGCAGACACAGAAATGTCCCTCTTACCTCCTTCAGTGTAAAGCTAACAGGATGCAGTGGTGCTGAGCGGGGCGTGCTCCAGACACAGCTGTCCTCCACACAGAGCACCACATGTGTCCTGCTCTCACAGTCTTAGAAGGCTATTCAAACCCACTCAAAGGTCTATCTATAGTGACATTTTTCAAACTTGTTTAAATGGTAACTGCTCTCTGAAAATAATTCAGCCTGGTGCAGCAATCTTACCCTGTAAAGTGGATAAAGCAGAGACGCCTGGCTGGAAGTTCAGCGTCCCCCATATCCCTTCCTGGTAACCCCTTAGATATCCCACCAGCATAGTTTGAAACCACCAAGATAATGTGATTTCATTATTTCAGCAACTAAATTTATAACACCTAAAGTTTAAATAAAACAAGTTAAAACACTAGAACTCAAATGAGCATTTAAATTCATTAAACAATATGCTTTAAAAATACTCATTAAGAAGTTAAAGGGACAGTGTAAAGTTTGAACATCATTATACTATTTATTGAAGTAGAAAGAACTTGAAATTTTTTTTTACTGCAAAACTTCAGTCAAATAAATGGAAATCATGGATAATAAAATGCTGTTCCTTATTTTGATTTCCTAAATCATGATTTACCCCAATTATAACTTAGGGTAATTACATTGAATTTTTCCTGAAAGATAAACAGTATTAATAATGGGCTTTACAGAAACCAGTTTCTTTACAAAGTCTTGACCAACTGTTACCTGACTACGCCAGTAAGGAGAACCTTCCTTCAAAGATATTTTTAGAGAAAATTTTTGTTTCTTTGTTTGTTTTTCTTTTTAAAATTGGGAAGACTGTAAAACATAAAAGAAATGCAAATATATAGTAAAAATTACTTATTCAGAGCTCTACCTGCTCATATCAAACTTCTCTTTAAGAAAACGTATCCAGTACAATTGAATCAACATACAATTTATCATTATTTTTATGGTAACAGATTTTTTCAAATTGAGCTTTTAAAAAGTACATTTAACTACAAAAGTAAGATTAAATAGGTACTTATAAAATATATTTACCCTGAAATGGTTAAGAATATAAAATATTGATGCCCATGTCAACAGTACATTATACATTACACGCATTACTTTAAGGTCATTTTCTCTCCAATAATAATGTCGATAAAACCACAATATTTATTGCTTATATCAAGTGCAGGTTAAAATCCAGACAGCCTCCAAAAATGAACCCTTATGGTAAAGGATTTCTCAGTCTGGTCAGGTGAAATATTACACTTAGCATGTATGAACACAGTGGAAAATGTACCAGTTCTTAAGAAGCATTCAAGTCTTTACTTAGGGGATGGGTAGTGTGGGCAGTGCCCTGGGGTGCTGGGGGGACCAGACACCACACTTCTCTGTAGGTGTCGAGTCACGCGCACCGTCTAGGTGAGGAGTCTGTGACAGACCAACTCTGTGACTCACGCAACACTGTCAGCTGCTAGGGCCGAAGCTTGCGGGGCAGAATTAGTTACTTATAGGGCATTCTGCTGAAGAAACAGTGTCCAGCCAACAAAAGCGCCAACCAGAATGACTGACACAAACCCCATCTTAGTGAGAATAGGTTGCCAATATAACCACCTTTTCCTCTTGCGCTCGGTCTCGCTCAGCCTCTGCTTCATCTGCTGCACCTTCTGGGCGGTGCTGGCCTTCCTGTCCTCCCGGAGGCGCTTGCGCAGAGCACTGTGAACAGACAGAGCATCAGCAGGTGGGCTCAGCTGCAGGCAGGGACTCAGCCCACCCCCCACCCCTCAACTCCTTAAGATGCTGCAAGAAGCGGAAAGGCCTCAATGCTCTGAATGGTCCACAGATACACTCGGATTGTTCAACAATTGCCAGTTCAACTCTGTGCTAATAAATACTTTTAGTGGGACCTGAAAAGAACCACGGTGTCAGTGTTATCCTTCTTTGCTAACCAGTCAGCAGTACCGGGAAGACAGAGGGTCCCTTCAGCATCCGGTCTCCTCTGGAGTTTACATCTGATTTTCCACAAAAACCCCTAAACTTAACATTTTCTTGAATGTTCCACTGTGTGGTGCCTATTGTTGTCTGCCCACACCCTTTTCTAGCTCCCATTTTCCTATTCAATATAGAATTTTTGTTTCAATGGAAGCTATCTGACTCCCAACATCACAGTCCTGGAACAAGGCAAAGAACAGTTGACAGAAACATGTACTTTACTATTTTTCCCTCTTAAAGAAGAAAATCTCAAAAGCCCAAGATGACAGCCACCATGAAGAAGGCAGCAGTAGCAGACGCTGTTACTTTTGAAAATCAACAAAAGACACATTTTCACAGTATACAAGTAGAATCACAGAGCTGAAGGAAGAAACAGAAAAAGGAAACAGTTCTAAAACTTAGAAATGCTTGTGAGGACATCATGCTTGTAGATGAGGACTGCTTAATGATGTCAGACTGCCAATCTTCCCATCAGGCACTCTTGAGGAAAAACATGAGAAATGCTGAAGAAGCAAAAAAAACTTTGCATGAAGAAACTGACACCTTAGAATGCAAAGTGGAATCAATTCAGCAGGTGTGAGCAGATCTGAGAGTTCAGTTATATGCAAACTCTGGGAGCAACACAAGCCCTGAAGCTGATGAAAGCTAACCATTTTATAATACTTTAAAAATGTGTTTTTAATAAGCTTGCTGCTGCTGCTGCTAAGTCGCTTCAGTCATGTCTGACTCTGTGTGACCCCATGGACGGCAGCCCACCAGGCTCCCCCGTCCCTGGGATTCTCCAGGCAAGAACACTGGAGTGGGTTGCCAGTTCCTTCTCCAATGCATGAAAGTGAAAAGTGAAAGTGAAGTCGCTCAGTCCTATCTGACTGTTCGAAACTCCATGGACTGCAGCCTACAAGGCTCCTCCGTCCATGGGATTTTCCAGGCAAGAGTACTGGAGTGGGGTGCCATTGCCTTCTCTGTAATAAGCTTGAGTAGTGTTTAAAATATTTTCCCTTCTTCAAATGATATGGAAAGCAAAAAAAATTTTTTTTCACTTAATGGAAACTCATGGAAATTTAAGAGGATGAGATGGTTGGATGGCATCACCAACTTGATGGACATGAGTCTGAGCAAGCTCTGGGAGTTAGTGATGGATAGGGAAGCCCAGCATGCTGCAGTCCATAGGGTCGCAAAGAGCTGGACAAGACTAAACTACTGAAGCGAACTGGATGGAAACTTGCCTATTTAACATATATTTTTAAAAGAAGAGTACTCATCTATATATTTTGCATAACAATTACATCAAGTGTAAGGGCTATTAAAATTAGTTACAAAAAAACTAAATCCCACAAACTGCATCTCCCTTCAGGTACTGCTGTATTACAGTGGAAGCCTAACCAGCCTCCCTGCCTTAAGAGTGAGGCTGCCTATGCCACAGCAATCGCTGTGAGGCACAGCCCTGACTTGCTGCTTGGTTAAGAGTCCTGAATGCCTCTTTAGTGTCTACTATATCAACAGCCAGCTTTCTTCTTGCCTCAAGTGTTTAACCTAAACCTAATAATGAGCAACATTCAGAGGGATCCAGATCATGAAGTGTCCTAGAAGGCAACTCATCTAAAAGCTGCAAACAGTGTCCAGCAGGGAGTGAACAGAAGGTGGTGGATGGTCCCAGGTGAAGAGCCTGAAGAACCACTCATATGCTGCATGATCCTGGACAAGATCATGAATTACTTTTTTAAATAGCTAAACAGACCAGGATCATAAAAATGTTCCAAAATTACGTTATGGTGATCACTACGTAACTCTGTAAATATGCTCAACACACTGAACTGTATGCTCTAAATCTGTCAACTTCATATGTATATTATCTCAGTACAGTTATTTTCTCTAAAGCTATAAGGTGGGTTTTCCATAATTAGAGAACTTTAAATATAGTCTACATATTAGATTATTTTATCAACGTTAAATTATTCTTGGGGATATGGGCACCTTCAGCCACTGCTGGTGGGAAGGCAAAGTGATGCAGTCATTTGGAAAAATGGCTTAAAAATGATCCCCATGTAGTGACCACGTGTGACCCAGCAGGCCCACTCCTAGTTAACACACAAAGGAGATGAGAGCACGCGTGCTCACAAAGACTCTCCAGTGTTTGCCTACCGTGTATGGCCTTGGTCCCGCCCAAGTAGCTTTCCTGCTGTTCTCCAAGTCTGTTTCCTTCTAAACTAAGAACATACTTCTCTTCGCTTCTCTCAGCCCCTGGAGTCCTTCTATTCTTATCTTATAGCAATTCATTTACAGTAAATTACTTATGATGCTGGTCTGGGTTCTTGTTTTGTCCTCTAAGTGTATTAGCAACTTGGGACTATGTTTTGCCCATCTCCATATGCCTTGCAGTCTTCCTTCCACTTTTCCTTATCACAGACACAGGTAACTCTGCCTGAATGATCTCCACCTGAGTATTTCTTACAATGATGTGCAAAAACTATTACTCAAAATTCACTCTCTGGACTGAAAATTCATATAAGCAGTATGTATGTACCTGAAGTTTAAAAAAAAAATTACCTTGTAATCAAGAGCAGGCAAAGCACATATAAAATATATAAAAGGATACAGAGCTCACAGTACTATTTCCTGACTTAAAAGCATTAAGTCTGAGGTAGGAGAAAAGACAAACACCTCTATGCTTTAACTTGTGACTAAACCACTGACATCACATATAAGGAGCAGCACAGCTAAGTCAGAACAAACTCTGCAGTACAACATGTAACTGCCATGCATTGCAATTCCTTATGTCTTGGGGAAACGCAGCAATGAAGTTATAATGTAAGAAGACCTTAATGGTTTTCACAGCATCTCCCAAGATCCCAAAGTAACAAATATGACTACAATGTAAAATTCCCCAAAAGAAAAAGCATGCTTGACAAAAAGAAAAACAAAATCACTCAGATACTGAAGAGAGGAAGAAAAAGTGTTCCTTCACTTTTCTAAGAAACTCACATCTCAGGATATCAACTTCATACAATGTGAGATATCTGGAGCCCTAGAAGTATAATTTTTCAAATGTAAAAACTTGAATAGTTTACACAATTATATGCATTCAAAACTCTAAAACTATAGGGCATTTTATGTGATTTTTTAGAAAGACTAAATTTGTTCCTTCAATAACAAATTTAAATTGAAATATTCATTTAACTATTTCATAATGGTATTAATGGGATTCCCAGGTGGCTCAGTGGTAAAGAATCCACCTGCTAATGCAGGAGGCACAGGAGACACTGGTTCAATCCCCGGGTTGGGAAGATCCCTTGGAGGAGGAAATGGCAACCCAGTCCAGTATTCCTGCCTAGGACAGAGGTCTCGACAGGCATGGACAGAGGAGCCTGGTGGGCTACAGTCTATGGGGTCATTAAGTGTTGGACAAGACTCAGCAACTGAGCACTCATGCCCTCAATGGTATTCAAGAAATATTATCACTTACAATGTATAATAGGAGCATGAACACTGCGTAATTACACAGATAGCAGGTATTACCGCTTGTTTTCTGTGCCACACTATACACTTTAGCATCCACTTATATTAACTTTTACACTCTTAATACCGTGCTAAAGCCATATTGTGTCAAGCCATTGTCCAACAGGCTTCTGTCTATAAATTGTCTTCTTTGAGATCAATGATGTCATCATACACTATTTAAATGCGCTCCAATAATAAATTGTTACATTAATTCAATAAACAAAGGGTCTATATTAATTCATACCCACGAACTTAAAGAGTCTCATCTTTGCAAGCACATTGCTGCAGTAACCTTACCTCTCGCTGCTCTCCTCCAGAGCTTCCTGCGTTTTAGAGGTCAGACCTGAGTATCTGTCTCCTGTCAGTTTTTCCTCTTCTAGGCCTATCCTGTTCCCATTGTATTTTTCAGTCATTATTTTGGTTGGCGAATGATCAAAAACAGGACATACATCTTCCTTAGAAAGTTCTTTCCAACGCTTCTACACAGGGAAGAGAAATAAAAACAAATGAAAACACTAGAGTTTTGATTTTCCTTAAATAAAATTTATGAAATTTAATTATATAGTGAAGAGAACCCTGTGATGCTAATATATGAATGAAAGAGGAAAACGTGTTTTGTCAAACCACTTCTAGCTATGTCTACTTGAAGTTGAATTTAATAATAATAATAATGCATTTAATACTGATGCACATCAGTATGTAGTTGAACACAACCAACTTAATACAACACAGTGACTTTAGCCCATTTGAGACAAACTACACTAGGACTCCACGGTTAAGATCTTCAAAGTCTGACTGTACTGTCTCCAGGGCAGAGGCACCTGTTGCAGGAAGAGTGACCAAGATGGCCTATGAATGTGACCCATGTCCTCTGGCTCATTGCCACTGTCCAGTCTAGAGAGAACCAGCAAGTCCCTCCGGTGCCAGAGGACTCCAAAGACTGTGCCCACCACGGGCACCAGCAGCTGGCCTGACCCAGGGCGGGAAGGTCCTCAGCAGCCAGGAACGTGGGGTGGCAGGACTCAGACCACAATAAAGAGCCATTCACCTTCCTCCTCTGAGGCAGGAAGACCCAGGCTCTCCAAGTCCTCCAAGGGCTGGAACACGTTCACCCAGCTCCCGGCCATCCGTGGAGGAGCAGAGGCATGGCTGGAACAGCCAGCAGCTTCCATGACCTGAGAGGCCCTCTTTGGAGATCCATCCTGCAAGTGTGGAGTCTCAGATCTAATAATGAGTAAGGTTCCCTGCAACTACTGTCTGAGAATTTCAAGGATTCTGACAGGGAAGGAATACTGCACAATTCACATTCTTCTGGGACTGACAGAAGCACACTCATTCTCTGCAGTTACTGTTGTACAAAATGGCATTACTTAAACAATGCCTGTATGTTTAGATTTAAAAATTTCAGGAAATTCACTGACACACCAATAAACTAATTTCCAGCTTGTCTCATTACATAACAAAGGAATTAAAAAGGTATTTTGTCACACTCCACCTTCCCTGACATGGCTCTTCTATGAAGCTGCATAGTGTGTGAATAGATCTCCTTTTGTTCTATGAAGTTGACTCACAAAAGACTCAGAAAGTACAACTCTGTAAATTGTTGTGTTTGGAGGGCAGTGACAACAACAGCGTGGCTGGAGGAAGGGGAGCCTGGAAAGCGTGGCCAGACAGGCGAGGCCAGGAAGGAGGTGGACCTCAGGGAAAGACAGCCTTGACATGAGGCACCTCGGGTGGGTCTGCACTCTCCCGAAAGGGACCTGCGGTATCTCCATCACATCCAGAAAGACTATCTCATCAAGAGCTGAGAACCCACATAACAAAAAAGAGCCCATAAATTGCCTACCACCCCCTTATGTGTCCTAGGAGATGCTTGCGGAGCACAGGACACTTAGAGCCATGCGTTCTGGGGTTCCCACACAACAAAGCAACTCTTGATCTTTGTAACAGGACAGTTTTATGATTTATGATTTCAGGGAAATCTATTTCTCTGAGATTTCTGTTCTGTTCTAAGCTAAGGTTCTAAGATAGCACTGTCTAGTGAAATGTAATGTAAGCCATATATATATAACTTTAAAAATATCTACTAGCCATGTTTTAAAAACAGATGAATTTTAACATGTTTTATTTAACTCAATATATTAAAAATATTGTCATTTGAACACACAGTATTTTTTAAATTACTGAGATCTTTTACACTGTTTCTCCCTGTATTTGTACACCTTAAATTTTAAGCGGAACTTGATTCAGACTGGCTAAATCTCAACACTAAACAGACACATGGCTACAGCATGAGACAGGGGTTCCAGAAGGAGAAAACAGTCTGAAAATGACTACATAAACAAGTCCACACACTGATACATAAATACTACTGATGCATGGACACACAGCCCTGGAAGCACACGTACACACACGAATTAGTGGTTACACACTGGGGGGTGAGGGTGAGTTAGCAAGGACTTCTACTTTGTAAATGATGTACTTTCACAGTCTCTTAATTCTCATATCTTCAGTAGGTACTAACTGATTGCTGAGACCAGTTCTGTGGAAACTGAGCCCCTTGGAAGGTAACAGGCTGAGCACCTAAGAAACAGGGGCATTTCCAATGGACCCTGTGGAAGGAGGCAAAGGATCTGTGGGTCTAAGCGGGGATGAAGGTGCTGGGTCAGGGACATGATGGCCACACAGCACAGATAAACTGGGACAGGAAATTCCCCCGAGCCACACACCACAGTCACCACAGGAATCACGTCCATAAAACCCATCTCCATGGGGAAAGCAACCCTCAGAGGAGGCACATCCATGTTCTAAGTGCAGCGAGGGGCAGTGCCCTGAGAAAGCGTCCATCTGGAGGAGGAGCCAGGGAATGAGCGCAGCAGACGGCACACACACTGGCACTGAAGCTGGTGGACACGCACGTTAGAGAGCTCCCCATCTTGAATGCTGAGGTGGCGTCTGGGGGAGGCACTAATGTCTCGTGGGTCTAATCTTCACACACCAAACATTTTACTGATTGAGGGCACTGAGGAACCTCACCTTTCTCTTCATTAAAAATTTTCCTTTGATGCTAAAGAGGGGGAATCTTTTAAATAAAACTTAAAATTTTAATTGATAAACAGACTCTCTTGAATAGTTAAAATAATACCAATGATCACAACTATCAGCTAAAAACATTAGCTGATAAATACCAATGATCACAACTAATGATCACAACTATCAGCTAAAAACATTAGCTGATAAAATTGTTCAGGAGTATTTAAATATCTGTGTAATCTATACGACACAACTACTTATACATCATTCCACAGATGGTATGATCTGTTACAAAACAGTGCTTATTCAGAACCTTGCTCTTTTGGCCATAATCACAGAAGCTAGAGAGCAAGTAAGCGGTTTTATGTAGGAGAAACAAAAAGAAAATCTACCTGCTTATATAAAATTCTATATGATTGGCTCAGACAAGAAACGGGAGTCTGCTGTTACTTCTGTTTCTATTTTACATTTTATATTAGTACATAAACACATGTTTCTGAAAATCAATCTTAGCTTTTGCAGAACAAAAACACCCTCATGAGAATAAAGCTACCAACCAGAGAAAAACAACACTGTCCTGGTTCATTATATCTGCTGCAAGTACTCAAGCTGCTTGCTCACTGTTATAGCAGATGGGATAATCTATTTACAAACTAAGTATTCTTGTGTAACTCCAGGCCACGTTTTAATGGGCCAAAAGTACCTAATTTTTCAACGATTAAATGCTCAGACTCTCTTCTACATGAAACTTCTACCTTTTTTAATGAAACCATGTTCCCAGCTGGGCTTCTGAGAGATAAGCAAGATTTTACAAGAGGCTGAGGAGCACACAAAGAGGTGAGCACAGGCTTTTCTATCTCAGAAGCCAGCTGGACCCACCATATTAATGTAAACACACTTCTCGGGAGGAGGGGAAAAGCCCCGTGGCTTACATGGAGTGCAGTTACCTGACGACAATACACTTGACACATGGTTTACCTGTATACTTGAGTCTCCCTTTATAAACTTCGCTCCTTCTATTATAGTCATGTAGGAAAATCTGAGCTGATCTGGCGTCTGAATCAGTCCCATTCGGTATTTTCTCATATTCAGTAACAGTTGTTTAATGTTAATATTGTCTCCTTTTTCTATCTGCAAGAAAGGTAAACATTATTCAAGCCTTTTGTTGTTACGAGTCCAGAAAAAGAGAAGCAGTCCAAGATAACCACTAAGGTCAAGCCGGCCCAGGCCGCTGTTCCCTGTCCACGCAGCACAGGGAAGACCCACGGCTGACTCCAGCCAACAGTCATCTCACTTGTGGTGGCCTAGCGATTGGTGATTGGTCAAAGGAAGGATTTATGCCGAGTGCTGGCTTAACATAAGGATAAATACAGAGATTAGTGCTCTTCTTTTTTAAGGAGTAAATCTTTTCATTGGGCGCCCCCTGCCTTCACATCTGTACACAGCAGCCTCATGTCTGTACGCAGCAGTCTGTGGAAGGGGGTGGAGGAAGACAGACCCATGGTGACAACACTGCAGGTGATACGGCAGGCTGCTGCTGCAGCAGTCAGACTGAATGCACTGTGCCCCTACCCCATCCCACCCCACCCAAAGCGGAAAAGAGAACAGCTGCTACAGTAACTTTGGGAGGGAACTGGTTACACACATGATGCCAGTTTTAATATTTACCATCAACAGACCAGATGCTTAAGAGTTCTTAAACACATCAAAACTCACTTACACGTAACAATAAGCTTTAGATGGAAGCACAGGGTATTAAACAGTGACCACAGGGTATTAAACAGTGACGTCTAACATGCCCTAAAAGGAGGACAGGCACACACCGGTGCCCCGGTGGGGGCTGGGAGGGCTGGGGCAGCACATGGCCCTCGGGCACCACAGGAACCTCAGGGGGTGATGTCAACACCACACTGACCAAGGGGCTTAGACAGTATGTGTTCCTAATACACTGATTCACTTAATTCTCACAACAGTCCTGGGAGGGAAATACCACCACTACCCACAGTTTGTAAATAAGGAAACCAAGGCAAGAAGGAATTCAGTATTCTCTTCCAACTGATGTCTAAAAAATACAGTGGACGAGGGAGACAACCTATCATTTAGCTAACATGAAGCTACCAGCATCAGTCTCCTCCCAGAGCTCGAGGATTATCCTGGTCACAGCCCCATCCACTCATCACAAGCAAGAGGCAGCTGAAAGGATGTGAAAGAGAATTTTTGGTTTTTCTAAAAAAAGGCAGATGTTTAAGTTTGAAAAGCACAGTTCTGGGATCCTGGCATTTGAACTTAACTTCTGCCAGTGGAAACAACAAAAAGGTACGGGAGCCTGAAACAAGGCCACTTACCAGAACAAGGCAGCTGTCCACCAGAGAAAAGGTGCCCGACCGCCCGATGCCGGCACTGCAGTGGATCACCGCAGGCCCGTGCTCAGGGTTCAAGGAGCCAGATTCCCGCACTTTGAATAAGAAATTGAGAAACGAAGCTGGTGATTCAGGGACTCCAAAATCTGGCCAGGTAGTATAATGAAAGTGAGATATTGTTCTGGTTTCACCAGTCTAAAAAGTGAAAATTAAGGGGGAAAGGTTAGTTCTAAGTTTTTTCTTTTAAAAGTCTACTGCAATAAGATGTGTTTTGTGTAATGCACCATGACTTTTCATTTGGTTGTTGATAATCACGCATACAAGTTTGGGAAGATTTTCTTTAATAGAATTTGGAATATATTAATAGCTAACACTTCCGTAACAATTACTATTTTGTAGGTACATTCTAAGCTTTTTATGTATTAACCCATATAACAATCCCATAAAATCCATTTTCCAGGTGAGAAAACCGAGGCCAGGTGAGAAAACCAAGGCAAGGGTTAAGTAATGCACCCAAGGTCACACGTAAGAAGATGGCAGAGCAGGACTGGAGCAGCACCTGGGTCTCCTCCACTGACCTGCACCACACATGCTGCCAGATTCTCTTAAATCACACATCATGATGAGTGAATTCTCATCATGAAATTTTATAAATTTCTACCAGTATAATTTCACATCTTTACTGGTTTCCTGTTTAAGAATTTCAAAGTTTTGGGCCTTCCCCAGTGGCTCAGTGGTGAAGAATCTGCCTACCAATGCAGGAGACATGGTACTGATCCCTGGTCTGGGAAGATCTCACATGCCACTGGGCACCTAGCCCAGGAGCTGCAACTACTAAGCCCAGGTGCCCTAGAGCCTGTGCTCCACAAGCAAAGCCACTGAAACGAGAAGCCCACACACCACAACTGGAGAGTAGCCCCTGCTCGCCGCAACTAGAGAACAGCCCACATAGCAAGAAGATCCAGCATACCCAAAAGTAAATAAATAAATAAAATTATTTTTTAAAATTTAAAAGTTATTTTAAAAAAACAATTTCAAAGCTTTTAAAGATACAATCGTCCCCATTGTAAGTTATCTTTCTGATTCAGCTACACAGGCACGAGGAACAACTCAAGAATTAAAGACACAATCTTTACATTTTTAACTGAAACTTCTCTCCTAATTGCTGTTTTCCGCTTGGTAACAATTCCCAACCCTAGAACTGTTGACATGCCTTGGCTGATGTGCTGATAACTTGGTTTACCAACATGCTAAATGCTTCCTGTCTCATATAGCCTGCCTGGCTAGCTACTCAGCACCACTTCCTGGATATTCCCAACAACCTTTATTTCTGTCTAACTCATTATTGAAAACATCCCTCAGCTCTGCCAGCAGCCCCCCATCCCCGGGAGCACTGCTCTGCCTCCTCCTACTCATTCAGAGGGAGCACGGACCCACTAACACGTCTCTGCACAATTTTCAATCCAGGCACATGGTTAACATACATCTTTCTAGAAACAGGCCTGACATTCCAGGAGGTGTTTTAACCCTTCCCCAGACCACCACCCTGCTGCAGTCCTCAGCCACCATGCTGTGCTGACCATGCACAGCTGGCCAGACTTGGTCCCCTAGGGCCTGAGCCAGGTCTAGGTGGACTTGCTAGAGCTCCAGGCCGGGCAGGGGTGGTGTCAGGACCCTGCTCCCACAGGTGTGGCCTATATGGTGCAGTTCAACTCTGCGCCACACCCTGGCCCCAACCTAAGGTCATCCCACAATCCTGGGCGACCACTTGCTTTTTCTTTGCTTGAATGATGCTGGCTCAAGATCAATGGCCTCTTTCTTTCTTCCAAATTCAGGTCACAGTGTCTGAGACACTCAAAGCCAGTTCCCAGAAATGCTCGCCACTGTTTGTATAATACAGTCTTCTGCACTAATAGGTTTCTGAAAATCCATCTTTTTCCTCCCCAACAGGAACGGACTAAAGAACTTCTTATAGGTAATTTTTTAAAAAAATTAATTAACCCCTCCTGAAACAAGACACGAAAAACACAGCTCACAAAATCACATTAATACCCAAAGGGCCATGTGAAGTAATAGGAGCCACATATTTACTGTTGTGGTATAAAAACGTTTATGTATACAACTGGAGGCCCTTTCCCTCATTTCATGTTGGAAAAGTAATGAGAAGGGGGAAGGGTTCCAGAGTGGGGAGAGCTCAAGCAAAATTCATCTCTACACGTGGACCCTACAACTTCCAATAGGGTCCTGTTCTCTACACTGCAAACCCATGACTTCCAACAGAGTCCTTAGTTCTCTACAGGCAGACCCCGCAACTTCTGACAGAATCCCAGTTCTCTACACATGGACCCCACAATTTCCAACAGAGTCCTAGTTTTCTACACTTGGATCCCACAACTTCTGACAAAGTCCTCCTCTCATACCAGTGGACTCGCCCCTTCCTCCTCCGTAGTCACCATACCCTTGGTCCTCCTTCTGTGATGCCCAGTCCAGGCCTCCATCCCTTCTCACTGATGCCCCTCACACCAGACTCCAGCTGGTCTGCACACACCTGCCAGTCCACACATCCCCAAACCGTTTTCCTCAGAAAACACTGCATCGTGCACACCACCCCTGCACAAAGACATTAGCACACACTGTTCTTAGGGCAAAATCTTATTTACATTTTTTTTTAAGAATTCTAATTCTAGTCTTTGAATAAGATAACAAGCTCAGAGTCCATGGAGGCCAGGAAGCTGGTCTATGAGCTGACTAGGGACAGACAACAGGAGCTATGAGCGTGGGGGTGAATTGTGTGTGCCATACAGAGCCATTCAAATTCAGGTTAACTACTACTATTATTAATTTGAAGAGGACTATAAATCTTCTAATTATTATTTAAAAAATCTACAAAGCTCTGTGGCCCATGCCCAACTTTAGGCACAGGCAGAAGGTAGCAAGATTGTGTTTCTAAGACTTTCATATGCTCCATTTCACCATCTGTTAATAGGGTTTCAGAAAGCACTTACTTCACAGGCTCCAGTGAGGAGTAAACAGGCAACTCCCACACCAGTGAAGCCTGAAGAGACACAGGGACACTCGCTGGCGGCCTTAACCACAGCCCTAACACTTCCAATCAACCATGACCTCTCCACGATTCCAGTCTCCTCATCTGTGTTTCTGCTCCACCTGGAGAGCAGCAAGGTGTTGACCCTGTCCCCCTCGAGGTCACTGTCCTAGTCCAGTCCTTAACCAGCTCCTGCAGGGCCACTGCAATGGCGAGCTAAATACATGGTCACCGAAAGTCACTCTGGGAGTTGACCAGAAGCCTAGGTGGTGAAGAGAACGGTACGCCAGGGGCATTAGGGCCCAGTTTTAAGTAGAGGGAAGGGCGTGCCTGAGACAGGCATGGACAGGAGAATTGGTGGGTAGACGAGTGGCAAGGGAAGGTGGGCTGGGGCTCCCACAGGGGCCATGGAAAGGCTTCCAGAGCCTTGGGGAAGGACTCCGAATTTCAGAAGAAGCTCTCAGGGTGGTGAACAGGGGACTCGGTGTACCCACCGTAAGGACCCCAACACATTAAGTGACTGAAGCAAGAAATGGGCACAAGCTGGACGGAAGGTGCACAGGACAGACAGAAGCCTGGGGGGCAAAGCTGGGGCAGAAGAAACAGAACTGAGCACAACACTGTCTTCCAGGAACTCAATCACCTAAACCTGACCAAAGACACAAGGAAAACACCAAAGGGCAAGTAAACAGAAAAGCCCAAAAGGCAGGTTCTCCACATGACCTTGGATTTTAAAAGCCCCTCAAAACTACCTCTACAGCTTAAGCCATTCAAAAGCAGAATGGACTTGGGGGCAAAAGTTTAGACTGAGCTCTCATCATGATGCTGAAAAGACTGCTGGTGCTCCACTGCTCCGTCAGACACATCAGATGCAAGATCCCCTCAGAGTAGGCCTGACAGGGCAGCTCTGCCCAGATCGGTCAGGAGACTCCTCTAGAAGCGACCTGATGCTCTGACCTCAGGAACAAGAGACGCAGCCCTACTTTATCAGCACCTTCTCCCTCAGCTCACCCGTCTCTACCGCCCTGGCTCCTGCAGGCCCTCCCAACTCACTCCATTCCCATGGGAGCCCTGACCCAGGGGAGCCCAGAACCTCAGGCATCATCAGAGCACTAACTCATGCAGTCACAGTGACAACCCCATGAGGCAAGCACGCCATCACCCTCGTTTCGCAGATGAGCGAACGTAGGCACAGAAATCAAGTACGGGACTGGTCACACGGCCAGGAGCAGCAGCCAGGATTCAGGCCACATGGCTCCTGGGTCTGAATGTGACTAACAATCCTGTCTCACCCACTAAAATGCTACCTTATCCTTCCAAAACTGCTCACTCTCACTACAGACTGTGAAGTAGAACATCAACTATTGCTGTTCAATTACAGTGAACTCTGAACACAGGCCAGTAAGAAACCACACGCTGCCAGCAACTGAATCTCGGGGGCTGGCCCACTCCCAGGGTGGCCTCCGCTTCAGAAACTTTAGAACCAAGGCTCTTTCCACAACAATTAGACTCGGTCCCAGGTCATTACAAGTTAGGAAATCTGGAATTCGGCTAAGTAATCTATTTATGGGAAAAATCCATTAACCTAACAGATTTTTAGGTTATGTTCTTTTAGTAAGAAAAACAGGATTAGGAGTTTATCTACACTGTAGGAAGACCATGGGCCAAACTATATACATGTGAAAATACTTCACAAGCTGATAAACAAAATACAAAAGTATTTTAGTATTTCAAGTGTAATCAATTTTCAGTCAGGACAGAGAAAACACCTATGCCAATCCCCTGCTAAATCAATTTTAATGCCACAGCAGATGCAGTACCTAGGATATATAAATACTAAGAGAAGGTGATTCCCAGAACCATGAGAAGTTAATGGAAATGAAGTTCTGTTTCTGGGAATAAGGGCTGGACAACCAGTACCAAGTAGCAGTTGATGTATTTCAGTGCAGCCTAAGATACACGCAAATGAAATCACTGGTGCAAAACACACACAGTGAGGAGATTTCATAAAGAAGGCACCTCCCTGAATGACTTCAGAGCTGAATTATGTTCTCATGCAAGCTGGACCCAGTCAGACGTCTGCACACAGTACACACCTATGCTTATGTCACAAAGGACAGGTGTTTTAGGAGATAACCACAAAAGATAATTTGGCATATCTAAAAAGTGTATATACCTCCCTTCTCCACAAATTATATTTTCTTTTGGATTAATGACCATACATTAATACTCAACTCACTTAATACTTAACTAAAACAGTATCTCACTTTAGAGACCAGATACATCCCTGAAGCCATTTCTGGGCAAACATTTTCATATTTTCTAGTTTTTCTAGTTTCTGAACACATCTCAGAATCACTCTTAGTTCATATTTTTTCGTTATTCTAAATACAAACCAAAGAAAGCAAAGAGGTGAATGGGAAGAGTGGGAACTATCTTGATGCTTAGACAACAACAGTAGGCTCACAAGCAGGCACCGAGGAACGAGTCTTTAAATACTGATGAGGTCATATGGTAAATTTATTTCACCATTTTCACCAGCTCAATAAAGACACATTTCCATGTGACAAACCCCTCAAATCAGCAACTCTCTCCAAGAGTCAAGAACAAGAGCTAGCATTTCCCAGGCATGCGCTCTGTACCAGCGCCTTTGCACATACCTCCTCATGTGATACCCATGTCTTCACTCAACGTCACAAATGCGAACAAGGAGGCACCACAGCCTCCCACTAAAGACAAGGAGGGCCTGGGCAGAGATCACTGAGCAACAGCACTGGATGTAAACCCAAGCTGCCCAATTCTAAAGCCCTCTCCTTCAGTCTTCAACCAATAATACTGATCAGTTGCTCAGAATCCTCAGATATCAACCTGAACTTCACAATTCTTAGTTTCCAGTATTTCTTAAGAATTCTCAGAGAGCCACCACATATGGGAACAAAATCTATGAAGACATGGTTATGGCTGTGAACCATTATAGGCACTGCTGCAATGAATGGGCTGCCCCAAACTTCAAATCTAAGAACAAAGAATAATCCTTAAAGTCACCACATGAAACCCCATAGTCTGGGCACAAGCAGTCTTACCCTGGTGTTTCCTAACTGCAACAGATGGACCGTGTAATAGGACTTCACATCCTCTGACAGGAACTTCACGCTGAAGCCCGTTTCCTTAAACAGCATCTCCCGGTCATCTTTTGTAGGCCAGTACTGTGCACATTTAACCTAAAGTTAAGAACACAGACATAATGAAACTACAAAAAGCTGGAAAGGAAAACAAACCACACACAAGCTATATATTTTTCAAGTACCCAAATCTAGGGACAGTCACACTATGTTTGATGTTTAATGTATTTTAATAAAATTGACATCTTATAAATGCAGTTTGTAAAATGATCTTGTAACTTACACACTTAACAGATTTCATGTTCATAAAATGAAAATCAAGTTTTCATTTCTAAAGCAGGATAACCTGTATTTCAACATCATACTGGTATTTACTCAATGTTTCTATAAATATAAAACTCTTGCAAGAATTGTATCTTCAAACAGTACCAAAAAGCTTTATTTTATAAGTACTTTTCATGAGCTATAACAAACCTAGACAACATATTAAAAAGCAGAGATATCACTTCACCAACAAAGGTCCATAAAGTCAAAGCTATGGCTTTTCTGGTAGTCATGTTTGGATGTGAGAGTTGGACCATAAAGAAGGCTGAACACCAAAGAATTGATGCTTTCGAACTGTGGTGCTGGAGAAGACTCTTGAGAGTCCCTTGGACAGCAAGGAGATGAAACCAAGTCAATTCTAAAGGAAATCAACCCTGAATATTCACTGGAAGAACTGTTGCTAAAGCTGAAGCTCCAATACTTTGGCTACCTGATGCAATGAATCGACTTACTAGAAAAGACCCTGATGCTAGGAAAGACTGAGGGCAGGAGGAGAAGGGGCTGATAGAGGATGAGATGACTGGATGTCATCACTGACTCAAATGGCATAAATTTGAGCAAACTCTGGGACAGTAAAAGACAGAAAAGCCTACTGTGCTCCAGTCTATGAGGTAGCAAAGAATTGGACATGACTTAGCAACTGAACACAACATTTTCCATAAATACCTGCTAATCTGCTACTAAATACTATACATCTAGAGATAACATTGCATACTTACATACTAAAAGTCAAGGGAAAGAATCAGAAGATAAGCCCCCCTTACCTAGAACTGTTACATTTTGGCAGAACTACTGAAATGGAATTAACATTTAGTGACAACAAAAGCATCTCCCCAAAACCCAAACTGTGAGGCCAGCAGGCTGTGGTGGGGTGAGCTAGAGCCATTCATCGGGAAAAACATTAGGAAAACATCCCTGTAAAATATGGTCATTTCTCCTTTTCGATATCACAAACAGCTACAAATAACAATCCATAGAAATACTTCCAAAACAAATGAATGCTATGAGCTAATACTTCAAAAGCTGCTAAAAGACATTAAAAAAACAAAATGACATAAGAAGTGAAAGAGCATAAATTATAACAACTCATAAATGACATGCCAGAAGAGAAAAAAGAATCAAAAGTAACAGAACACATCATTTCATAAACAAAGACTAATTGATTAAAGGGAACAGGGCTGTGAATAAACACGACAGATGATGCCTTAAGAGAAAAAGGACATTTTTAAAATAAAAAAGAAATAAAGAGAGACCAGTAGACAATGAAAATCTAACACATATGTGTAACAGAAGGCCCCGGGAGAAGAACAGTAAGGCAAGCAAGGGAACAGAATAAATGTCAACAAGTATAATTCAATAAAAATTTTTCTTTAAAAGAAAGAAAAAAACGCCTGAAATCACACAATGAAATAGCACACTCTGTCCCTGGACAAACTGACCCAGAATGACCAGCACAGACACATTTCAGTACAATCAATGGGATCTGAAGAAAAAAAAAATCCTTTGGGTAAAAGAATAATTAACTAATAAAGGAAACAGAGTAAGATGTGCCTTTGTGACAGGAACATGCCAGAAGGAAATGGGTAATACCATCAAGTTGCTCAAAAAGCAAATGTGAGCCAGAGATTTTATATTCTGCCAAACAGACTCTTCAGCATCAAGCCAGCAAAGGTATTGTCATCAACACACAAGAAACTGGGACCAGGGCACCCATCCCCAGGATCCTCTGAGTGTGAGCTACACACAGAGGATCCAGAGAGACTCAACGAAAGATGCATATCTACACAAAAGGGACTTAAGAGAGACTAAAATATGTGGTAAACTCTGATGGAGGTAAAGCACAACTTGAGAAAAAGAGGATGAAAGAAAACATTTTAAACTGTTTTCAGTAGTTATTTTAGTGATGGACTTGATTTTGTTATTACAAGTACTTTCTGTGTGCAATATGGGACAGAGTAAATGAGTATAAGACATTCAACATCACCAGTATCTCTGAGAACCAGAATTCACGGTGAATCAACCCTACAGTCCTAAATTGTATTATCAGTATCAAATATCAGAATATCAGTACCAAAAAAAAAGAGGAAGAAGCATCAGTATCAGTACGAACACTAGTGTTATCTTAATGCACAAACATAATTTTCCTTAACTCTGTTCACTGAAAAGACCAACCATAAGAACAAAGATTACTATTTTTGCTGTGATCTTAAAATACCGCTGCTCACCGAAAGAAACCAAGGCTTCTTAAAGAAACAGCTGATTCGCATAGGAAAGCACAAGATAAGCCTGCAACAGGGAGTCCTTCCAGACATCAAAGGAGCTAGTAAGACTCTTCGGTTTTTGTTAAAAGAACTCAGAGCCCAACCCAAAAAGCTTACTCTGGCCAACGAAGGGACAATTTGACTACAAGTAAGAATAACAACGGGCTTCCAAGGTGGCTCAGTGATAAAGAATCCGTCTGCCAAGCAGGAGGCACCAATTCGATCCCTGCATTGATTCCTCAAGATCCCCTGAGGAAGGCATGGCAACTCAGTCCAGTATTCTTGCCTGGGAAATCTCATGGACAGAGGAGCCTGGCAGACTACAGTACATGAGGTCACAAAAGAGTTGGAAACAACTTTAGCGACTAAACAACAACAAGGATGATAATAACTGCCATAGAGTGAACTGAATCAAGGTGTTTAATAAACTCATGACTTCAGAGCATTGATCCCCTCCCGCCCCTACACCAAGAAAACCTAAGTGGTGACATATTGAGGATACGTGGGAATCAACTTCTTCTGAAAACTGCTTTTTCTACATCAAGATGGTAGGTAACTAGAGTGGGAGCCTTTAATTTTTTTTCAATAGAAGAATTTCAACCAAAAGTCAAGAAGAAACAATAAAGCTGGAATATCATAATAACACTAAACATTGACCAGCAGCAGCTGCTGACATCATTATGCTGACAAACAGGGTATCACCACACACGAGGCGACCTCAACAATCAAACCTGACTTTTATTGAACATCTGGATGAAGGTAGTTTCTGATTGCTGGTGGCAATCTTCTCTATTACAGTACTTATTCTGCAGAATGAGAGATGAAACCCATAATCCTCCAGCTGACAACGATGCTCAAATGTCCCAACAACAGCATCGCATCACTTGGGTCTGTGGGTCACCGTGGAAGCATGAAAACCACTGCAGAGACTACACTGACACTGCGGGACACCATGGTGCGGCAACAACACTGCAGACTGAGACAGACGAGACGCACCGCCACTACCGCTGAGAACTGGCAGCTGAGAACTCGGAAAAGCAAGAATTCAGGATCTGAAGAAGAAAAGCCTAGACCTCAGGCCTGGAAGAGACCTGACAGGTAACACTTTCTAACGTTCATGTTTGACAGAAGAGGAAGCCACAGAAGCTGAAGACTTAACCACCATCACACCACTAATTAGCATTTGATTTTAAACTGCACCTCAAATGTCAATAAATCTGTACATATCAATACTCGCTACCTCCTGACATAAGAGCCCATGGTAGTTTATAAAGGTTTTAGAAACCTGTCACTTCAATTCTTCATAAAATTTCCAGGTTTCTGTTAAAGATTCTGATAAAGCCTATGAATTCCAAAGATCTAAGTTCAACTGGCCAGTACTCACTCCATTATACTTATGTTTGGAAGGCAGTGGTCCACAGTTGTTATTTAAATATTTAAGGTAGTAAAGGAAAATGATAGATTAGTTACAGTCAGAATCACCCTGACTCTAGTTTTTAGTAAGTAAAGGCTAAAACTAATGTATGACTATCCCAAAAGAAATAAGAAAATATTTGTAAATTAACAATCACAGACTGTACAGTAAGTTGTAAATACCAAGTATTACTCACCGATTCTTTCTCCACAATTCGGTTTAGCATGACAACTGCTTTGGTCTTTTGCTGCCAAACCATGAGCCAGAAATGACAACCTGTATTAGGAAGCGGACCCTGTAAGACAGAGAAGAAACAGCAGGTGAGAGGAGCGAGGGACTGACGCTCCAAGGACATGCCTTCCAGGAAGCTTCACATCTGAGAACAGGGGATCGGGTCACAGAATGTCAATCCAGACTCTAAAACCACCTGAACTAAAAACAGGTCTCTATTCGTTGGATTACTGATTATCAACGATCAAAACTGATTTTTATTTACTTAGGCAGAAAAGAAAAATTTCCAGGCTGTCAGGTAGCTCTCTGAATTGAGGGATGGAGAACCAGGCTTGGGCAAGAAAAAAGGCCAAGACAAGATTTTGTCCCAAGGGGTGTGGGCTTGGGGCAGCACTCCCGACCAGTCACCACTGTCACCCTTTGAGGGCACTGCCATCCTCAGGTGGCTGCAGTGTGTGCAGGTTAACAGATTTGACTGTACCTTGAGTAACTCAACAAGCAATTACCTGTGGGATGCTGGGGGCTGGGTCTGCCTGGAGCTTCAGCTCCACACAGAAGACAAGGCCATTCAAGTGGTGCTGCACTAAAAGCAGCTTCAGGGCCATTGTATCTCAGCTCTGTAGTGGATGTTCTGGAAATATTACTCCATGCTCTCAGTTATACCAATGCTAGAAGGGACCGAGAACCCTGAAAAGCTGCACCTACAGGTTTGAGGAGCCGTTCCCCTTACTGAGTGCATATTATTCAAAGTTTGAGCTACTTCCAAAACTACACAGTGCAAAGATAAAAACAGCCATGAGAAGACCCCCAGTAAAACGAATGCCTTCTCTTTCATCTAAAAATATGGATGGATCAGGTCTCCAATGAAGTCACTGCTTAGTGTGTACAAACACACACACATTCTAGAGTGGTTCTAAAAGGGAAAGAGGGGTTCTCAGCTCTTTCACTTACCAGCAATACAACCTATTATCTTCTACAAAATGGAGATCTGTACCAAGGGATCAGCAGGTATACATTTTTAATTTTCATAAAACTCAGAGGAAAAGGATGACAAAAATTATGAGCAACAAAGGACAAGCAGAACAACTGCAGTTTCAATAAACATTTAGTGTCTCTGGTTTTTGTTGTCCTTTGAAATATTTTCTGTCCATGTTCTCTGTTCCAAGATACTAGGGAAAAATGCAAAAGCAGTCCCAGCTGTCACAGAGCTTACGTCAGAGGTAAGGAACGGAAACACACCCAGCCCCACCAGAGCGAGGGCTAAGCCTGGGTATGCAGGAGCAGGAAGGGTACCAGGGCAAGGTCTTAAAAACGAGGAGGTGCTGACACAGCGAGGGGAGAGGGGAGGGATCAGGTCCATTCCCAGTGTCAGGGGACTTCGGGGAAAGAAGGTGACACAGAGAACCCACAGGAAACCACATCTGCCAAGTGAGAGGTGCTCGACCCCAGGAAACAGTCAACGATCTCTTCTTTACAGAATGAAGGAATATGACCAGATTGGTACAACACAAAAATTCCTCTAGAGGAATTGTTAAAGATGGACTAGAAATGAGGGACTGGTGGCAAAGAAATAAGTTGAAAAGCTACTACATTGGTGTAGATGAAAGAGAGCTCCAGAGAAGGGCAGGGAAGCAGAAAACAGGAGGGAGTTCGACAGATGAGGACAGCTTTAACCCAGATGACAAAAATAGGACGGGGGCTAGCTTAGTGTAAAAGAAAGAAGGAAAAGGAAAAAAGAGTTTGACATAGAAAAGGAAGAATTTGTGACATCAAGTGGTCCTGTGGGTGGGTGCTGGAAGCTCTGGGGCAGGGGGTAGGGGGGGACTCAGGAAATAATCCAAAGTTGAAGACAGTGAGTCCATTAGAATGAGAGCAGAAGGCCTGGGTCGGGACACAAAGAAAAGCCCAAATGGACAGCAGATTTAAACTAGGGTATTAGTCGGGTATTTTCTTTTTCATGAAGAAATTTACAATGTTTTATAAAAGGATTATTACTATCATTGAAAGAAAGTGAAGTCGATCAGTCATCTCCAACTCTTTGCGACCCTGCTGACTGCAGCCCACCAGGCTCCTCTGTCCATGGGATTCTCTAGTAATTACTATCATTACTACTATAATAAAAAGCAGTAACAATGCCACAATGAACACTCTGTGGAATACTCACCATACTACCTGGCACTACATGAGTTTTTATTAGCACTATTCTATAGATCACAGAGATACATATTGATAACATATACACTTGACTCCTGAACAACAGGGGTTTGAACTACAGGGGTCCAGATACAGACAGATTTTTCAATACACAGTCAGCCCTTTTAGGCATGGTTATGCATCCTCAGGATCAACAACCTCAGGTGGCAAACTTAATACATGATTGTGACTCAATGAATCTGTGTATGTGGGGCCAGGACAGAAGGGACAACAATAGGACATGAGCACCCGGGGGCTTTGGCATTGCAGAGGGTCCTGGAAGCAAACCCCACGGTGCTGCAGGATGACGCTGCACCTCAGGGAACTGAGGAATGAATCCAAGGGCATATCACAATTTCAGGGCAGCAGATCTGAATAATTAAAACCAGAACCATGCAACAGCATGAGACCGTGTGGCCTCACCCTACTTATTGTATGACCTTGGTAAAGTTATTTGATGTTCCTCTGTCTCTTTAGATGACTCCTCATGTTAACAAGGATAATAAGAGCATTTATCACAAAGGGTTATCCTGAGGCTTAAGTTATATAAAATATAGAGAAATGTTAAAAATTGCAAGCTATTACTATTTACAACAGTCAAAACATGGAAGCCATCTAAGTGTCCATCCACAGAGGAATGATTAAAGAAGATGTGTGGTACACATATATAAAGATCTGTGGTACATATATACAATGGAATATTGGTCAGCCATAAACAAAATAATGCCATTTGCAGCAATCTGGATGGACCTAGAGATTATCAGTCTAAGTAATTCAAAGACAAATATATGACATCACTTATATGTGGATTCTAGACTATGATACAAAAGAATTTATTTACAAAACAGAAACAGACTCACAGACATAGAAGGTAAGCATATTTTTGGTTACCAAAGGGGAAATGGGAGGAGGGATAAATTAGGAGTTTGGGATTAACAGATACACACTACCATATATAAAGTAAACAACAAGAATTTACTGTGTAGCTCAGGGAACTATATTCAACATCTTATAATAACCTACCATGGAAAAGAATCTGAAAAAGAATATATAAAGACGTGTATGTGTATACATGTATAACTGAATCACTTTGCTGCACACTAGTATCTAACAGAGTATGGTAAGTCAACTGTAATTCAGTAAAAAATAAATAAAAGATTGCTAGCTGCTGTTAATTTTATTTCCCTCTAGGATGTGAAGTTCATACTAGCAGTTTTATGAATGGCTGTTTCATTCACACAATGCTGCCACAAAGCAGGCATTCAAAGCTTTGCTGGATGAACGAACAGGATTCAAGCAGACACCATGAGTCCAGAGTCCAGCCTCTTTCTTAAGAAACAAACATTCAAAATATGGTTCCAGAGAGTTGAACTGGTGAGTACAGACTAGGTGGGGGTGAAAGCTGAATCGGAATCTTGGGAAACAACTATATTTTTAGAAACTAAGATGACAAAGAGGAAAGGATAAACAAGAATGAAAAAAAGAGAATAAGAAAGGGTGTGATAAGGAATCTAGGGTAATTATTCTTTTCTATTTTTAACATGGTTTTTAAAAACAGAAAGTAAACATTTTCAACTCTAAAAATGACTATTAAAAACATCATGAATACACATAAGAAAAACTTCAAATATAACAGAAAATAGCAAAGTGAATTCTGCATTTTTTCCTAATTCCCAGAAACAATTGGTACTAATAGCATGTGTATAATGTATTTAGCCAGCTCCGTACAGACTGTTTCTGTCCTACTATTTTTGGTCCTGTGCTATTAAGTTATAACAAATACTCTCACATTTACCTTCATGTCTTTACATATTAGACCTCTGAGTACTATAAACTTTTAAATCTGTGGTTCTGACAGGTGAGAAATGGTAACTGATTGCTGGTTTAAATTTAGAAAAATTGAGCATCTTTTCTATATATATTGTCTACCTTTACTTCCTTGCTGTGAACTGTGAATTTATGTTCCTTCCCAGTTTTTTTCAGATTTTCTTTTTGTTTATGACTTATAGGAGCTGCTTTACACTAAGTAAAAAAGCGTAATTAATTTTTGTTTCTTGTGAATTATAGATAGTCTAACAGTTGATAGTTACATTCATCTGAATATCTTACCATTTTCAACAGTCTCCACTTTCAGTAACAGGTTACTCTGATCTGAAATGGGTTCTTTAAAAATCTCAAACATTACAAGTATACAGTTTATCTTTTTTCAATTTAATTATAGTTGATTTACAGTACCGTGTTAGTTACAGGTATACAACAAAGTGATTCAGTTACATATATATTTTTTTTCATATTATTTTCCATTGTAGGTTATAACAAGATACTTAATAATACAGTTTATCTTTGGAATAATTAAAAATCACTAGGGAAATGGCAGCACTGTTAATTAAATCTGTTTTCTGATAAACGAAGGGTAGCTGGTATGGATAAACCCAAATCATTTCTGCTATCTCAGAGTGAAAAAACAGTGCCAATGGAGCACGGGTATGGCCGGTGTGTTGAGAAAGGAGGAGGCTCAAGGGGCCAGAGGGCTCTCAGGCCACCCCATCAGTGGTCCAGACACCCAGCTCACACCCTCACCTAACACCCAAGACTTGTCCATACTGAAAATACACACCAGGCCAGGGGCAGAGAAGAGTTTTCACAGGGCCTCTGGTTCTGATTCAAGTGAAGAGAAGCAGAAGGAACAAAGTATCCACCAACCGAGACTTTGTACCAAACTTACAGCAAGGAGGACAGCTGGCCAGAAAAGAACCAGCTGGCCAGACCCCATGAACAACTTTCCTGTAGAGAACATGTAACAGTAACAATTGCTTTTATCTTAAATACACACAGCTGTAAAATATTATGTTATCATTCATTACAAAACAATTGAAAAACCTGAAACAGCCATTTGAAACAGCCAAAAGAAATCAGGACACACTTTCTGCTCCATCCTAAAGCAGACCCCAGAAATGGCAGTCAGGCCTCCACTCCATGCCACTCCACTTGCCTGGGTTAAGATGTAGCTCCTCTGTGCCTCCTGTATGTCAACTAAGCTGGCATTGATATAATCATTTTCAGCATTCTGCAGTTTAACACGACTGTGATCATCTGAAACAGAAAATGATAAACCATACCGTCAATTCAAACTTGCATTTTTTTATTTGAATATTAACTTTCTGGGTATTTATAAAATGACAGAAAAAAAAAACAAAGAAAAATAAATTAGCATCACAACTGAGTCAAATCCCAAATTATTCCTTTTTTTGAAAAGTTAGTGCAAAGATGAAATCCTTTTGTTTGTAACTGTGTATTAGAAGGAAGTGCTGCTGTTGGTAGTAAATTAGCTGCTGTTTAAGTAGAAAAACTGATCAAAGAGTAAAATATAGTAAAAAGAATAAAGTACCAATCTTCCCAAAAGAAAAAGGATGGTTAAGACTCCTTATGCTTAGGAACTAACAAGTTTTCCTACAAAAATCAACAGCCTCCAAAAAATAAGACCGGACAGATCCCACTATAACTATGTTTCATTTTCTTCATGCCTCAATAGATCTGCATTCAGCTATATTTCAATAATTTTTATGCTTTTGAACTGTGGTGTTGGAGAAGACTCTTGAGAGTCTCTTGGACTGCAAGGAGATCCAACCAGTCCATCCTAAAGGAAATCAGTCCTGAATATTCAGTGGAAGGACTAATGCTGAAGCTGAAGCTCCAATACTTTGGCCACCTGATGTGAAGAACTGACTCATTGGAAAAGACATTGATGCTGGGAAAGACTGAAGGCAGGAGAAGGGGACGACTGAGGATGAGATGGTTGGATGGCATCACTGACTCGATGGACATGAGCTTGAGCAAGCTCCGGGAGTTGGTGATGCACAGGAAAGTGCTGCAGTCCATGGGGTCACAAAGAATCAAGACATGACTGAGCGACTGAACTGAACTAATTAGATTAAGTGGTAAGCTATATTTAACACATTTGGAATATTCCAATGCTGCAACAGAGCAGTAAAAGTGCTTCATTACTTAGGCTGTGTCATATACTTCTAGTTTTTCAACGTGAAGATCTCACAGATTTAGAATTTGTGCTAATGTAAACAGATGGAGCACAGAACTTTACCTTCTATCACTATGGTAGGAGGGAAGATGCTAAGAGAGGAAGAATGCATGTAACAACAGGATTAGCATTCACTTGGAATATTAAATACACGCCTGGCAGAGTCACAGGACTGAATTACAACCTACACTCATCTTTGATGTCTAGCTGGAGAAAACCTTCTGGTATAAACTGTGCCCCTCAAGGAAATACCAAATAACCATTCTCCTCCCCACTCTTAAACTAAAAGAGTTGTTCATATTATCTCCATATGAAAGAAAATGTTAAACAGTTTTAGTTTCACACATAATTTATATGAAATGTTTCTGCTGGATTGAACCCAAGACCTCTGTAAATATTACATGTCATTGGCCAACAGGAAAAGCGAAGATCTTGTTATAGTAAATCACTTATACTAGTGTTCTCGGAAAGATGATGTCAACAGTCACTTTTTTTTTTAAAACAGTCACTTCTTTTTTTAACAGTTTGATCACTCTTTAACTGTTATGTGAGAGAGTAGAAAGTTCAGCATATAACAAAGTCCATATGCCCCCCAGATAACACCAATCAGAAGAACAATGCATCCCTAAAATTCAAATTCCGCTAAAATATAATCCCAAAGGAATGTGTTTCCTCATGTTGTAATCACAGCAAGAACACAAACGGAGACTAATCTTATCTATTGCACAAGTGAAGAAGCAATTTGCAAAAGAAGCAAGAATCCATAAACACCAAGTCTCCCCTCAAAGGGAGTTCCAGCAGGTCATCCAGACCCTTCCATAAGCCAAGAGAAAGACCTCAGGGGGGTTTTTAGGACATCTGACCCCCTGCCTTCTGGACTCTGCACTGGATTCACTATTATTTTTCCTCCTGTATTACTCTACACCTGGTGTCACTCCAGGTCACTAAATACAAAAGTCACATACCCCGAGAAGCACAGATGGGTTCCCCAGAGCCCCAATTCTAATTGGTGGGGAGCAGCAGGACACTACAGAAACAGCACCCCAGAAAGGAAGGAAATCCTTGGCAAACTAGCCATTTAGACCTGGCTACAAGTGTTGGCTGAACCTATGTTTTTGTCTCAGGACTAATTTAAAAAAACAAAAAAACCCATATACTTATATCATTTTAACTCTTCTGTTCCACTAAAAAAGATTTTTCAATAAACAATGAAACTCATGTAACTTTTTGATTCAGAAGAGAATCTGTGCAGAGAAAAAAACATGAGTTTCTTGTGTTAAATTAACACTGTCTACAAAGTAAGTATACACATTTCAGGAAGTGAAACTATCAAAACCTTTTTATGAGGAATTGTGACCCTATGATTTATATATTCTCTAGCAATGGTAACAAAGACAAAGCCTCTTCTCCCCTGAAGACTCACTCACCATGTGGTCTGAAATGCCTGTGAGGGTGACACAGGTCCCCTTAGAACCCGAGGTCAATGTCTCCTCTCCCTGCCCATAAGGTCTGGTCAGCCCCAAATCTGTGAATAGTTCACTCCAAACCAACCTCTGACTTCTCAGGAAAAAGCCCAGGCAGTGACCTGCTCTCTCCTCTCCCATAGGAGCTGATTCTGCCTAGGGACCTCTGAGATGAGACTATCAAAAGCCAGAGTCCACGGACTTCCTGGGGGTCCAGAAGCCAAGACTCCACACTCCCTAAGCAAGGTTTGAACCAGTTTCGACCCTGGTTGGGTGCTTAGATCCCGCGTGCCGGAAACTAAGACCTGGTGCAGCCAAATAAATAAACATTAAAAGCAAACAAAAACTAAACATCCAAAACAATAGAGACCCATAGCTTTGGGGCATCAGCAAGGGGCAAGCCCACAGCACGGGGCAAGCTCACAGCACCTCCTCCTCATTCTAAGTGTACTTAGAGGGTTACTCCGTCTCCCCAGTCACATACAGGATCCAGCAAAGGGAGAAAATGAACATGATTCAAACTGTACTGCATGAGAGGCCACAAAAGCAACCAAACCACACTGCACAGGAAATCTGATTTCTCAACATCTAACACCACCAGCAGCAGGACGACCAAGAACAAACACTTTCCTGCAAAGTGGCATCATTGTGGGGGACAAAGAAACGCATGGCCCACAGAACCACGGCCCTCAAGTTAGATTAGGCAAACTTCCGATGAAGAGTCCCCAGGCCTCCCACCTCACAGTCTGTTTTCTGAGAAATGGTTCCATCTGTCAAGAAATGACTGGCTTGAGCTGCCTGAGCTGACAACACAGATCAGCTTCCTCTTTCAATACTGCCACAGTGAGCTCTTTCTCCCACCCCACCCACCTCCCCACCCACAGTTTCACCCTTTTCATTATTGTAAAGACATCTCCTTCTGGAACGTCTTCCAGGTCAAGCAGGAAGGGCTCACATTTATGCTGAGGCAGAGATCAGGAATAATTAACAGAAATTGGGCAGAAGACCAATCTCCCTGCAAATCAGGCTCCATTCTCAACTAGGGGTAGGGTGGGGGCCTATGTTTCCAATACTGATTTCCATACTTAATTCCCTGCAAATGAGACAAGCATCTGACAGTGTCAGCCCCCTTCAACCCTACAAGGAGAATGCTGTGTGCTGTGCTTAGTCACTCAGTCATGTCCCACTCTTCAAGACCCCAATCCAGGCAAGAATGCTGGAGTGGGTTGCCATGCCCTCTTCCAGGGGATCTTCCCAACCCAGGGATCAAACCCAGGTCTCCCACATTGTAAGTGGATTCTTTACTGTCTGAGCCACCAGGGAAGCCCAAGAATACTGGAGTGGGTAGCCTATCCCTTCACCAGGGGAACTTCCCGACCCAGGAATCGAACTGAGGTCTGCTGCACTGCAGGTGGATTCTTTACTAGCTGAGCTACCAGGGAAGCCCACAAGAATTCTCAAGGACAAATAATATGAACTTTCCCTCATGAATCAAGCAGTGAACCAAAAGCAGTTCAGTTGTTTCCTCTGCCCTGCCCTCCCCACCCCACAAAAAAACCTTCCTGGCTGAATGGTTCCTTCTCTGACTATATAACCAACCACAGTCTGGGCAGGACCCACAGGATACACCTGAACAGCTCACTTCCTCCACCCCAGCCTCCAAGCTGAGCTGTGAGCATTTCAGTCTCCATCTCACCCTAGAGAAGCAGAAGCAGAGGCCCAGAGGTGCCCTTGAGCCCTCTACCCCTGCGCTGCCTTCCACCCTTCTCCCTGCCTCCACCTCCTGCACACACACACAGTCGCCCTCCTGAACACCTAGCCCAGGACTTCTCCTCTCGTGGAAGGCCCCCGCCTGCATCCCCTCACCAGACGATCTGCTGTCTATAGTGACCACCTTCCACACCCTCAACACATATGTTGGGAGCGAGACAACCAGGAGAGACATTACGTGTTCCACAGCCTCCAACCAGAGGCCAGCTGCCCACACGTGTCCATCTCTCCATCCGCCGTGACTTCAAGTTCCTAAACTTGATAGAACAGTGTTAACTGAACATTCTGACTCCAGACACCCCCAAACTGAAAAGGGCTCTTGAATCCACCCCCAGAGTCTCTGGGATGGAAATAGGACTTGGGAGGTGTCCTCACAAAATGGGTGAGATTCCCAATGCAGCTCAATCATGGACACCTTCCCCCTCCAACACCACAGAGGGGTCTGGCACAGTCATGAGCAGCTTACCACTTCCCTTGAAACTCGAACTTCTCCTCAGAGAAAGAGCCTAAAAGTTGGAAGGGAAAGAGAGCAGAGGAACAAACATCTTTCCTTTCCACCCACAAACCCAAGAGCACCCGGCAAACCTCTCAGACCAAGTATGCATGCCCCAGCCCCTGGAGCCCATCCATATTCCCCAGAGCTCACCTGCTCAGAAAGGGGATGGCAATCAGCAAAACAATCAAGTTACATGGCACACAGCAATAAATCTTCTGGGAAAAAGAGTCCCTGGGAGAAAGAGCCCCATAAAAGGGAGCTGCGTTGGGGGAGTTGGGGAGGCACTGGGATTCTGAACAGGTTGGTCAAAGCGGGCCTTGCCATGCACTGACACTTCAGCAGAGACTTGGAGGTGGTCGGTCACATGAATATCTGGGTTGAGAGTATGCCAAGCACAGAGACCGAAGACTTTACAACAGGTACGGGCCTCCCGTCCGGGGATTCAAGAGACTGTGCCACCAGCCCCAAGAACAAAGGGAAGAGGAGCCTCTGCAACTCAGGTTCAGAGTTGAGAAATCCTGAACTGATTCATTAGCCTCAACTCATGAATCCAACTATCACAGAAAGGGAAATTTACTCCCCTCTTCTTGTAGCTACTATCAGGCACAGTATCTGAACAATCTAGGCTGGCAAGTGCTCAAGCACTATTTATACAATAAACTCCACAAAATGTTCATATTCAAATGGCTAACTTGTGGTGGAATCTTTTTAGAATGACAGATCACTACTCAGTTCAGTTGCTCAGTCGTGTCTGACTCTTCATGACCCCATGGACTGCAGCACTTGCCTGTCCATCACCAACTCCTGGAGCTTGCTCAAACTCATGTCCATTGAGTCGGAGATCCCATCCAACCATCACATCCTCTGTTATCCCCTTCTCTTCCTGCCTTCAATCTTTCCCAGCATCAGGGTCTTTTCCAGTGAGTTAGTTCCTCCCATCAGATGGCCAAAATATTGGAGTTTCAGCTTCAGCATCAGTCCTTCCAAGGAATATTCAGGACTGATTTCCTTTAGGATGGACTGGTTTGATCTCCTTGCAGTCCAAGGGACTCTCAAAAGTCTTCTCCAACACCACAGTCCAAAAGCATCAATTCTTTGGCACTCAGCTTTCTTTATGGTCCAACTCTCACATCCATACATGACTAATGGAAAAACCATAGTTTTGACTAGACAGATCTTTGTTGGCAAAGTAATGTCTCTGCTTTTTATTATGCTGTCTAGGTTGGTCAGAACTTTTCTTCCAAGGAGCGTCTTTTAATTTCATGGCTGCAGTCACCATCTGCAGTGATTTTGGAGCCCAGGAAAATAAAGTCTGTCACTGTTTCCCCATCTATTTCCCATGAAGGGACCGGATGCCATGATTTTAGTTTTCTAAATGCTGAATTAGAAGCCAGCTTTTTCACTCTCCTCTTTCACTTTTATCAAGAGGCTCTTTAGTCCTTCTTTGCTTTCTGCTGTTAAGGGTGGTATCATCTGCGCATCTGAGGTTATTGATATTTCTCTGTACAATCATGATTCCAATTTGTGCTTCATCTAGCCCAGCATTTCACATGATGTACCTTGCACAGAAGTTAAATAAGCAGGGTGACAATATACAGCCTTGACGTAACCCTTTCCCAATTTGGAACTGACCTGTTGTTCCATGTCCAGTTCTAACTGTTGCTTCTTGACCTGCATATAGATTTCTCAGGAGGCAGGTAAGGTGGTCAGGTATTTACATCTCTTTAAGAATTTTCCAGAGTTTGTTGTGATCCACACAGTCAAAGGCTTTGGTGTAGTCAATAAAGCAGATGTTTTTCTGGAATTCTCTTCCTTTTTCGATGATCCAACGGATGTTGACAATTTGATCCCTGGTTCCTCTGCCTTTTCTAAATCCATCTTGAACATCTGGAAGTTCCGGCTCATGTACTGTTAAAGCTTGGCTTGGAGAATTTTGAGGATTTCTTTGCTAGTGTGTGAGCTGAGTGCAATTGTGCAGTAGCTTGAACATTCTTTGGCATTGCCTTTCTTTGGGATTGGAATGAAAACTGACCTTTTCCAGTCCAGATCACTATTAAACCTCCCTAAACATCAGCAGGTAAAACTATAACTGATTTGAAGAGTGAAGTAACTCATCAAAACAAGAGCTCAGAAAGCTCCAGGACCTTTTAGTAGAGGCGACTGGAACAGTGTGGTCAGATGAAACAGTGGTCAGGGAGGTGTGTGTGGGGGTGGTACCTGGCCTCTGGGATCTGCTCTGTTCCCCACCCCCCACCAAAGGACAATATGAAGTGGAAGTGGTATTCATGGATATGCTTGTTTTGTCCTCAAGTTTTAGAAAATGTTTGTAACATGTTATCATTAACAGTGACAGGTGTGGTCTAGAGGCTAAGACTCCAAGCTCCCAATGAAGGGTGCCCAGGTTTGATCCCTAATCAGGGAACTAGACCCCACATGCCACAACTAAGACTCAGCAGGGCCAAATAAATTAATTAAATATTTTTTTTAGCAAAACACAGTGATATGACTGTTGGTGTCATCTCAAGTTACAGAACTTTCCTTTTGTTTGATACATGTTTTGTTCTTAATCAGGAGCAAGAACTGACTTTAAATAATCTTTCTCCATCTATTAAGATATTCATATGGCTTTTTCTCCTTTACCTTGTTACTAAGATTAATTACATTTAAAGACTGTCTAATACTAAGCCACTCTTATATTCCTAAAACTAATATAGATATTGCCATATTCAGTTTACTAACCTTTCTTTAGGATTTTTACATCTACATCCATGTCATAGATACACATGTATCTTACTAAACTTACTTATTCCTCTTACTGAACTCTTCTGCTTTAGATATCCAAATTACCTATCCAACAGCCTCACAAAAGGAACTGGGGAGTATCTTTTTCTGTTCTCTGGGAGAGCTTTCATTATCATAAGACATGCCTGTTAAAACAATTGGTCTCAGTGAATTCTCAATGCAAATTTGTTTATTAATTAATTTAACTTATTTAGCTGTCACAGGCCTCCTTAGACTCTATTTCTCCTTTAATCTACAATGCTATTTTTCCAGGAGTCTGTTCCACTTCTAAGTGATCATATTTCTAATTGTTTATAGTAGTCTAGCTTTTTAAGTCCTCTTACATCTGTATTTTGTTCCCCTTTTCTAATACTATTTATATGCATCTGCCTCTGTCTGTCTGGTTTTTGTGTATCTGTGCTATTTTTCTTATTCAATCTTGCTAGTTGATTAGTCTTATTAAGGAACCAACATTTGATTTTATTTGGTCCTGTGTATGGTCCCATTGATTTCCATTCTGCATTTATTTTTGTATTATTTCCTTTCTGCCTTTTTTGTTTTTTTGGTGTTTATCCTGTTACTTTTACTCTAAATTAGGTTAGACACTTAGCACTTTAATTTTCAACCTTCTGTTTTAATATAAACACTTAAAACAGTATTTTTTTACAGTACTGTTTTTGCTGCTTTATGCAAGTTTTGGTAAGTAGATTTTACCTATTGTTCATTTTTAAGTTTCCATTATGATTTCCTCTTGACCCATGAATCATTTAGAAATCTTTAAATAAATCTCCAAATTTATAGGAATTATCCTTTTTATTAATAATCTATAATTTAATTGCATTACAGTCAAAGAACATGGCTTGTAAGGCAGTAATTCTTAAACTGTGTCAAGATTTACTTTTACAGACTAGTCAATGGTCCATTTATTACAAGTATTCCATACAGTCTTAGAAGAATGTGAATTCTCTAATTGCTAGACATAAGGTTCTATATATTTTTCTTATTAAATTAAGCTTAACTGTGCAATCTAAATCTTCTACTTCTTTACTACTATTTTGCCTTAAGAAATCTGTGAACACAGAATTATCAATCTCTTTCTGTAATCCTAGTCATTTATGCCTTATATATTTACCTGGAGACTATTTTATTAGGTGAATACAAATGTCACAGCTGACACTGGCCTGTACATTAAGAGAAGCTATGCCATTTGTTGAGATCTTTTTGTAGGAGGTGGGGAGCACAGACAGCCTATCTTTTCCTTACTTCCTCCCCACCGAGTAATTTAAAACGTGTGCTTATTGAGAATCTTGTTTTGCAGCAGTAAGAAACCGTGGACTGTCTAACCTGCCACACAACTGGATTCTGAAATCCATGTGTTACTTTAAATACTGAAGGATGAACCTTGAGGACATTATGCTGTGAGGAATAAGCCCATCACAAGAAGAATCACTGTATGATTCCCTTTCTGCGAAGCATCTAAAATGATCAGAGTCTGAGAAAAGAGGAAGCAGGATGGTGACAGCCAGGGGCTGGAGGAGGGGTGGCATTTCGGCCACACAAGATGACAAGACCTGTGGTACAGCAACATGCATACAGCCAACAACATGGGTGATGGACACCTAAAAACTGCTAAAAGAGTAAACTGATAGTATGTGTTTTTATCACAAAAACAACAAACAAAAAACTCTTCTTTCATGGCCAGAAAAAACAAAAGGCTGGGACCTCCTCTTATATCAAACAGTAAACTGGGATTTCTATATACAAAGCAAATAGTGAGGAAGATTTCAGAACCTGGCCGCTGTCTCTGACAGTACAAATATAATCCTCAATGTGATTACTACAACTTCTATTTTCTCAGTCAACCACCTTCCTGCCCATCTCTTCTATAATCACCTCATGGTTAACTGAGACAAATGAAGCATCTTTCAGTCACGGCAATTACACAAAGACTGTGGGCTTCTTAAAATTCTATTTCAAAACACCCCTCTTTGAACATGCATCTCATATTCATACCTCCAAATGTAGTTTCAAGCAGGACACATAACAATTGTATAAGGAATTTGTTTAAAAATACATTTCCAGACTTGGTGAATCAAAATTTAGAAAGATCTAAAACTCTGAATTAAGAAAACAACCAGTTCTTTTTGATTATTTGCAAACATCATTGTCTGCTTTGCACTCAGTATTATCTTTTTTTCCACATGAGATATTATCTATTTTTATTTCCTGTATGGATAGGAAAAATAAATGCTGGTATAAAATAGGCCAGTTTATTAAAAAACAAAAATTACTATCTTAAAAGCTGTCCCTAACTGCCCAAGCAGAACTGAGCACCTCCCAACACACATAGCACAGCAGGTATGAACCCCCACACTGCACGTATACGGTGAGCAGGGAGGGCGTGTGGACTCACGGTCCTTGCACACAGAGCAGGCATAGAGCTGGTTTTCAGTACAGGTTTTCTGAACAAGCCAACAACCATACAAGTCTATGTATGGAAATGAGAGGATGACTTTCAATCAAAACAGGTTTGCCAGCACCACCTTAAGGGCTTTTAAAAAACACCTTTCTGTCATCTGGATTTAGCAGGAGTCCCCAGTCTTCCCTGATGGCTCAGCTGGTAAAGAATCCGCCTGCCATGCAGACGACCTGGGTTTAATCCCTGGGTTGGGAAGATCTCCTGGAGAAGGGAACAGCTTTCCACTCCAGTATTCCTGCCTGGAAAATCCTATGGACAGAGGAACCTGGAGGGCTACAGTCCCTGGGGTAGCAAAGGGTCGGACACAACTTAGAGACGGGAACTGAATGGGAGAGAAGTATGAGTTTCCAGCTGCACCAAGTGTGTGGCTAGTGGTCCAGTAAGAATATGAGGTATACGGTGGAAAGAGCAGGAGTAGGGCCAGGCCTGAGGGATGTGGGAGGACTCCTGAGCCTGAGGTGGCCACAGGACAGCAAGACAGAGATAGGTCACGAGAAGTGGGTGAATGGGTCTGTATCTGAGAAGACACAGGCTGCAGAAAAGATCCAGGGCCACAGCAGAGACATGACAACTGAACTCACACAAGATGGGAGAGGGAGCAGGAGGGGCAGACAGACAAAGCCCTCAAGTCAAAGACAACTGAGGAAAGAAGAAGCTCTGAAAAGGGGTGATCAGCCAGAGGAGAGACAATAAAATCAAGACAGACTTGAGGAAGGAAGGCATGGCTATCAATGTTAAAAATCACATAGGGGGACTTCCCTGGTGGCCCAGTGGCTAAGACTCTGAGCTCCCAATGCAGGGGGCCCAGGTTCAATCCCTGATCGGGGAACTAGATCCCACATGTCACAATTAACATCCCACATGCTGCAATGAAGACCCAGAGTGGCCAAAAGAAAAAAATCACATAGGAATAAGAAAAGACAATGGCGGAAAGTCCCTCACTGCAAGAAAAAACCAGAGAGTGAACAGCACTTCAGAATAAAAGTTTCTATAGGGAGGCTGGGGTAGAACCAGGGGCTGAAGAGTGCGTGGGTGATAAGGCTGGAGAGACAGACTGTGTGATGCATTCTTCCAGGACTATATGTACATGTGTGGGCACACACGTGCCTGTGTCCATGTAGGTAACAAAGTCACAGCTGCAATGGATATGGGGGATGACGTCAGAAGACACTGGAGCACGTGTGAACAATAAAAGAAGAGAGTTCTTACAAAGAGGCTGAAGATGGGAGGAAGAGTGGTGCTCTAATGGCAGACAGGGAGGCCAGGAGAAGGCCCTGGGCACAGACATGCCCAGCACCCAGGCAGCTCGGAGGACGCTGCCCACGCTCACCCACTGAAACCAAACTCGGGGAGTCCTGTGGGCAGTGAAGCGGCCTCAGGCAGTATGTGAAGGACGCCTCAACCAGGGCAAAAATAAAATCACCTGAACACATTTTTAGAGCCCTGATATTACAACTGTTCACAAAACCATGTATGTGTGTACCCGCATGAGCATTGCGGAATCGAAATCCAACCACAGACAGATCGTGCTCAGGACAGGAAACCACCAGAGCATGTGGCCTCGTGGGAGGAAAGCTTGATCTGTACCTGCAGGATCCAACTGAATTTGAAAGGACACACATTTATACAGACAAATACCAAAAGAATATAAACCCTAAAGTTTTTGTTTTTAAGTCATGAGAATTTTTCCTTTACATATTTTTATGTTTTAAAACTTTTCTATAGTCTGCATACTGCTGCTACTGCTGCTAAGTCGCTTCAGTCATGTCCGACTCTGTGTGACCCCATAGACGGCAGCCCACCAGGCTCCACCGACCCCGGGATTCTCCAGGCAAGAACACTGGAGTGGGTTGCCATTTCCTTTTCCAATGCATGAAAGTGAAAAGTGAAAAGTGAAGTCGCTCAGTCGTGCCTGACTCTTAGCAACCCCATGGACTGCAGCCCACCAGGCTCCTCTGTCCATGGATTTTCCAGGCAAGAGTACTGGAGTGGGGTGCCATTGCCTTCTCCAGTATGCATACTACTTTTTCATTTTAGGGAGAAAAAGCAAGCAATACGAATAAATATTTAAAGTAATACTTATAAAAGCTATAGAATATGAGAAGCATATAGATATATCTGAGTACACCTATATATATAACTATGATTATTTTGAAAAAACAAAAATCAAGTGCAAGAAAAAAGGTTGGTAGCAAATACATAGAGTAAATGGTGGCTGTGTTGAAGGAGGAGGTAATTTCCCCTCCTTCCACAATTTCATACCTCAAAAGTTTCCTTTAAAGAGCATGTATATATGTCGATACAAAAAAAAAACCCCACCATGCTCATCAACCCTGACCTCAACGTTTTCTGCCATGTCCTGTGTCCTACAACAAACCAGCACACACACAAACATACATACACATATAAACACACACGCCACCCCCCATGAGTACTTACATGGGCTCACATCTCTGTATCTGTTTCGATTTCTGTTTTCAGGGAACTTGGCCACTCTATGAGGATAGTCATGGGACTCACTGCGAATTTCCTTAAAATAACAAAAATATATTTTAACATTTCTCTTAAACTTTATATATAGCAAAACATAGTTTCCCAAGCTGTATAAAATAACTTTCACTGAGCACTTAGGACATGCCCAGCACCTCTTTCAAGTCTCACCACACCAATGGAAATACTGTCTCCCCCACTGTGTGTGGGGGGGTAAAAGGCTAGGGGCTGAATGATCTACCAGGTCTACAGAGCTGACAGCCTGGGACCCCAGAGCTGGACACAACCCTTCAAGCAGAAGGCTCTGTTCTCACACACATGCGCTACACTGCTCTACTGTGCTCACACCCACAGCCACATTAAACAGTTTAGGTAACTACACTGCAAAGGCGGAATCTCAGGTCACCACACCATACTCCAATTCCAAACTAAACTCTCCAAATAGTATCTGCCTATACTCCAGAGTGTCGATCTTAAAATTGTAATCTGTTCTGTTATCTTCAAGCCATATAACTGTTACTTTATTTTGAGCTCCAGAACTATTCTCAAATCTTATTTTAGAGCTACAAACGCTCATTTCAGGACCCTTCTGGTTCTTGGCGTTCCACAACGGAAGATTCCGTGCCAGGATCCCTGCATGAGGCACTCAGCTGTGTGGCGTGTCCATCATGACCAGCTTCTTTTTCCCGATGTGGAACATTACCCTAAGAAGTCAGGTAAAAACAGAAGCATATCCCCTTACAGAAGGTGTACACATTAACAGCAAAGAACAATCTGGGCTTTTGCTCACATTACCACGTGAGGAGAAACAGTATTTTAAAAATTAGGCACTAAGCAGTTTTGTATATTAAGCATAAATAAGTTTATTCAAGATTTTCCCATGCCTGCCTGCCCCCACCCAATAGCCGCAAGACATCTTTTTACCCACTGGGCGTTCCAACAAGAATTGGGAACAGAGACCAACTCTCAGTGAAAGGAATCACAGCCTCTTTGTGTAACAGGAAAGGGGGTGCAGCATATGCTGGTGCAGTCCTTTTGGAAAATGCAACCTGCCACACACACAGAAACAGAAACACACTACATCATTGCCACTGACTTTGTAACGCTACTCTCACACCCAGGAATCTTGCTGAGTTCTCTAACATTTGGTAGCTGGTTCTGAATTTCTCAATACCAGGAAACAGTAATAACTCTATCTCCTCCTTAACACTTCACATTTCTAATTCATACCTCGTTTCCTTTTTAAAAAATTTTTTTAATTGAAGGATAATTGCTTTACAGAATTTTGTTGTTTTCTGTCAAATCTCAACATGAATCAGCCATGGTATAGATATATCCCCTCTCTTTTGAACCTCCATCCCATCTCCCTCCCCACCCCACCCCTCTAGGTTGATACAGAGCCCCTGTTTGAGTTTCCTGAGCCATACAGCAAATGCCCCCTTGGCTATCTATTTTACATATGGTAATGTAAGTTTCCATGTTACTTTTTCCATACATTTCACCCTCTCCTCCCACCTCCCCATGTCCATAAGTCTATTTTCTATGTCTGTTTCTCCATTGCTGCCCTGAAAATAAATTCTTCAGTACCATTTTTCTAGATTCTGTAAATACGCACTAGAATTCAATATTTATCTTTCTCTTTCTGACTAACTTCACTAACCTTCATAATAGGTTCTAAGTTCATCCACCTCATCAGAACTGACTTAAATGTGTTCCTTTTTATGGCTGAGTAATATTCCATTGAGACTACTATTCTTGAGAGTCCCTTGGACTGCAAGGAGATCCCACCAGTCCATTCTGAAGGAGATCAGCCCTGGGTGTTCTTTAGAAGGAATGATGCTAAAGCTGAAACTCCAGTACTTTGGCCACCTCATGCGAAGAGTTGACTCATTGGAAAAGACTCTGATGCTGGGAGGGATTGGAGGCAGGAGGAGAAGGGGACGACAGAGGATGAGATGGCTGGATGGCATCACCGACTCGATGGACATGAGTTTGAGTGAACTCCAGGAGTTGGTGATCGACAGGGAGGCCTGGCATGCTGCAATTCATGGGGTCGCAAAGAGTTGGACACGACTGAGTGACTAAACTGAACTGAATATTCCATTGTGTATATGTACCACAACTTCTTTATCCATTCATCTGCTGATGGACATCTAGGTTGCTTCCATGTTCCTCTTATCTAACTGCATTGGCTAGAACCTTCTATTCAGTGTCAAATAGAAATTATTTTTTTCCCTGACTTTGGAAGAATTACTTCTAAGGTTTAACCACGTTTAGGTTTCTGGTCAATATCCTTTTTTCAGGCTAAGAAGGTTCCCCTCAGTCTCTAGTTTACTGAATGCTTCTTTCATCATGATTGGGTGCTGAATTTTACAATGTTTTCCCTGCATTCATGGAGATAATCATAAGTTTTCTCCTTTAATCTGGTAATGCGCTGACTTACAATAATAGATTTTCATTTAGATATGCATGGACATGCATTTAAGGTTTCTCCATGTCTTTTCATGGCTTCATAGCTCATTTCTTTCTACTGCAGAATGATATTCTACTGTCTGGTCATACCACCATTACTTTAAGATGTATGCATCTACATATTTAAGTTGAACTGACCTCTAATTTTCTTGTCCCATACAATTTATTCAGTTTTAGTATCAAAGCTCTACCAGTCCCATACAGACTATTACCTTTCAAACAGTTTTCCATGAAAGCATATTATAACAAATTCCTGTGACTGAGTGAAAAGAGAAAAAAGCTTCATTTCCACCAATTAAAAAGTTTTAAAATGTCAAATAATAAGTTTTATATGTAAAGCTAACATATTCAGGTCTAGGCTTTTATTTGTATAATTTCAAACACTACATGAAGAGTTGAAACACTACAGAGTACAAGTAAATTTATATTCCAAGTTAGTAAATGATATAAAAGAAAAACATTAAAACAATACCAAAGCACTCGTGTTTCTGTTGAGAGCTCTTCTGCATCAAATGCAGAGAAACAGTTGACAAAAATATGAAATTCTAACAGGCAGGTAAGGAGTGAAGAGGTGCTCAGACATGCTGCTGCAGGGGTGTAAACTGTTGTAATGTTTCTGTGAGAACAATCTGATATGGTTATAAACTTGACCCACCACATTTACCTCCAGGAATTTATATCACAGTCACACACCAGTGTAACAGGATGTTCACTGTTGTTAACAGTGGAACATCAGCAGCAGCCCCAGGGCCCATGAGGAGTGACATGGAGGTGAGGGGAGGAAGGGAGACAGGTGGGAACCAGGCAAGGGACACAGGCGCTACAAACGTGTGTGGGATGGTCTCAGGGACACAGATGTCCAGTAGCTCCCAACTCCATCCATGTAGACACAACTTGCCTGAGAACACAAGGCACACTTCTGGAAGGAGTCAAAGCATGAGTAACTTGTGGGGAGGAAGAGGAGAGTGAAGATTTATATCGCTGTGTTGTGCTGTGCTTAGTTACTCAGTCGTGTCTGACTCTTTGCAACCCCATGGACTGTAGCCCTCCAGGCGCCTCTGTCCGTGGGATTCTCCAGGCAAGAATACTGGTGTGGGTAGCCGTTCCCTTCTCCAGGGGATCTTCCCAGCCCAAGGATCAAACCCAGATCTCCCACATTGCAGGCGGATTCTTTATCATCTAAGCCACCTTCAGAAAAATACAGGTAACAGGACACTCCACATTTCCACCAGTGAGATTAAACATCTGTTACCACTTTTTGCCATATTTGTTTCTAGTCTTTTTTAGGAAAGGAATAAAGCTCATCATATACAGCTTTTCTCTATCCTGCTTCTCTCTCTTCTACGGTAACCCTCCATCCTTTTAACTGTTTTTTTTACTGGAGACCTTTTGAGCCATTTGAATTTTTAACCATATGTTCACATATTCTTCAGTTTATATATTACTGATACTTTAAAATAAACTAGCTAAAATACTAATAAATACTAGTATAATATCAGTCTTAATGCTAATGTATAGTTTTAAAATCACATCAAAAAGTTGTTGCAATCAACAGACTGGGAGAAAATAGCTGCAAATCATACATCTGATATGGGATTAAAATTCAGCATATGTTAAAAAAAACCACCTCATACAACTAAAAACTACAACAAATTTTAAAAAGGGCATTCTTCAATACTTTTGTTATGCTTATACAACTATTCTTCATAGTTAAGTCCATCTGTTCGTTGCTGTTTCCAGTTTTTTTCTTGCAAAAACTTTTTTTGTGTATACTGTAATGAAACTGCTGATATGACAAAAGAAGAAAAAGACAAGGTCCCAAGTACTGGGGTACGTAAGTGATCTTAATGTACAAAACACCAATTCAGTCACTCAGTCATGTCCGACTCTTTGCAACCCCATGGACTGCAAATGTACATGTACAGATCACCATAATGTACAAAACACCACAGAAGAGTCAAATGCTTGGGGTTAAGAAATACATTCGTAACAAACACAATTTATTTTCTCAATTTTTTAAAAAAGAATTCTACAGAGTCTAATCTCTCAAACTTCCAAAGCTATCATTATTATTTGTTCTCCTTTACCTTTAATTTCAGTGCATTTAGGAAGAACCCGTTCCCCCTTGTGGCTTAGCTGGTAAAAAAATCCGCCTGGAATGCGGGAGACCTGGGTTCAATCCCTGAGTTGGGAAGATCCCCTGGAGAAGGGAAAGGCTACCCACTCCAGTATTCCGGTCTGGAGAATTCTATGGACTATACAGTCTAAGGAGTCGCAAAGAGTCGGACATGACTGAGCCACTTTCACTTTCAGTTTCCAGCACTTTATAAAACAGCTGTAGAGGTATATACTAGCTGCTTGCTCCAATAGACTGTTTCTTACTAAAGGTTTCTGAATGTAGGTTTTTGACTTACAACAAGCCCAATTAAAAACTTGTATTTCCCAAATTCCAGTACCACTAAGAACAGTCATGGGGCAGTGCTCTGGCCAATCAGTGGGAATAAGCAGAAATCACTTGGTAGGCTTGCAGGAGAGCTGTGAGCAAGAGGGCTGGCTCATTTGAGCACAGGCTCTGACGTGGGGGTGGCAAAGGGCGGGAGCTGTCCTGTGACCCTACAGTGACAGCCCATTCTGAGGAAGGCTAGGCAGAACGAGGAGAGGGTCATGGATGGCATGACGGAGCCACAGAAACAGGCCTGGACTCCTATCCCAAAAATAAGTCCCTATTTGTTAAGGCAGCTGTGGCCTGATTTTCTTTTCTTTCCCAGCAGCTAAAGAACAAGTCTCGTAACTAATACAAACAGTGCCAAATCTCAACAGTAATCAGATCTGACACTAAGAACAGATTTTGAGGACCACCTAAGACATAAATATCAATATCCTCAGATATCAGGGAGAAATATCAATAACCTCAGATATGCAGATGACACCACCCTTATGGGAAAAAGTGAAGAAGAACTAAAGAGCCTCTTGATGAAAGTGAGAGTGAAAAAGTTGGCTTAAAGGTGAACATTCAGAAAACTAAGACCATGGCATCCAGTCCCATCACTTCATTGCAAATAGATGGGCAAACAGTGGAAACAGTGGCTGACTATCTTTTGGGGCTCCAAAATCACTGCAGATGGTGATTGCAGCCATGAAATTAAAAGGAAGGAAAGTTGGAAAAGGAACTTTTTCTTAAGTTTCCTTCCTTAATTGGAAGGAAAGTTATGACCAACCTAGACAGTATATTAAAAAGCAGAGACAGTACTTTGTCAACAAAGGTCCGTCTAGTCAAGGCTATGGTTTTTCCAGTAGTCATGTATGGATGTGAGAGTTGGACTATAAAGAAAGCTGAGCACCGAAGAATTGATGCTTTTGAACTGTGGTGTTGGAGAAGACTCTTGAGAGCCTCTTGGACTGCAAGGAGATCCAACCAGTCCATCCTAAAGGAAATCAGTCCTGGGTGTTCATTGGAAGGACTGATGTTGAAGCTGAAACTCCAATATTTTGGCCACCTGATGTGAAGAGCTGACTCATTTGAAAAGACCCTGATGTTGGGAAATATTGAAGGCAGGAGGAGAAGGGGATCACAGAGGATGAGATGGTTAGATGGCATCATCGACTCAATGGACATGAGTTTGGGTAACTCCGGGAGTTGGTGATGGACAGGGAGGACATGGCTGAGCGACTGAACTGACTGAATGACTTATGACATAAAAATAATTTTTAAGTACTTTATGTATACAATAAAATACTTGGTGTTTCTCAAAATGGGGAGGAGAAGGGAAGCGCCAAACCACCCCCCAGGTCTGCTATACTCAGCACATATCCACTGATGTCCTCCTGCTGAAACATCACCCTCCCACCACAGAGAGAACCATGAACAGTGGCCCTAAGTACCAACCAAGGATACTTCTGTCAGTGGTAAACCTGTTAACCTGAGGTCTCCCAACCTCAGAGTGCTGACAGCGGGCTGGCTGGCTCTGCTGCGGGGTTCCCTGTCCCCAGCAGGCCATCTAGCAGCAGCAGACCCTCCCCCATCTGTGACCACCAACACACCCACCAAAATACCCAGCTGAGAACCACTGAGCTCATCTAACACCCAAGTCCACCTTTAATCAGAGGTAAATTTAAGTGGGGAAGATCTTTGTTTTAAAGAATTTAATCCCCAAAAATTTATATTCTATTGATTTCTATATGATTTTTGCTCAGAAAAGCTAGGAATAATTGACTCACTCGTTATTTCTCAGTGGCAATGATCCAAAACATATCTAACTCATGCACAAAATGTATTTCATGGAGTTATTTATGATGTTGAAAGGCTAGAGATAACCTGAATGTCCACTTCAGGGAAACAATATGAACCATGAACAAATCATGGCACATCCCATGCAGGCATTCCTGCCAGCAGTCGCATAAACTCATACTCTCTTGGAATGGTAATACACAACATAAACAAAGGCATTAACAAATCAATAAATGCAACTGGGCTATTTAGGAGAACCTTTCATTTAGCTCCTCAGCTGTATTTCAAAGTTGCTTGCACGTGTGAGTTGACTATGTTAAGACTGACCAACATCTCCATTTCCGAGGGATCTGATGCAAATCTGACCTGTTCTTCCCTAAAGATAACTTGTCTTGCTTTTTCTTTACCCTGAATACTTAGAAAAGTCAGCAGGATGGAGCCAAGTTTTTATGCTTTTTAAATGTATTCCTGGTAAAAACCCTGACCTTGAGTTTCAAGGCTTTCTTTGGCTCAGAGATGTTCTTCACCATCTTCTCAGTTCCTGCTTCATCTGTCTCCTCTGTTCTCTCTTTCAGAACTTTAACCAGACATTTGAGAAATTCCTGTGCTTTAAATGCTCTCTTACTATTAATCTTTTTCCTAAATTCCTAAATGTGAGGTTTTTGTTTTTCAAGTTAACTTGGCATTCTGCACAATCTATTCAGCTAGGGAGTCCTAAATTTTTTTTACAGTCACATTTTATAACTTCAAGAACTTGTTCTGTTCTCAGCTTATTTTATTTTTGCAACCTTCTCTTGTCATATTGGGGATCTGAATTCCACTTTTCTCTCTTTTTTATACTATTTCACATGCCCTAAAGGACACAGTTTCATTTTCTTCAAGTGCTGAGTTTTTCATATCTCTAGCATTGTGTTTGTTCATCTCTACAGGAAGGTGCCCTTACCCAGACTTTTGTGGATGCTCACACTTTACTATCAAAATCCCTTAAGTCTCAAATATGTGGGTGGGACCCTTCTCTAGTGTCAAATAATAATCTTTTTTTTCCCTTATCACTGTGTTTTGGTCATTTCAATAAGAAAGAACAACAGAAAAAGCTTCTACTGCATGGGATTAAAGACCTAGAAAATCATATTCATTTCTCATTTTCTGATTTTCTTGCTGTCAATTTTTTTTCTTGCTGTCAATTTTTACTATTTGCACAACTGTGTCTGACAACTTTCTCTTTAAAATCATACCTCAGACTTGAAATTACCAAGGAGCAAGTCTATTAAGTGCATAAGAAAAGCATGTTCACATTTAAAGTAAACACAGAAAGAGGAATTACATTTGCCTGAAGGCAAAACAGTGCATATATAGGCCTGAAGATGAACAGGCTGAAGCCAAGTCAACGAGCAGGGGAAGATGGGTCCAAGTAGACAAAACAGCTGTGCAAAGTCACAGGCATGTGAACATACATAAGAAATGAATGAAGAATGACTAATTGGTGTCCTGCAAGAAGCATAAGCAACACAACACTTGTGGTGCACGAGAGAGGGAAATGCAAGACTTAAGGATGAGCAAGTGGCAAGAGATCAGATCATGCAGGCCTTTGTTCATGCTTCACTCACCCAACACACACACAGGGACCCTACAAATTATGCAAATGGTGTTGCAAGTGGAGGGGCAGGGACAAGGAAAGATGGATTACTCTACACATAGTATAATAAAAGCAGTTATTTAAAAAAAATTAATTGATCAGGAACAAGACAAAGATTTCCACCTTCATCACTTCTATTCAACACAGCACTGGATGTTCAACCTGAGAACTAGGCAAAAAAATATTAAGCAATCCAAGTTGGAAGGAAAGTTGTTGAATTATCCCTACTCACAAAAGATGTGATCTTGTGTGTAGAAAAACCTAAAGAATCTACGAAACAACTGTTAGAGCTAATACACATTCAGAAAAATTGCAAAACACAAAATCAACACACAAAAATCAGCTGTTTCTACATACTAGCAATGAACAATCCAAAAAAATGAAATTAAGAAAACATGCCCATTTATAACAGAATCAAAAGGAATAAAATACTTTAGAATAAACTTAACCAAAATGGTGAAAGATCTGTACTCTAAAAACCATGAAAGATGGCTGAAAGAAATACAACCTAAACAAAATAGAAAGCTACCTCATGTTCATCAATTGGAAGACAATATTAAGATGACAAAACTATAAGAAGTAATTTTTCAATGTAATCCCTATCAAAATCCCTATTTGTTCAATGTAATGCTGATCAAAATTCCAATGACAATTTTATAGAAATAGAAAAACTCATCCCAAAATTTATATTACAAGTCAAGGGACGCAGAAAAGGCAAACAATACTGAAAAAGGACAATAAAGCTGAAGCAATCACACTTGCCTGATACAATATTTATAGAGCTACAGTCATCAACCCCATGTGGTATCCCAAAAAGACAGACACAGATGAGTGGAATAGAAGAGTTCAGAAATAACCCTCAGATCTGTGGTCAATTGATTTTCAACAAATGGGCCACGATCATCCAACACAGAAGGGACAGTCTTTTCAAAAAACAATGTTGGGAAAACTGGACAACCTCACGCAAAAGAATGAAGTTGGACTTTTACAATACACCTCACAGAAAAATTAACTAAAAATGGATCAAAGACCTATTTATAAGAGCCAAACATAAGAAAATCTTAGGAGAAAACATAAGGTTTGAAAATCTTCATGATCTTGAATTTGGCAATGGTATCCTAAATTATGACACCAAAAGCACAGGCAACAAAGCAAAAATAGATGAACTGGATGTCATCAAAACTGAAGACTTACTTGCATAAAATGACACTATCTAAAGAGTAAAAACCTACAGATTGGGAAAAATATTCATATATATCTGATGAGATATTAATAACCAGAATATATAAAGAAGTCCTACAATTCAACAAAACGACAATTAAAAAATAGGCAAAGACAAATACTAACATGGACAAAATCTGAAATACCAACACCACCAAATGATAACAAGAGTGTGGAGCAACAGGAACTCTCATTCACTGCTGGTGGGAATACAAAATGGTTCAGCCATTCTGAAAGACAGTGTGGTGCTTTCTTACAAAACCACACAAACACAAACTCTTAACATATGATCTAGCAATCAGGCTCCTCGGTATTTACCCGAAGGAGCTGAATACTTATGTCCACATAAAAACCTGCACATGGATGTTTATGTCAGTTTTATTCATAATTGCCAAAACTTGGAAGCAACCAGTATGTCCTTCACAGGTTGAATGGATAAATAAACTGTGATATACCCAGATGATAAAATATTAATCAGTGTGAAAAAGAAATAAGCTATCAAACCATGAAAGACATGGATGAACTTTAAATGCATATTTCTAATTGAAAGAAGCCAACCTGAAAAGGCTACATACTGTATGATTCCAACTATATAACATTCTGGAAAAGGCAAAACTATGGAGACAGTAAAAGATTAGTGGTTGTCAAGGGTTGGAGGGATGACAAGGTGGAGCACAGAGGATTTCTGAAAATACTCTGCATGACGGCACAGTGATGGACAGAGGTCATATAATACATTAGTCCAAACACACAGAATATACAACACCAAGAGTGAATCTAAATGTTAAACTATGGATCTGGACAATTATTGTCAGTGTAGGTTCATAGATTGTAACAAATGTACTACTCTGGTGGGGGACGCTGATAATGGTGTGGGGCCAGGGGGTATATAAGAAATCTCTGTCCTCCTCTCAATTTGCTGTGAACCTGAAACGACTCCAGTAAAGTCTTAATTAAAAACAAACCAAAAAAGGGCAAAAAGACTTGAATAGTCATTTCTCCAAAGATACAGAAACAATCAATAAACACATGAAAAAGATGTTCAACATCCTTAGTCATGAGGGAAATGCAAATCTAAACCTCAATGACATACCTACTAGGCAGGACCATAATTTTTAAAATGGAAAATAACAAGTGTTAGTGAGGATGTGAGGAAAGCAGAATCCTCAAACATTGCTGGTGAGAATGTAAAATGTTGCTGCCACTGTGGAAAACAGTTTAGCAGCTCTTCCATGTTAAACATAGAACTACCGTATTATCCAGCAATTCTACCTCTAGGTCCAAACCAAAGGAATTAAAAACAAGAACCCCAGGACTTCTCTGGTGGCTCAGTGCATAAGAATCAGCCTGCCAATGCAGGCAACTTGGGTTTGATCGCTGATCTGGGAAGATCCCACACACCAAGTGCACCATACTACTGAGCCTGTGCTCTGGAGCGCAGGAGCCGCGACGAGAGAGGCCACTGCAATGAATGAGTAGTCCCTGCTTAACGCAACTAGAGAAAGCCTGTGCACACAACAAAGATCCAGAACACTGAAAAATAAAAAAACAAAACAGGGATGCCAATGAATATTTGCACACCAATGTTCACAGCAGCATTATTCACAAGAGCCAAAAGGTGGAAACAATCCAAACGTCCATTAGCAGAGAAACAAAATGTGGTATATCCATACAAAAAAAATTATTCAGCCATAAAAAGGAATGAGGCTGCTACAGATGACATTGTTCAACCTTAACAACATATGTTCAGTGAAATAATTCAGATACAAAGAGAAAAGTACTACATGGGCCCATGTGTATGAGGGATGTAGAGAGGCAGATTCATAGAGCTCAAGTAAAGCAGAGGTAACCAGGGACTGGGGGAGGAGGAAATAGGGAGTTACTGCTTACTGGGAACCGGGTTTCTATTCAGGGTGCTGAAAGGGTATGGTAAATGGTGTGTGTGTGTGGGGAGGGGGTGGTGTGTGATGGCTGCACAGCACTGTAAATGGAATAAATGACACTGAATTGTATACATTAAAATGGTGAAAATGGCAAATTGTTACTTACATTTAACCACAGAAACAATTTGATGGGTGTCTACCTCATTCCTCATAGCAAAATCAAGCCCTGGTTGAGCAGTGATTCAAATGTAAAAGAAATAAAACCATAAAATTGTTGAAAAACATCAGAGAAAGTTTTTTTGTAATCAGAGAACAGAGAAAGCCTCTCTGAGCTATGGCACAATTTAGAAAAGGCTGATAAATCTCATTTCATTAATATTTAAATTTTCTACATGAAAAACTATCATAAACGAGGGCAAAAGATATTTTGAAAAATATTACAATAATGAATAAAATTTGAAAAAATATTTGTAATATATGACAAAGATTTAACTTCCTTAATATGTAAAGAGCTCTAACATACCAGAAAGGGAAAGGAAATACAAGTGACTTTTAAAAGTAAGCACTGTTAAACTTCATTCATAAAAAAAGAACTGCAAAATACAAAAACAGTAAGACCATTTTCCACCTCATGAACAAAGATTAAACACTAGGCGTGTAAGGCTGTAGGAAACCAGGTACTTTCCTACACTACTGATGGGCGTGTGTGTACACGCTCTTTGCAGCACTGCTCCCAACAGCTAACGGCTAGAAATAGCCTACATGTGCACAGATGAGTGCTTAAATAATGAACACTGTTCAACCATTAAAATGAACACATGAGATCTATATGGAAGGATTTTCTATATGTAAGAAAAAAAGCAAGGTGTAAAACAGTATGCTAACATTTGTTTTAACGGGGCTGGACAGAGAGAGGGAGGGAGAGGGGAGACAGGCAGGCAGGAAGGTAAAGATGGGTGTGAATGGAGGAGCACAGTGATCACCCACAGGAAGGAACCAGGAATGGTAGGAGCAGTGACTTGCTCTTGCATTGCATGCCCTTCTGTACTTTTCTCATTCTTGTCATATTCCTGAAACCCCAACCATTTACTTATTCAGGTATTAAAACACGAGCTCTAGAATTCAGTACTGGATTCCTGTCTGGACCTGCTGGTTTACTGCAGCATACATCTGGAGAAGCTGAATCTCAGTTTTTCTCATGTGCGACCACCTGTGAGATAATCCACATGAAGTTACATAGTATGTCTCATACAAAGGAGGAGGTTCAGGCAAGATAAGCTATTTTATTCTCATTAAACTCTTTACTCAAAGAGGGCCTCTCAGAAAGCATGATATACAGCAGGACATACACCATGAGGAATCTGATCTCTCCAGACAGTGAAGGGCACTCTCAGAGCCATAACCAAGCCTGAATACTCTTAAGTAATGGGGTTTGAAGGATGTGAGATACTTAGCTTCACACTTCAGTGTGTCCATCCACAGGACCTTCATACAGAGTACAGGTAAAAACATCTGACTAATAAAGAGAACAATGAGCCATCATATAATTCAGGATTCCCTTAGGGATCTTAAGTATAAGGAAGAAATTTTGGTATTTCTCCCATAATTACAACCAACCAATTTGGGATTATCTTAAAAGGTTTTTTTTCCTTATAAAATTAACATCTCTTTTCCCATTTCCTAAATTCTTATTTGCTGTTCTATCACAAGAGCTCAAGATAGAATATTCTACAGTACCAGGATACATTTTCCATATACTATGTAAAAAAGGCTATGTACCAAGTACTAAAATATTGTTTGCTGCTGCTGCTGCTGCTAAGTCGCTTCAGTCATGTCCGACTCTGTGCGACCCCATAGACAGCAGCCCACCAGGATCCCCCGTCCCTGAGATTCTCCAGGCCAAGAATACTGGAGTGGGTAGCCATTTCCTTCTCCAATGCATGAAAATGAAAAGTGAAAGTGAAAGTGAAGTCATGCCCCACTGTTACAGACCCCATGGATTGCAGCCTACCGGGCTCCTCCGTCCATGGGATTTTCCAGGCAAGAGTACTGGAGTGGAGTGCCATATATTTTAATATTGTGTAATTTTCTTACCCTGATATTACAGAAATAGGGATTTCAAAAAATAGAAACTTATGATTTGAATGCAATGCATGAGATCCTGTTTCTATCCCTGGGTGGGGAAGATTCCCTGAAGAAGGAAATGGCAACGCCAAGCCTGGCAAGGCTACAGTCCATGGAGTCACAAAGAGTCGGACATGACTGAGCAACTAACCTCACATCACATCACCTGCGTTTTGTAATTTCATTGGTTGAGACAGTTGCCGCTGTCATGGAGAACCTGGACTGTCTGAGGTCCCAGCCTTAACTAGGAGGAGCGGACCACCGTCCAGGAACCTTACTCCAGCCCACTTCAAGAACTCCTGGAAGCACAACTAAGCAAACTGTCAAGAGGAAATGATAGCTTTCAAAATACAAAACTGTTTGAATACAGTGAAAGAAGAAACAGTAATTCAGCATGAGACTTTCTTTAGAGGAATGCAGGCAGTATGACCCAAGTTATCAATGATGAGACATGAGCCAAACAAAGTGACAGAACAATGAGCTTATTAAGTTAGAGTACTGGGTGTGAAAGAGTAGGAGCATATTAAAACAAACAGAAAAGATGCCAGAAATCCACAGACACAAGTTTCCTGGAAGTCAGCAATCCCAATGGTCCTCAGGGCCTATGATGCCCTTGAAATCATACACCAAATCTGGGGGAATTGAACATATGTGGTCATGTCTCTTGTTCACAGGTTTTATCTTAAAGGTGTCTAAATGTGTCCACAATCATTAAAAGCAAGGATTTCACTGTTTACTAAACCATAAATAGAACATTAAATTAGTACTATACTCAATACATTTAAAATAGCACTGTACTCATTTCAGACAACAACCCAGCAAGGCAGAACATCATCCCAACTAAGAACGTAACAGAAAAGCTTACTATTCCACTTAGAACAGCAGAGTCAGAACTCACATGCTGTAACACTAGCCAGCTGAACCATATCTGCTCCTTGGCTATCAGCTGCTACGTTGTAAATTTATATGCTAAACTGAGTTAGTATATGGTTAGTCACTATTATCCAAAATTATGACCAACCTAGACAGCATATTCAAAAGCAGAGACATTACTTTGCCAACAAAGATCCATCTAGTCAAGGCTATGGTTTTTCCAGTGGTCATGTACGGATGTGAGAGTTGGACTGTGAAGAAAGCTGAGCGCCAAAGAATTGACACTTTTGAACTGTGGTGTTGGAGAAGACTCTTGAGAGTCCCTTGGACTGCAAAGAGATCCAACCAGTCCATTCTGAAGGAGATCAGCCCTGGGATTTCTTTGGAAGGAATGATGTGAAGCTGAAACTCCAGTACTTTGGCCACCTCATGTGAAGAGTTGACTCACTGGAAAAGACTCTGATGCTGGGAGGGATTGGGGACAGGAGGAAAAGGGGACGACAGAGGATGAGATGGCTGGATGGCATCACAGACTCGATGGACCTGAGTCTGAGTGAACTCCGGGAGTTGGTGATGGACAGGGAGGCCTGGCGTGCAGCGATTCATGGGGTCGAAGAGTCGGACACGACTGAGCAACTGAACTGGACTGAACTGAACTGAACTGAATAGTATTATCAAAGGTTCTAATAGACTAGTAGGTTTAAATATTCTCTGCCCCTAACAGTTTACCGGTAAGAAATAAAAATTTTATATGGCACGACCAACAGGGAACAGACTGTGGAGAATCTAGGTAAGAATTTCCAGGGGAAACAAATCATAGCAATGCTGAGGAAGTGAAGCGCGTTTAACTTAATTTAGCACTTATGTAAATTTTAATTCTGCTTTCCTAGATTTTATCTCTGGTTTACTCTCTGGAGAGAGAACAGAATAAGAAAACAAAGCAATCAAGCAGGGGATCAGAACTGCAGGAAGAGACACCAAGAGCTGAGGTACGGACTTCCTCAGCCTTGGTGGCTAAGGCTCTGTGCTCCTTAGTGGCTAGCCACTTCCTAGCGTTAGTGGTTAAGGCTCTGTGCTCCCAATGCAGGGGGCCTGGGTTCGATCCCTGGTCAGGGAACTAGATCCACAGGCAGCAACTAACTGTTCGTATGCCACAACTAAAACTCGGTGCAGCCAAAGAAATCAATAGATACATTAAAAAAAAAAAGGGGGGGGGACTGTGACAGTTTTCCAGCAGGGAATAGCAAATTCTTGTGGATACTAATGATCTAGGAGAAAACAAAAAGGGCTACTGGAGATTCTATTTTAAAGTCAATACCCTGAACAAGAGCAAGCTAGAAAGGGCAGGGCCAGTGCAGTCATCTGGAATTCCATGATTCTAAGTATCTGTAACCTAGAGAACTGGGCTTCTTGCCAGGTGGCTCAGTGTAAAAAATCCACCTGCCAGTGGAGGAGACCCAGAAGATATGGGTTAGATCCTGGGGCTGGGAAGATCCCCGGAGGAGGAAATGGCAACCCACTTCAAGTATTTCTGCCTGGGAAATACCATGGACAGAGGAGCCTGGCACGCTACAGTCCATGGGGTCAAAAAGTCAGACACAGCTCAGCACCATGAACACAACCTACAGATCCTGTCAAAGGCGAAACAGTACTGTTTCCAGTTCTATATCCTTCACCAGGATCTCATTCTCCGGGTTGCTTTTCCTTAAAATGGTGGTTCTGACGGTCTGAGGAATCACAGAGTTCCATTTAAGAATCTGACCGAAGCCTTGGAATCCCCTGGAAACCACATCCCCTGGGGCATTCAAACAAGTTTGCAGTTTCAGGGCACTTGGAAATCCCTTTCCAGTCTGATCCATGGGTCCCAGACGTGGTTTTCAAGGCCTCCAGTCCCACAAAGACCAACCTATTATAGCACATCCCACTCTCTCCTGCCATCGAAAATGTCATGATTCTTTCAGTGCCACTGTCTCAAGCAGATCATAAAGGAAGCAACAGAGGCTGTCATGCTGGCAGAGCAGGGCAGGGTGCAGTGAGACACAGGCTGTGAGTTCCCAGTGGATGTGGTAACCCCACAGCAGTCACAACCTCGTTGTGGCTAGACGGGGTCACCTCAGCGGCAAGTGAGGGGCTGGAAGAACGAAGGTGCTGACATCTCACAGCAGTACTTTTGTTTAGTGAATGCTAACTGAGCATCAGGTGCACCTTAGGCTACAGGCAGATGGTGGGGAAACAAAGGAAAATGAGGCAGTCCCCAAGGAACTACATGGACTGGCAGACAGTTGTACAACAATGGGATTCATATGCTAATAAAAGAGCATTCAGAATCAAAGAAGGAACACATAGCTTTGCCACAGTGGTGAAGTGGTAAAGAATCTGCCTGTCAATGCAGGAGATGTGGGTTCAATCCCTAGGATGGAAGATCCGCTGGAGAAGGAAATGGCAACCAACTTTTCCTGCTTAGAAAATCCCATGGACAGAGGGGCCTGGTGGGCTACAGTCCACAGGATCACCAAGAGTCAGACATGACTGAGCAACTAAACAACAACAAAATGACTGATGTTTAGTCTTGAAGACATTTTCCAGACAAGTAATGTAGACAGAGAGTATGTCCAACTTGTCCAGTATATCCACACAAAGACTCCATGGTGTGAAAACGCAAGTGACTCTCAAGAAAATCAAGGAGTTTAATATGGCAGCAAGCCCTGAGTACTTACATTAAGGCTGGCAGAACATGGAACAGATACTGCAAGGGAACAGTTTTAGAACAAGACAGCTTTGATTTTTCCTCCACACTGGCTGCCAAGGTAAATACTAGAAGAATAGAGTTCATTTGATATTTTACTTCTAAAAATCAGCTGACTCACAAATGATAAAAACTGCTCTTACTCTGACAATATTTGAACCACGAATTTCTATTGAAGAAAAATGACCAGTTCCACAAACTCTGATTAATTACTCAAATTCTTCCTGAACTACCACTTACAAGAAACATTACTCCATAACTTAGCTTTTGCCATTTCCCTAGTTTTACTCTCTTCCCTGAAAGGCTCACACAATTCCATTCCTTTCCTCTGCCCTTCTAATGCCCCTGCTGATTCACATGACAATCAGCAGCAACAAGGGAAAGGCATAAAGGGATTGTGAACATTTCTCAAAAAGCCAGAATTAACCTCAGACTATATTACTGCTACTAGCTTGTTGCTCAGACCAAATTAGACCTTTCCAGCAATCTCACTTCTGCCAGCCTCGCCCATTCACAGCAAGGCTTTCCACCCTGTGCTCCTGGTCCGATCAGCCCCTGCTTCCTGAGGTTTCTGGCTCCAATATTCATCCCTTCTCTTTCTTCAATCTCCAACCTATTTCTTTAGCCTCCCCAGCTCCATCCAGATCATGTAAACCATCAAGTCACCCTTCTGTGGTAGGAAGTCAGTGTTCAGCAAACACATATTAAGTGCCCACTAGATAGATGCATGGCCTGCAGGAAGCCTGATGAAGCAGTGAACACAATCAACTAAGAGTGAGCTCCAATCCAGTCATTCACTCCCAGAAACCTCCCATGTCACAAGTTACATTGTAAAAGCAACTGTTCAAAGAGGGAAAAAGGAGTAAGGGGCCAAAGTTTCAGACTAAAAATAATACATTCCCTTTTCTTACAGGATTTTGACTGATAAGGTATAAAGTAAAAGTCCTCACACACTAAAAGCAAGTCTAGCTCTTAGTTTTATTCAGTTTTTTTTGTTTTTTGTTTTTGCTCAAGAGCAAAGCCTTTCTTTTCGTAACCAAATTAGTATTGCCAAAAAAAGCACAACTCTTCTCAAACGTTATCATCAACATACCCACTGCTGTGATCTACAAAGCAGAAAGTCCACTGAAACACTTTTTCCTACTCAAACAACAGTGGTTTGCTTAATGGAAACCGCTGTCCTGAAGTCCTGTGCTTCTGTATCACAGCCAATGCTCGGCCTTGAAAGGGGAGGCCATAGGTACATCCAGGGGATCCCACCCTGCCAGGGAGGGCCGGGAAACCACCCCCCTCCTCAAGGAAGTGAGAATCCAAGGATGAGGAGGTAGTTAAGCAAAGGTGGGAAGAAACAGGGAAAGAAAAGTTGTGCGCAGGCAAAGAGAACTGTCTACAAAGGCCTTAAGAGGACAGACAGCACATTTCAAGAGGCAGAAGAAACCAGTGGAAAAGTGGGAAAAAAGACACATGAGGAGGCAAGACCTGTGGTCTCAGGAGCTGTGGTAGGGCTTTCAAGGCACCATTCCAGCTCTGTCCTCCATCTGACTTCTATTTTCCACACAAATTGCTCTCTTTAAGGAACCTGTTGATCTTTGAGACATTAACTCAATGGGCCTCTTGGATTGTGACCTTGTTGTGCCCCCTACAGCACATGCCTACAGACCATCAGCTCCCTCCACACCCACCAATGATTTACCCCGACTCCTAAGGCTATTCCTCTCTAGCCTTTCTTTTTGCAAACTTCCCTTTCTCTACCTGAGTCCTTAAACACTGTTGTCTGTCAAGATTCTGTCCTTGGCCTTCAGCATTTCCAAACCATCTGCATGATTTGTACCTACCTACCTAAAGCTCTTGTCCTTCCCTTAGGAAAAAAATAAAAATGAAGAGCTTTGACCAACCCATTAAAGGACTCCTAGGCAGAAGCCCATGAAGAGTTTCCTGAACTCCATGCCATTGAATACAATTTTTAGTGGATATAAATGCATTTTTCTGATGAGATGAATTATAGTTCTCATGAAATATTCAAGGGTATTTACTAATGAAAACAAAAAAAGTCAAAAGTGGTTTATCAAAA